>CM052711.1:63267734-63289900 GCA_028551405.1 Uromys caudimaculatus | reverse complement strand
GGGGGTGTGTTTGTATATGTGTGTGTGTGTGTGTGTGTGTGTGTGTGTGTGTGTGTGTGTGTATGCGTGTGTATTTATGATCCTGCTTGCCTGTAAGGGAATCACACATTGGATCCCTGGAACTACAGTTATAGGCAGTCATTCCCCAACTGACAAAGATACTAAGAACCAAGTCCGGTCATCTACATGAGCAGTAAGTTGTCTTAACCATGGAGTCATCTCTCCAGCCCAAGATTCTAGCTTTTACATGGCTCAAGGTTCAAGCTAAATTCTCCTTCCTTGGTAGATTGCATCTGATAGTCTTTCATCCACTTTAATCTATACTTTGACTGACGCAAATAGTACTTTCTGGAAAATATCACACATCCCTCAATGATGGAATACGATGTGAAAATAGAAGATAAAATAATAAAATTATCTCTTTCTTGCTCCAAATTGTTTTTGGTCATTGTGTATCACATCAATAGAAAGCAAGCTGGGACATGAGGGTGAAAAAAATTTATATATAAGAAAATGTTACCATGAAAGCCATTGTCATATATGTAAATTAATGTAAAAAGTAATGTAAAACTATGTGCCAATATTTCTAAGTGTCATTATACCAAATCCCTTAAGTTCACTTTCAGCAATAATCAAATAGAAGCTTTTGTTGTGTGGTCATCATCAAGGTTCAGTGTCTACCTGAGATCCTATAAGAGAGTCCCTGAGTAAAATCTTAGCATCCATCTCTTTAGCCTTCTCTACTTTATTCAGTCAGAAGTTCATTCTGCACACTTGATTCTGTACTTGCTATTGAGACCCAGTAGACTTCTTTCTTCCACCAACACACAAACAAGAAACATCCCATTTTTACAGGGGAACTTCTGCAGGCCACAGTCTCTCTGGACACACTCATCCCTATTTAGAATCATTATTTTTTCTTCTTCTGTAAAATAGGAAAAGGAATTCACTGAGCATTCACTCTGCCTCATACATGCATTCAGAAATTTCTGTGATCTATCACTCAGCTTTATAGATAGCCTCTTGAAGCAGCACTACTTCTGATAGCCATCTTACTAAAAAGATAATCAAGGCTTTGAAAAGTTTGCTTGAAGACACATATTTAATAAAACATGTCTGGGTATTAAACTCAGGTTAATTACTCAGGGTATTCCTACCTTCGAGCAACAAAGATCATTCATCTGGTGTGGCAATCATTTCTGCAAAGGACTATACCACAGGATGAGAGGGAGAACAGAAAACCTGATTGATAACATTACTATCCACTTTGATTCTAACAACTTTCGGGTACAAGTTTCATTCTCGCTCTTTGTTTTGCTCTGTGATGTACTCCATGTTACCCTTGTTGGATTAAAGGACTTTCTTCAAATTAATTTGGAGTAAATTGTTAATTGCTATTCTGATCGAACTCCTAGAAATCACTACTTAAAAGCAAGAGTCCAGGGGGGCTAGAGAGATCTCTCATTCAGGAAGAGCATTGGTTGCGTGTGCCAAGACCCAATTTTGGTTCTAATTATATATATATTACAAGTTGAAGAGCATAGGATGAAGCCAGACCATTCACTCTCTGATATCTACAGAAGAAAGCCTTGGAAGAAGGAGACAATGACCCATGAGGCAACTGAGGAATTTAGGACTTCCTGAAAATTGCAAAGATAAGAGCAATTAGTGAGAGTTCTCTCTCTCTCTCTCTCTCTCTCTCTCTCTCTCTCTGTCTCTCTCTGTGTCTCTCTTTCTCCCTCCCTTCCTCCCTCCCTCCCTTCATTCCTCCCTCTCCTCCTCCCCCTCCCCCTCTCTCATATGTTTGTGTGTGTAATATTTGTGTGAACATGTGTGTATTTGGGCACGTGTGCTCACCTGTACGCACGTGTGCAGAGGCATAAGTGTGGCATCAAGTATCTTTTATCTCGCTCCACCTTACTTTTTGAGAGTGGGTCTCTCATTGAACCTGTAGCTCACACGTGAGCCTCCAGGACCTGCCTTTTCCTGTATCCCAGATGCTGAAACTAAAGACTCCTACTGCCTTGCTCAACCTTCACATGAGTGCTGGGATTTCAGACTCAATCGCTTACATTTGTATAGAAAGCACGTTACCCACTGTGATATCTCCTTACTCCTAATATGCTCATTTCATTCCATTCTTATCCTGCATTTTATGGTAATATCATTTATTGTTCAGTGGTGTGGACTGAATTATAGCTCCCCAAAGTCATATGTTGTAGTCTTAATGTCAAAACACAACTATGCTTGAAAGTAGATATTTAAACTACTCCAGTTAAAATTAGGTAACTGGGGTGGCTGTGTGCAGTATGACAGGTATACAAAGAGAAATTGTGGACCCAGGGACATAAAGAGGAAAGGTCATGAGAAGAAACAGCTTGGGCAAGAGACAGGGCTTTAGAAGAAATCTATCCTTCAGGTCTCTTAGACTCAGACTCTAGAAAAAGGAAATGGATTTCTGCTTCTTACCACCTGGTGATCTTATGGGTCTGACTGGACCAGAGAGTGAATCTCCAGGCAGAAAACGATGGCTGAGGCAAGGTTCCAGGGTTAAGAGCACCTGCTGCTCTTAGTTTTTGTACCATTTCCAATCAAAAGTGCAGGCTCTAGAAAATCATTCCCATCTATTTATAGATGACTAATTAGAGACGTACCTATCACAGATGCCACGATAGCCTGCATCCTACCACCAGCCTGGGAAACCTGTAGCAGTAGGGAGGGGTTGGCCACTGGACATAAAGGCCTGATTATTTCCTTGTTCTTTCCCACTGCTCCTTGTCACTTCGGTTCGCCTACATAATGTCTAGTTTTGATCATGAGTCGGGATTGACTCGATCACATTGGTCTATGGGCATGTTACTTTGGCTTGCTTGATCCATGTGGAAAGAACCAATTTCAAGGCAAGTAGCTTCATTTCCTGGGCCTGACTCCCAATTATCTAAGTAGAGAAAGCAAGATGAGCAGCAAGCATGCACACACACACTCTCTCACTGGCCTTGGCTGGAGCTGTGACTTGCTGTTTCTGGTTTGGCCTCCGTGAATGCCCCTCCACAGTGGACTGCCATCTACAGCTGTGAGCTGAAGTAAGCCCTCTCTTTTATAAGTTGCTTTCTGTCAGAGTGGTTTTACCACTGCAACAGTAAATGAAGCTAAGACACTAAGGTCAGACGGGAAAATTAGATGCCACTGTGGTAAATATGAGGTGGGGCTGGGTCATGGAGAGTATAGAACTTCTGAGTTTAACTTCACTTGCTATTGGCTATGGCTATGGTATTTCAGAAACAGCTCAGAAAATTCCCATTTTTCATAAGAAAAACTAGAAATAAGCAGAGCAACTGTTAGCTTGGCTAAAAGTAGAAGAGAGACCTTAGGGTAGGAACTATAATGAATAATCAGAATTGTGATAAAAATTATGTCTATATGTTGCCAGGATTAACAGAGACTACTCATTATTTGTGTGCATGTGCGTGCGCGCGTGTGTGTGTGTGTGTGTGTGTGTGTGTGTGTGTGTGTGTGTGTGTGTGTGTGTATGTGTGTGTGTCTGCATGCACATGAGTGAGTGCAGTTACCCTTGGATCCCAGAAGAGGGAGTCAGAATCCCTGGAACTAGAGTTAGAGGCAGTTCTAAACTGCCCTATATGGCTGTTAGCAACTGAGCTCAGGTCCTCTACAAAAAAGCAGCAGGTGCTCTTAACCCTGGAACCTTGTCTCGGCCTCAGATGCTTATCTTCCAAATAAAGTAATGTGCACTTAAACTATCAGTTGATAATCCTTCTTAAGAAAAATGAAACCACCACATTAATCCAATAAATAGCAATAGTTTTCATTAAGTGAGCACTCTCGGTGAGGCAAATATTAAACTTAATCTCTCAGGAGCTTATATCTTTAATCTTCCTAGCTTTGTGAAGAAAGCTTTGTTATTTTTCCAATTCTGGAGGTGAAGAGACAGAGATCCCTTCGACAAGTTACTCATGACAAAAATCACACGACCAAAAGATTACAGTCAACTATGTCTCACACAAAACTTGTGATCATAAGTAGTATGTTCAGATGTCTCCAAAGTTGTTAAGTTATTTAATCAAAAAATACATTGTACTTATTTTTTAATTAGCATACAAAAATAACAGTTTTTTTTTTTTTACAGTCTTTTCCTACACAGTTTTGATTGACCTCCTCTACCTGTTCCTCTTCCTTATCTTTCTGTCTTCCCTCCCATGTGGACCCTTCAGTGCCGAGTCTTCCCTTTCTATTCTACAACATATGTGTTCTGTTTCTTTCCTCAACTGTCCTTCTTAAAGGCCCTAATTTCCCTCTCCCATTTGCCCCTTTCTACTGCCCTGACTTCCACCCACATAAATACTCATATATATACACCTACACGAAAATCTAAAGCTATAATCTGCATGAGAGAGAATGTGTGAGTTAATATTTCTACCCTGGCTTACCTTACTTAATATAATAATCCCCAGTTCCATCGATTGAAATAATTCTCTTCTATTTGTATCAAGGTAAATCTTATCTAGATCAAGTGATGGGAACCAAACTTGGGTCCTCTGTAAGAACAGTATATGCACTTGACTGCTAAGACATTCCTTCATCCCCTAAAGTTCTAGTGTTTAAAAGTGGGGCTACCAGAAAAAAAATGAATTTAATAGTAAGTGAGAATTCTGGTTTTGTTCATTACAATAGCAGTCCAGAAAGGATAAAATCAAATTAAGAATTTAAACTCTTAAGTTTGCACAGCATGTACCTATGTGTTTATTTCATGTTTATGTTGGTGCTTGTGTGTACATGTATGTATTGAGGTCAGATGTCAACCTCAATGATATTCTCCAGGTAGCATACACTTAACCTTTTGAAACTGAGTCTCTCATGAGACCTGAAACTTGACAATTAGGCTAGGCCAGCTGGCCAAGAAACCCCAGAGATCCAGATGACTACATCTTACCAGCACTGACATTATAAGCACATGCCACACTGCCAGGCTCTGATAGGTGTTGGAGAAAGAATGTTCCTCATTCTTGTGAGACAAGCACTTTACTACGTTCCAAGCTTTCCAACTAGATTTTAGTGTAAATTCCTGAGGTTTTAAACACTAATAATATGCCCACTTTAATGCCTAGTACCTTTTGAACATACTTTGGCTTTCATAAGAGGATGTTCAGGGTAATAATATTAACTAGATGGGCATCTGAGGTCTTTGCCAGTTATATAGCTGATCATAAATTAGTACCTAGACATTCTCACTGTGAATGTCATTTCGTGTCAAGTGTGCTAATCTGACGCCACATTCTGCCCTAATCAAGTCTGGCATACCCATGCTAAGATTGAGTTTTTCAGCCTGGGGTGCTGAGTGTCACAAGTGAAGACTCTGAGATGCCAGTCCAACCACCTTTACTAGTGACACAATGATCTCATTTTCCTTAGCTACCTTTAGCCACCTTTTTTTCTGTGTCCCTGAGCTCCTTCAGAAGAACATGGAGGAGCCAGGCAGGAAAGCCTCACTTCCTTTCTTTTGTAGGGGAGGCATGAATAGTTTCCACTTCCACAAGCTCTGGCTTGTTGCATAATGAGACAAACAGCCATAAATAAATTCTCTCAAACTTGGTGCAAGATCATATTAAGACAGATGTCAAAGCTCATAATTGCAATACACTGCCTATTACTAAAACTTTTCATAAAATTTAATGAAATTCTAACCTATGAGGAAAGAGGCATGGGGAAACTTAAAGCAACATAATTGCTTGACACCTTCTGCCTGGAGGGCAAAAGAAGTTTTAAGAAATATATATAACTGGTAGTTTTACTCTTGAAAGAAAGAAACCTGGGAAGAAAATTCAAATCCAGGAACTCTGTTGTTTCTTTCCTTATCTGCTAAGTGCTAGAATGAAGATTTTATAAAAGAAAGTTCTAGGAAGGGTAATTACTATGTTCCCACCACTCAAATTGTAGTGAATGAGATCATTGCAAACGTGAGGAGGCTCTTCTGTGATGCATATGAGAAGAAATGAGCTGAAATGAAGACAATTCAATTTTGGTTCCGAAGCAAGTTGCTATGCTGTCCCAAGTACCAGTGAGGGAGAACAATTTCCTTGCATGTAGACCAGAATAAGACTATAATCTTGAAGCAGCAAAGACTGGAATTTCTTTAACCCCAACAGAAGACATTCCCTTAAAAGAAAGAAGTGAAATGATAAATAGCTACAGGTCTGGTGGAGGCAAGAGCCAAGAAGCTTCTGAGCCCTGAAAGCTGCTCACAAGGAACTTTAACAAGCTGCCAAAAGATGGAACTCAGATTCTACATCAGTGATCACGCTTGAGCTATGGAGCCTCTGCTGAGCTTGATCAGTGGCAATCTCTCTCCATTTTTCACTTAAAACAAAAAGGCCCCAGGAAAGTCGAAATCTTTTAATGGAGATTATTTTCACCCTTGCTTAGGACATAAGTTACTAAACACCAAGGACTAAATTTACGAAGATTAATTATTTACTCATTGCATCTCTTGCATAAGGGTCTAAAACCACAAGACTTAAATGTTGACTTTCACTGTCCCCATTATTAGCAGCATGCTCTTGGGAAAGTTACTGCATATCTCTCAACATCATCTGCCTGGACTGTTAAGTGGAGTGGAAGTATCTACCTCATAGAGCGATCCCGAGAATAAAGCAAGCTCATCAGCACATTAGTGTTAATATTTCACAAGCTACACATTTATGAGTCACAATCTACTGAATCTTTCTTTAAAATATCTTTTTAAATTTAGCCTTTGAGAATCCCAGGTGTGCAGACACTGTATTTCTGTCAGTCTCCCGTACACATACACCCTCCAACCCCCCTTCTTACATCACCTCTCTGTGTTCTCCTCTCAATGTAATGCATGTGTTTAGTTATTTCTTTTGGTTTTGTTGTGGTTTTTTTTTTTTAATTTTTACTCTTAATTTTTTTCTTTTATTGAGAAATACATATTTTTCATATAGTATGTACTGGTTATGATTTTCCGTCCTTCTACTCCTCTGGATCTACCCCTTTCTGTGAGAGACACCCCTTTCTGTGTCTCTCATTAGAAAACAGAGGTGTGTCTAAGAGATAATAATAATAAAATAAAATTTAAGAAGATAAGATGAAAACAAACACAAGAGAATAGGACAAAGCAAACAAACAAAAGGAAAAGAGCCCAAGAAAAGACACAAGAAACAGATAGAGATGCAGAGACCCACTCATTTGCACACTCAGGAAAACCCTGAAAATGCAAAAGTTGAAGTCGTTATATATATGTAAAAAAAACCTATGGAGTAAAAACATACCCCCACCGGTCTTCCTGGAGGCTGGACCACCAACCAAAGAATACACATGGAGGGACCCATGGCTCGGACCACATATGTGGCAGAGGAGGGCCTTGTTGGCCGTCAGGGGGAGGAGAGGCCCCAGTAAAGGGGAATGTCAAGGTGGGAATATGGGAGTGGGCAGGCGGGTGGGTGGGAGGTGGAATTCCCTCATAGAGATGGGGGAGGGGGTAGGAGGTTTCCAAAGAGGAGACCCAGAAAAGGGGAAACATTGGAAATGTAAATAAAGTATCAAAAAATAAAATAAAATAAATAAATTAATTAATTAATTAAAAAAAAGAAAATTAAATAAAAAACAAAAACCAACCAAACAAGATAAAACTTAAAAAGAAAAGCAAAGTCCTGCTATGGCATTATGAGACATGGAACCTCAAAATGTGTCATTGAGTTTGTTATCCGTTGACCGCCCATGGGCACGCAGCCTACCCCGGGGAGTAACTTATTTCCTCCATGAGACTCCCTTGAAGAAAACTGAATGTTCATTGGCAACAGGTTGGCTATCATTTGGAGATTGCTTCCGGGTTAGAGATGTGGGCATGTGTCTACTTCTTCTTTAAGTTCTAGGACCCCATATGGTAGAGAACCATGCAGGTCCTGTGAATGCTACCTCAGTGTGCCTAGTCACTGCTGTCCTCAAATGAACAAGTTTGGGGCCATCCACTGAAGCATGATCAACCTACGTGGATGCACATCCCCTAAAACAATTGACTCCTCATTCTTTAGCACTTATTACCTATCAGCAACTCCTTAATTTAGAGCAGAGGGTGGGGATATTCTGTGCCACTTTGCCTTCCATGCTGGCATGTTAACTGGCTTGATCTTGTTCAGGTCTTATGCAGGCAACCATAGCTTCTGAGAATTTCTCAGCAAGACTGTACTCTCATAGCAGAAGACACCGTTGTTCTGAGTTCTCTCTGACCACTGAGCCTTACCATCTTTCCACCCCCCTCTTCAGCAGTGTTCCTGGAGCTTTACAGGAGCAGTGAGGGTCGATGTAGATGTCCCTTTATCTACCTGCTCTGCCAACAGTCACAATACCTGCTGTAAAGTAATAGCGCTTTCTTTCATTTCTCACACTTAGTCCACTCTGCCTGGGCAATAGAGTACACACATTAGCTGACAACAAAAGAAAGAGCCCGCTCAAGGCCAGTCCCAGCTTCTCAACCCAGATTATTTCCTCCTCCTTCCCCAGTCTCTCCCACATTCTCAAGAGACTAATAAGAGATGAGATGAAATGGATAATCATTCTTCCTTCAACATTAATTATAAATGTGATTCTGTTTCAAATAAACAACGTATTGAGTGAAATGTTTATATGGCATTTATGACACCAAGGTTGACCTAAGTCTCCTTAATGTTCCCTAATGGATCAGGAAAGACTCCCAAGATAATGAAGCACAGAGCCAGTGTATCAAGAAGTTAATCTTCCTTCCAGTTCCTTCCCCTTTGTGGCTAAACCAAATGGAATCACTAGCTGGGACAGAACTCTCTCCAGCATTTTCTTCCTCACTGGAATATTAATATAAACGATAAATGAACCTTTTACAACGTGTGGAATTAAATAACAATGAAGGGATTAATATACCTTCCCCAGTATGGAGTGCTGCCTTTTAAGCCCTAATGTGCAGAAAGTCCATTAGTATACAGTCAGGTTTGTCCTAGATTTATTTGTGCATTTGTCTCACCTTTGCAGCACAGAAGTCCAGCAGCAATTGCTTATTATTTCCATTCTACTTAAAGAATCAAGAAGCTTGATGCAGCTGTAAATAAAGCAGCCCCCTGACCTTGAGATTTCTGCACAACTGTCATTTTCAGACCAATTAGAATGGGTAAGTCAAATATTCAGAATGTAATGTGTCACCCTGTTTCTAAGACTCCCACAGTGAAACAGTATTCTCTCCTGGTGGATGAACCCAGGGGTCCTTAATATGAAAATATAATTGATAAACAGAGCGCGATTATAGTATCACCCATCATGGTTTCCATAGTTTCAGAGAGTCAGAAACTCTTGCATATAATTACATGTAAAATTCTGAATTCTTGTCCTTCACACTATTTTTCCATACTTGGTAATCACGTAGGTTGACTCCTAATTTTAGAAACTCCCTTATAGAAAAAACAATCTCCTGAATTATCCAAGGATGGCCAGGTGTCACACAAGACTATAGTGTTAGAATTATTGTGAGGATGAGGATAAGGTGTTACCCATACACAAATCAATATAGAAGCTTGTCACTAGTTTTCAATATACATTAATTTGGAATACCAGGATATGAGTATGTATTATATGTGTTAATACTTCTCAGTATGTAGGAAGAAATATATTGATAAATAAGGCTCATAAATTAAGCTACTAGAATGGCTATGTGTTTCTGAGAGTATGTATGTGTGTGTTTATTAGAAAGAAAGGGAGATAGAAACTGAAAAATAGAAAATATGGAAAATTTATAATCTCATTTTAAAAATTGTAAGATTCTTCTTCATATAAAATGTTTAATGCCTTTCTCCCTTGAGTGTAGTGAGGTTTCTATTCGTGAGTGAAAGTGCACTGTGATGATTAGTTTTAATTGTCACCTTGACAGAATCTAGAATCACCTGGGAAGATGAGGAGATGTCACAATGGCCTTCTGGCACATCTGTGGGAGGTTGGGTTGACTACATTCATTGAGGTGGGAAGAGGCAGACCACTCTAAGTGGCACTATTTACTGAGTTTGGTCCTAGCTGGTGTGAGAGTAGGGACAGTGAGCTGTGTAGTGAACATGTACATATCTGCCTCTCCTCTTGGCTCTTCGGTATGAATGCTGTGTGATCAGCTGCTTCACATTCAAAACTCATGTGGCCAGGAGTCAGTTTTCTGTATCAGTTTTGCCAGCTCACTAGTCAACCTCCAGAATGCCTGTTGTCCTTCTTAATAAATAACCTATTTCTGTCACTATTCAAGTTCCTGCTGCCTTTACTTCCCTAAAGTGATGGACTGTAACTTGAAAATGTGAGTCAATTGGACCCACCCCTCCTTAAATTGATTTTGACAGAGTATGTTATTATAGCAACAGGAAAGGAAAACAAGGCCTCAAGACTGCTGAGTTCCAGGGAGCCGTGGTGGGGAAGGGTTTGCAGTGTTTCTCTGCCAATTGGCTCTTAATTTCTCTCTTCATCTACGTTTCCTGCCACAGATAGACAACATGCTATCATACAGCTTTAAATTGAAATTCTTTGAATCTCTTTGATTTTTTTTTTCTAGCGTTTCTTTTTAGTGTTAACACTATTATTCTAAACTTCAGAAATGCTTGTTTGAGATTCTAAGAGAAGATTAGAATATGTTCCCTTAGGTCCATCAGGAGGCCAACTGGTTAAACAAATGTATTCGGTAATTTTATGGGTTAGCTGATTGCTCAAGATAGTTCCTCTTCCTTCTCTTCCTCCTTCCCCTCCTTCTCCTCCTCCCCCTCCTCTGCTTCCTACCCCCTTCCTCCTCCTCATCCTGCTCTACCTCCCCCTCTTCCCCCCCTCTTCCTTCTCCTCTTCTTCCAATTCCTATTCTCCTGTTTTTCCCTTCTTACACAGATTATCAGTTTAGTCAGAACTGACTTTGGACACAGTCTCCCAACTGTCGCACTTACAAAGCGTGTGCACTTACAAGCATGTTGCACGTACATGTGTGTGCCATCACACTGGCCTTCCATTGTTCCCTTAACCTAACAATTCAGGCAAAGAATTGGCTTGAGTAAAAACAAAAGCAAAAGTTCTTAACAGGATAGTGAACTCTGCCATATGCAGTCCTCTGGGTGCTGACGGTTCCACCTCAACAACAGAGCACACTACACTTAGGAATCAGCCCCAGACTCTGACTATCGATTTCTCTAGAAAGGGGGAACCACCAGTTCTTACAGGTGTACTGACAACACCTGTCAACACTCAAAGCTGAAGCAAAGTAGTCTCCTTTTTAAGAGTCAAGCCCAATTCAAGGAGAGCCTGACTGTGATGGATTATCTGTGGGCTGCTAAGAGCTTGTGGGACTGTGCTTTCTCTTCCAGTATTTTCTATTTTAACTCTTGTTTTCTTTCTGCACTGTGGGACGCTAATGATGCTTCCTTCACTCTCCACCTCAAAGGCTGTGGCGCTGCTTTAGAGAAAGGATGTGAAATCTTCTGGTCGGTATATTGTTCCCTAAACTAAAACAGTCCCTGGAAGAGCACTTAGGACTGGTTTGCCAGCTGCTCTGGTCATTACAGATGTCATGCTGATAAAGTAAATCTGCCCAGCAAAGGAGTGAGAAATGTAGATTTCACTGGCTTCAAGGACAAAAAGAGCATTTGCATCCCAAAGTGTGCAGCAAACAGCTTCTAAAAAATCTCTGCTCAACATTGCTCTTCTTCTGATTTTTATCTAGTCTTTTGCTTCCTTATTTGGATACTATTTTTCTAGAGTGGCATTTCTAAATTCTCCCAGTGTTTTAGTACTTTAGCTGCGATCTCACATGGCATGTTTCCGGAGCAAAGTAAAAGTTCTTAAGTTAGCAAACCAGAAAGTGGGAGGTTAGCACCTAAACCCAGCTGCATAAGGGAACCTGAGGCTGGACCCCTGCCCCAGGCTTTATTCATCTACAACGTTCCCTTAGTAGACAAGAGGCAGGAATAAATAGGCAGGGCTAGGAATGAATGGGGATTCAGTCTTCTGCTAGGAAAATGGAATTTATTTTATTTTAGAAAGTCTTTATACTTACCTATTTTGTGTTGTGTGTGTGTGTGTGTGTATGTGTGTGTGTGTGAGAGAGAGAGAGAGAGAGAAAGAGAGAGAGAGAGAGAGAGCAGGGAGTTGAGGGCAGTAGGGTAGTGTACACACACACACACACACACACACACACACACACACACACACACACACACATGCAGACTTGCTGCAGTACACATATGAAGGCCAAAGGACAACTTGGCGGAGTCTATTCTCTCCTTTCACCATGTGAGCTCCAGGTGTCAAACCTAGGGCATCTTGCTTGGTAGCAAGTGCCTTCACCTGCTGATCCATCTCCATGAATCAGTTATTTTCCCTTTTTAACTGTGGAGAAATTGACATGGAGATATCCTATCCCCCAGCATTCCCAAAGGTTTCCAGCACTTAAGAGGGAGCTGAGAGCAGCAGGGTAGCTCAGATGTAGTGTTGAGCAGGCATTTGTGAGGTCCTGGTTTAATTATCATTACCAGAAGAAAAAAAAAGAATTTGACTTTAGACTCAGTTTAGTTGTTTTAATTCACACAGCTGCATAGACCGTGACATGTTTGTTCATTTGACTTCATGCTAGGAAGTGGAATTTCTATTAAATTATTAATTTATTTTAGCAACTTAAATCTATGAACTTGTGGGTAGAGGATTGGAAGTAATGCTAAAACAAAAGAAGAAAACAGAAAAGGAGAAGATGGAGTGACGGCTCTGTGGATAGAAATACTTTACTTACTATACAAGCGTGAAGACGTGAGTTCAAACCCAGCTCCGAAACAAAAAACTGGCTGTGGCTGAGCTCACCTGTATTCCAACATCAGGGGCAAGGAGACAGAAAGATTGCTATGGCTTGCTGGCTGCCAGTTTAGCTTTAGGTTCACTATGGACCATGACTCAAGGGGAAAACATGGGTCTTGATAAAGTGGGACACCCAACTTCCTCTTCTTCCATCCAAGCCCATACATGAGCACACACACTGGGAAACATGTGCATGCATACACCACACACACACACACACACACACACACACACACACACTAATAAGAAAAAATAAATTAAGGGTTGAAGGGATGTAAAATAACCCCCAGTCCAGATGCAGACGAAAAGTCAGAACTTTCAGAGAAAACACATGCACATGATCCTAAGTAAGCAGAAGTTCATGAATTCATACTTGCTCTGCACCATTGGCTTCTATGAGGTTGTATGATGTCAGATACAGCCTCTAGTACTGTGGTGAGAAGTAGCTACACTAGAAACTACAGAGTGGAAGACTGACCACACTGGGACCCAATTGTATTTCCCTGTCAATCACTCACTACTAGTAGGACCTTGAGAACATGATGATGATGAGGCCCTTCATCTCAACCTCAGGCAGTTTGAATTTAACCTATTTTGACCCTGGACCTAAAGTAAATAATATGAGAAAGGGGGACTTTGAAATCTAGCTTCTTGCACACCCATGTTGAGCACGGAATAAGCCAGTGTTCTTCCCTGGTGAGGAAACAGACTGGCTAAGTTTTCGTGCTTCTTATCCAGGAAATTGGTCAATTTATCAGAAATCTTAACACCAATATACTGAATACCAGGCTGACTCAATGGATCTGAGTGTAAACACACTTGCCACCAAGCCTAAAGACCTAACTAAGCTCAATAAATTTAAGACATTGAATATTTTGAGAGTATACAGACAGCTCTGAGAAGACATGGTCAGAATTTTAAAGCAGGTATACTGATATAGGGATTCCTCTCTCTCTCTCTCTCTCTCTCTCTCTCTCTCTCTCTCTCTCTCTCTCTCTCTCTCTCCCCAAATAGTACCATAGCATTTTTGCCACATATTAGATGGCTACTTCATATCTATTAAAGAACTGAGACAACCAAAACTACGTAATGAATTTATAAAATAGAAAACATATGAGGTGTCTTCTTCAGTTTGGAGATCTAAAGTAATCAAGATCAGCATACCAGCCCAAGAAACTAGGTTAGACGCAGAAAATAGAACAGAAACTTATCAGGACTACAGATATCACATATACACACAGTACACACACACACACACACACACACACACACACACACACACACACACACAATTTGCTTATTCCAGAGAGAAAAGGCACTCCATGCTTTTCAGTCTGACTTTCACAGATGTGCCTGCTCCTCTGAACTGCTGCTAGGTCTCACCTGTGCAGTTCTTCTTGTTTGAGAGCCATATTCTTGCCTAAGTATCTCCCACTCCTTCTCCTTTCTGTCTCCATCTCTCTTCTCTTTGTCCTGTTTTTGTTTTGTTACCTTGATCTGCTCCCCTCATGACCCTTTCCACCCTTTCATTCTGGCCCCCAATACCTTATTGTCTTAATTGGAACATTTCACTTTGCAGATAGAAAAATGGCCATCATCCATTATGCAAAAGCTAATCAGAGGTCACTTCCTGAGTAGGAGAGAAGAGGCCATTTTTGCACTGCACTTCCACACACACAAACAATGCTACACCGTGATGTTTTAACACTGGAGAAAATAACATATGTGATTCCAGATTCTGAGGGCAAAGAAAGCAATTCTTTTGTTGTTCCATGGGCAGCCAGGTCTTAGTTCTTTTGCATTACCTTCTTTGCTCTTGGGCCATTGTATGTAATAGCGTCTTTGCACTTGGGCTCTTGCGTGTGATAGCTGATAGCTTCACAGATAGAGCTGTATGCACAGCTTTAAAAGCTTACCTTCTTTTCTCTTGTTCTCTTGGGTTCTCTACACATTGTCTGGAAGGATTCTTCAAAATAATGAAGTATAAAAAAAGTAGAATTTTAGAATAAGTAATAGAACTGGGCACTTAGCAGACAGAAGAGTTGGCTCAGTGATTAAGAATGAGTATCGTCTCACAGAGGGACAAAATTTCGTTCTCAGCATGCATGTCAGGTGCTTCACAGTTTTCTGTAACTGCAGCTCCAGGGACCCCCCCAACACTATCTTCTGGACTCTAAAGTTACAAGGACTCAATTGTATATATCCACACACATATATACACATAAAGAAATAAATTGGAGTTTGTATTTGAATTTAAACCCATATTTAAATATTATTTAAAGGTCATTGGGCTGGGATGGAAATATTAATTACCCTCCAATTTCCTATGTGAGCTGACTTACGTGACTAGAGCTGGGCTGTCTTCCTTTCCATCTTCCTTTTCCTCTTTCCCTCTTTCCCTCTTTTCCCTTTTTGACTCTACCACTGCTCCCTCTTTATGCTTATTTATTTTATTTGTTGTTGTGTATGTAGGTGGACACACACATGCTGTGGCCTCTATGTGTCAGTAGGAGGAAAACCTGTAGGATTCAATTCTTGCCTTATCTCCAACTGTGGGTTTCCAGGATCAAATGCAGGTCATCAGATGTTTGTTTGTTTATTTGTTTGTTTGTTTTGTTTTGTTAAGGTTTTGTACACACACACACACACACACACACACACACACACACAGGTGAAGACACATACAAGTCAAATTTGAGCATGTTCCCCTCCTCCTGCATCTTACTTTCATGTCATATACTTAGATATATTGGCCAACTCTTCTCTGTTGCTGTGATAAAACACTGATAAGAGCCACTTGACCAAGAAAGAATTTACTTTGTATGTTACAGCCCATCATCCAGAACATACACATGAGCACTTTTAGCTGTCTATATACTACAATCTGTGTAGAAGATGCAAATAACAGAAAACGTGGTTTGTGTTTCTAAATCTGGTTTAATTCATTTAATATGATTATGTCTAATTGTATCCATCTTCCTGAAAAATGATATAATTTTATTATTCATTATAACTGGCAAAATTCCCTTGTGTATAAAACCACATTTTGTACAGACTTTCCTCTAATCTTGGACATGTAGGTTGATTCTACTCCTTAGATGTTGTGAATGGTGCTATCAAAAATATCCGTGTAGAAGCATCTCTAGTTGATGTAGAATCCTCTGGGTCAATACCTGTAGAAATGTAGCTAGGCCATATCACTTGGTTTTTTGAGAAACCTTCACACTTCACCAACACTTGCTCTGTTAATGACTAGAATTTTGACTGGGGTGATATGAAACCTCAAGTAATTTAAAAAGTTTCTTAACAGAAAAGGAACAGGTAATTTAGTGAAGAAACACCCTGTAGGTGGGAGAGAAATCATTTCTAACTTTACATTTGATGGAAAAATATACCAAACACACAAAACTCATAAAACTAAACAATAAGAAACCAAACAACCCGATCAATAAAGGAGCTAATAAAAGCAACCCAGTTCTCAAAATATGAAGTCACTATAACTGTGGAGATTCATGCAAGCCCTACCTATGCGTGAGCTGGCTCATATTCCATTACTCTGGGGAAGGAGTCAAGGGGCTCTAGCCATTCCCGGGAGACTATGGCTTCAATGGTTGTTGAAGGGAATGCCATTTTCCTCAATGGTATAGCTACTAGGTTGCATTTGTTCCAGTAAATAACCTCCCACCCATGCTCTGGCAAGACACTCCAGTAAAACTCAGCTGGGCACACATTCAAAGAAAACAAGAAAACATGAAGGAGTCATTGGAAAAAAGGAATTTTAGAAAAGAAAAAGAGCAGTGAAAATAGCGATGGACTAAAATTCATTATGTAAATGGTTGAAGCTGTCAAATGATGAAAATACAATAAGAGTCCAGGTTTTTTAAAATTTATTTTTGTGAGTACACTACAGCTGTCATCAGACATACCAGAAGAGGGCATGGGATCCCATTCAAATGGTTGTGAGTCACCATGTGGTTGCTGGGAATTGAACTCAGGATCCCTGGAAGAACAGTCAGTGCTCTTAACCACTGAGCCATCTCTCCAGCCCCAAGATTCTAGTTTTTTATAAAGAGAGTATAATTAAAATTAAAACAAAGATGAAATACAAATGCCCTATAACCATATGGTCAAACTCATTAATCAACAGAGAAATAGAAATGAAAGCTATCTTGAATTTCCACTACCCCTTTAATCGAACTTCAAATGTAATCACCCTGGAAGAGAAAAGGAGTGTGTTGTGAACCATGTCAAACTGACATTTCGGGATTGTTTGTTTCTCTTCATGGATACACAGATGGGTAAGGAGCTGAAGAGGAGAGGCCATCCTCCACCTATAGGCATTGTTCATTTTATGTAAAGTTATTCATGGGTTGAGCTGAGGTTTATGTAAATCCACAGGATGCAGATGTGCCTACACTTTCACACTGTGAAACTTGCTAACCTTTGGTTTGGGAAAAGAAGTTAAATAAGGAGAGGCCCTCCAGCTGTGGGACCATGCAGGCAGACAAAAGACAGCCACAGGCAGGATCCTGCCACGTGGTGACATGCAAGGATGTGGAGAAGAAACACGAGGCCACAAGAAGCAGAACAGTTTCAGCACTATGGAAAGAGGCAGAACTGGAGAAGGTAGGATGGAAAGGGATAATCTGATGTTGGTTGCCTGCCCTGCCACTTGAGACTACAGAGAAGGGGGTCCATGGCCATGCAGCAGCAAGGGTCTGAGTCAATGTCTGTGGCTCATATTATCACCAAAAGCCATTCAGATATCCTAGATCTGGGCTGCCACCTGTGACCATGCTGCTGTCCAGGGGCTGTGCAGAGTTGGATTGCCCCTGATTAACTTCAGCATTCAGGAATGACCCTGAATCTCTCCTGGGCAGCACAATGGAGATGGCTCTGATGGTGGTGGCAGGAGAGCTGGTGAGCCAGCCTCAAAGACATGAGTTCAATAGAGCTGGTCCCACCATTCCTTTGCTCTGAGGTATCCTGGTTGAGAAAGAGATGCCCTCCCCATCTTCCCCAGGCCCCCTGAGGTATTCAGGAGAGCTAGCCACAGGTTCATGAAAATGGGAGAGCTATCCCTGGTCCTTACCTGCTGCAGCACTAGGGACAGTGGTCCCTGTACCTCAACTGACCATGGAGCTAGTCCTGGTGGTATGGGCATGGATGAGCTGGCCCTGAAGTCAGGAGAGCAAGAAAGTTTACCCCATCTCTTGCCTAGTGTGGCATTGGATGAGCTAGCCTAGGCATTACTGGAGACCTAGCCCAGGTGATGTGAATGTGGGAGAGATGGAGAGCTGACCGATGCAGCTACCACCAAGGTTCAGATCCAGGGCTTTGTGATGGCCAACCCCAATATCTACCCCATCTATGAACTGCTGGAGCACATCTGGGACTGGTCCTACAAATCCAAAGCTACAGGATATCCATACACAGGGCAATAACAGGATATCCAAGAGGAACACTGATGAGTAACCAGTATTGATAGTGTCTCAGATGTCAGAGGCATCAATCCAGACCAATAATTGATTTCAATGAACATTTGTACGTAAAGATATGTGGACATAAGCATACACAGTGGGACACACTGTAACATACTACAGCTTCCATGACAACATGTTGGTGTGTGTGTGTGTGTGTGTGTGTGTGTGTGTGTGTGCATTGTTTTATTTTTTGTGTTTGTGTGCTTTGTTTTAACGTTTTATTTTTCATTTTTTATTTTCTTTTGCAGTGGAGTTTGCAAGGAAGGGTAGAAGGCAGATTATGAAGGATTGAGAGATGAGGGGGATTGGGGTGCATTATGTGAAATTCATAAGGAATCAATGAAAAGGTTTTTAAAAAGAAGTTGAAAAGGTTTTTAAAAAGAAGTTAAATATGATAAGGTTTAAAACTCTTTCAGTGACACATGAAAAACATAAAAGAAATGAGAATTCTATGCGTCTAATGCCCCGTGGGTTAGCTGATAGTGAGTTATACTTTTTGACGACTTGAGAGTAGAACTTAGGTATTCAAATTTCCATAGCAAAGGGAAGGACCAGTTTTCCATCTTAAGAGCTTTCCAGCCTGGTTTCTCTGCCTTTCAGGGTCATACTTGCCCTGTCACTTTGACATTTGCTCTCTTTCCTCTGAGATGGGGACCTCATTATGGGGCTTTGGAGCATCAGTAGAGAGCAAGGTGCTGGCCTCTGAGCCAGAAGTGTTTGAGTTTCAATCAGTTCTCATTTAGAGTGAACAGTCAGGCCTTTGAACATTGTGGGACAGACAAAGATATCTCTATTCATCCTTTTTATGCAAAAACACTCAGTGACAATTGAGAATAATGGGGAATTCATAAACGGCAGCATTTACTTCATGTTGGATTGGAATGAGTAAAGGTCAGGTGTGAAGAATAACTCTAATTTAAAAGCTAACATCATTGACAACTTATTATGTCAAACTGTTTTTATGTGATTTACAAAAGTCTCTCTCCTATGATTTATAAGGTCACTAAGAACTGGGAGCTTGCTGTGAGTCCAGATGTAGGTGATGTTCTCCAATTGTCTATGTGTCAAAGAACTGTTCTCTAGAGGGTTGAGGGAAGAGAGGAATGTTTGGCAAGTAGGTCTACTGGAAGATTTTTAGAATACTAAAGATATGCGAAAGTGATATTGAGATGCTAAAAACTTAGTCTCTATTTCTCTCTGTCTGTCTATCATTTATATAGCTAACTGCCACCTACTTACTTATCATGAATCATCCATCTATTTACCACTTGCCTATCTGCTATTATCCGTCCATCTCTATCTCTACATGTCTTGGTCTCTAGTGCTATATCTGTGTTTACATCCATATTATAACATTAGTAAGTTGTAGAATGCTCCCAGTTCCTCAGAAAACACGTGTGAGGTACAATATAAGACATTAATGTCCCCTAAAGATAAGCAATATTTTAGGTACCGTTACAGATGGGAGAATACTCCTAAAATCACATGGTTAAAATTGCATGTTGGTCCTAGTCTGTGGTGGTGTTTGGCAGTGGTGGAAGCCATAAGAAATGAAGGGTTGGGACTCCAACCCAGGCATAAAACCTCCAACCTATAGTTTGTCATGCCTGCATGATGTTGTCAGACCAGAGCCTAGCAAAATTGTCATCCAAGAGACTTCACTCAGCAGTTGATGGGAGCAAATGCTGAGTGTCACATCCAAATATTAGGCAGAGCTCAGGGGGATCTGTGGAGGAGGTGATGATGGAAGGATTGGAGGTGCCAGAGAAATCAAGGACACCACAAGAACACAGCCAACAGAATCAAGTGACTGGGACTCAAGTGGACTCATAGACATCAAGGAGCCTTTCGGGATTTGACTGTTGGGAAACCTTGCTACTTAAGGTCACATTCTCTCACGTCTGTGCTAGGTGCAAAATGGAGGACTCCATTTTCTAGCAGGGCTTCCCTTCTCTGACCTTATCTGGGGAACCTGAACCCCACACCCTCTACCTGAGGAAGATCACTTAGTCCTTGGCAAACTTACAAGTTCCACTTCCTCTTTCCCTGATGAGAGCTGGCTAAGTAAGTACCCAGTATTCCTCTCCATGCAAATGAGGCATTCTCAGTACTTTAAACTCTAGCCAATGGTTTACACTTACCCTGAAAACTCTTACTCTCAGGGATCATATATTGCCTTTTTCACCCCCAAGAAATTATAAGCCCACAAGCTGTTTCACTGAAGATCATTGGAGAAGGTCTTTATCTAAAAGAACTGTTACAGTAAAATCCTTGAAAGACTCCCCACCTCAAGTCACTCCAGGGAACCAGGATGTTCTTGTGGGACTCCTAACAGTGGGAGCAGGAGCAGTCTCTTACTCTTTGGCCGCCTTTGGGATCCTTTTCCTTCTACTGGGTTTCGTCTTCAAACCTTAATGGGAGACTATGTGCCTGGTCTTATTGTAGCTTATTATGTCATATTCGGTTGATGTCCCGGAAAGGCCTGTTCTTCTCTGAGGGGATATGGAGAGAGGTGGATCTGGAGCAAAGGAGAGATGGGGGGTTACTGGTGGAGGGAATGGAGGAGAAACTTCAGTTGGGGTGCAAAAATGAGAAAAGAATAAAGAAAAAGAAAAAGAGTTTAAGTACTTGAAAAAAAGTGAGGCCTCAGATTAGGGGGATGACTGTACGGCAAGCACAGAGACCAAAATTCAGATCCCAAGAATGCACATATATGCTTGATGGCCATGATAGCAAGTCTGTGATTGCAGCCACAGGAGACAGTCTGGCTAGCAAGAATGACCATATCGTGAGAGACCCTGTATCAATGAATAAGGAGGAGAATTATCAAGTATAATTCTGTAAATCAATATTGGACCTCCACCTAAATTTCCATATATATATATATATATATATATATATATCCACAAATATCCAAATATTCATACACACATGAATATACCCCACACACAAACACATACACAAAACTAGATACACATGCTCATATACACACACATACATCCCCCCCCACACACACACACACAGGGAGGTAGTAGGGCCTATAAGAAGCCTTCTGGTCTGAGTGATGTGTCCTTGAAGGAGACATTGGGATCTTGGTCCTTACTTCATTGTCGCCTCACACTGAGGTGGGTAGCTCAGCTTATTACATGCTATCCTCATGATGACCTTACTAGCCATAGACAGCAAAGTAACAGGACAAGTAAATCAATCATGCATCAAAACTTCTGAAACTACAAGTTGATTTATCTCAATTGTAGAAATAATGATGGAAAGTCATGACAGTCACCAAAGATGAATAATGCCCTGAATTCCCATTTTTGTCTAACAATAAGAGCAAACAGTAAAAACAAGAGAAGCAGAGAACACAGTTCTTGTTCTTTTTTTTTTTTTTTTTTTTTTTTGATACTTTATTTACATTTCCAATGTTTCCCCCTTTCTAGGTCTCCTCTTTGGAAATCACCTATCCCTTCCCCCTACCCCATCTCTATGGGGGAATTCCACCTCCCAACCACCCGCCCGTCTACTCCCATATTCCCACCTTGACATTCCCCTTTACTGGGGCCTCTCCTCCCCCTGATGGCGAACAAGGCCCTCCTCTGCCACATATGTGGTCCGAACCATGGGTCTCTCCATGTATAGTCTTTCGTTGGTGGTCCAGCCTCCAGGAAGACCGGGGGGGGGGGGTGTCAGACCAGTTGTGCTCGCTCCATAGGGCTGCAGACTCCCTCAGCTCCTTCAGTCCCTTCTCCAACTCCTCCATCTGGGACCTCACTCTCAGTCCAGCTGTTACTGTAAAGTGAAACTTGGGTATTCCAAACGTTTCGG
>CM052711.1:63089912-63267634 GCA_028551405.1 Uromys caudimaculatus | reverse complement strand
AGTCATTGTTTTTAATAGCTGAGTAGTACTCCATTGTGTAAATGTACCACATTTTCTGTATCCATTCCTCTGATGAGGGACATCTGGGTTGTTTCCAGCTTCTGGCTATTATAAATATGGCTGCTATGAACATAGTGGAGCATGTGTCTTTATTACATGTTGGAGCATCTTCTGGGTATATGCTCAGGAGTGGTATAGCCGGGTCCTCAGGTAGTATTATGTCAATTTTTTCTAGGGTCCGCCAAACTGATTTCCGGAGTGGTTGTACCAGCTTGCAATCCCACCAACAATGGAGGAGTGTTCCTCTTTCTCCACATCCTTGCCAGCATCTGCTGTCACCTGAGTTTTTGATCTTAGCCATTCTGACTGGTGTGAGGTGGAATCTCAGACTTGTTTTGATTTGCATTTCCCTGATGACTAAGGATGTTGAGCATTTCTTTAGGTGTTTCTCAGTCCTGTGAATTTCCTCAGTTGAGAATTCTCTGTTTAGCTCTGTTCCCCATTTTTTGATGGGGTTATTTGGTTTTCTGGAGTCTAACTTCTTGAGTTCTTTGTTCTTGAGACACCCATGTGGTGAGACTGTGCCTTCTGGGCATATGTTCTCACACTTTAATGCTGTCCTTGAGAACGTGCTTGGTGGCTTCCAGGTACATTTACATAGAGTCCTACAAGGCAAAGCTCTTCAGCGTTTTTGACCTGACAACACCCAGTGGATAAATGGTTTTAAGGCTGAAATGATAATCTGAATGAAGTACAATTGTTTGGAAAACTAAAAATCCAGTTCCTGACACACCAGCCATCACTTCCTAGAAACACCAGAAAGAGGAATTTAATTTGGATCTGAAGTGAAACACTAGGTTTTGTTTTTCATTATTGTTTGTTTGGTTTGGTTGATTTGGTTTGGTTGTTGTTGTTTGTTTTTCCTATTTGTTGTTTACATTAGGGAATCTTTTCTCATGTGACTTCATTAAATAAATATGGTTTGAGTGGCTATTGTGTGCCAGGAATATATCTGTTTAGAACAATAGCATGTATGGCTAAAGTTTCCTGTCTAGAGTCATTCCAGACTTCCAATTCACAAATGGCCATAAAGACCATGTTGCAATACTATAATAGGATCTAGCCGACCAAGGGCATGCAAATCCTAACTGTCTAGCAGGGTCAAGGAGATGATGCTTCAACTATGAGCAGAAGGATCAGTAAAGGAACAAGGGCTTTAGCACACTAGGAAGGTGCATAGGTGGAAGGAAGATGACGGATGAGTATGTGAAGCAAAGAGTGTGTCCGAACCATGAATTCCTGCACCCATTTTGATCTTGACATGGTTCGATTTGCATGGGAGTAATTAGTGAAAGATGAAGTTAGAAAGGGGGGAAATGGCCAGAGAGTGTAGGTGGCCATCCTGATGTCACCAAGTCTCCTGGGTTGTGCATGTGTCCTGGAAGGATCACCATGGGTCCCTTCTTCAGATCCATGTCCACAGGATTAAAAACATGTCACAGAGATACACACATATAAGTGTGCACATTAGTGCTATAGAATAGCTAAGTTACAGAACAAACTAGGCATCCACCAGGAGAGGAAAGGGTGGAAAAAGAGTGATGGATGTACACAGCTGATTTTTTCTTTAGCTCTAAAGGAGAATAAAGAATACTGTCTACAGGAAGATAGATACAAGAAGAGATAACTATATTAAGTCTATCTAAGGAAAATAGATATATTTTTCTTTAATTTGGAAGCCCTGAATTTTATATAGACTTGTAAAATCATGTATGTACATATAACATGAAAATAGAGACAAAACTTTCTGGGAAACAGGGAGGCCTGATGAAAAGGAAGGGGAAGAAAGTGTTGAGTGCTAGGTGTGAGCAGGAACACACTCAAAGTACATGAAACACTTGCACAAACACAGACATATAAAAGCCAGGGGACTGCCCCCATAAGTCTATTCCAATGTGAGAGGATATTTAAAAGATCACTAAATGCATATTCCGTGAAGCATATAAGTATATAACTACTTTGTGATAGGGCAAGGGAGATGATGAACTGCTTTAAGAGTTGGATATTTGCTGGGCAGTGGTGGCGCACGCCTTTAATCCCAGCACTTGGGAGGCAGAGGCAGGTAAATTTCTGAGTTCGAGGCCAGCCTGGTCTACAGAGTAAGTCCCAGGACAGCCAGCGCAACACAGAGAAACCCTGTCTCGAAAAACAAAAAAAAAAGAGTTGGATATTCTAAACACACCTTCTGAGCTGGGTGAGCCCATATGTACTTATAACAGCAGTGACAGAAGGATTGCTAAGGCTGGTTGCTAACCTAGCTAGAGGTACAGTTAGAGACCCTGTCTCGAAAGAATACCTAGGAAGTGTGAGCAGGAAGCCAGGTATCCTTCTCTGGTCTCCATATATATATGCATGTATGCACGCATACACACACACAAAAAAAACAGTACACACATGTGCATGTACAAACAACATACATATGTACATACACAACACATGTAAACACACGTGTAACCAAATTTATTATGTAACAATGCCCAACACTATGGGACATAATTTAATTTTTTATAATGGTTAAATGCTATGGTGTTCCTGGGATCCTTAGGGATAGTTACTTTTTTTTCAATATTTAAACTCTTAAAGTCTAGTACTTTGCACTGGGAATAGAGTGTGGTCTATGTCTTGTGTGAATAAATTCAGTAACTTGTAAAAGACCAACCTCCTATATAATGTGATATAAATTCTTATTTGACTGCAGTATGTTAAACATTCATTTGGATTATAGTTTTAATGCACTTGATATTTCATGATACAAAATAAATACTCTGTGCATGTTAATTGTTAGTTGTATTAGGCCTGCTGTCAAGAGCACACATAAACTCCCCTCGCACATTATCTATAAGAAAAATCATTAAAACATAAATAAGAACCAGAGGAATCATTTCCCAAACACTGATTTCAAAATGTTACAAGTGATGTGAGCCAAAATTGCTGTCAGGTATAAAAGTTAGAAAAAATATTTGATTGCTTTTAATTAGGTTTTGATCTTTCTTCCCTTGCCTTAGATCCTCTCTGTAATAAAAAAATGAGGGAAATGTGAGCTCAGGTACTAAATCAAAACACAACAGTGACAAAGATACTGTCAGGAGAGTTTGTCCACACCCCAAGAACGCTTCTGGTCCTTAATGTTACAATGGGTGGCACCCCCTTTCCTATAAATTCTTCTAAACAAAGCAGTATCCAACTTTCCAAGGAGACTAAAATACATGGGGAAATATATTAGCACAACACTGTAGATAATAGAGCAGAAAAAAACTACTTGGGAACCTAAAGGATATTTTAGTATTATAAAGTACCAGGGCTGTACTTTTTTTTTTCAGCATTAAATGACATTTATTGTTCCATAAATCGTGAGATCCAAAAAAGAAAGCTAAATAGACAAGCAAAATTCTAAAACAATTAGGAGATAAACTTACTTCTTTCCTAAGTAAGTGATGGTACAGAAAGCACGTGATCACACAAAGCGAAGAGACGGACGGACAGATGGGAGCACTCCCTCCTAAAGGGCCTGCCGACTACAGCGCAGCCAAACAAACCCAAGAGGAAAGTGTCCAGACTGTTTTGCGGTAAGTAATTAACCCCCCGTATGAATAAAACAAGCTGCTAAAGCCTTTAACCATTGAAGTAGTCTGTCTTCTGGAAGAGATTTCACTTAAAATTTAATTATTCCTACCCACACGAACAACAAGGGTCAGACAAGCACATTCACAGCCAGCAGCTGAGCACATGGTCAGAGATGCCACATAATTAAAATGGAAAGAAGTTTTTAAGAACTCGGATATGCCACAGGCCTCACGAGAGGTTGTGAGTAAGGGGAGAGGTGATGGCAACGCAGAGAAAAAAAAAGAAAAAAGAAAAAAGAAAAGGAAAAGCCAAGGACTCCCTTTCTGAGCAGTGTGCGAGCACGCATGACTCCCAGGCACCCCTGTTACGGACAAAGCAAGGACAATGCAGAGTACAGAGCCCCCATCAATCACCATCTATCTATCCATGGTTGTATTGAAACTCAGTATATGAGGGGAGAGTTTCCATGGGTAATTTTGTCTCATTCAAAAAAAAAAAAAAAAATCCCTTTAACATCATCAAACTATCAACAATAATACTGTTTCCCCCATTACATCACCTAGTTTTAATGTCTGGGGAAGGGCTTTAGACATGTTTAAGAACAGAGCAGGCACAAGACAAGTGAGTGCACTCCTGGAGTCCCAGCTACTTGGGACGCTGAAGTGGGAGAACAGGGAGACAAGAAGAGGAAAATCACATGAGTTTAAAAGGCAAGGAGGTTTCAAAAGTGAAATCCAGAAACTAAAATGCTAAAACTGGAAGCCAAACGCCCAAGTCTCTGTACCTATTAGGGTTTACACCGACCTCACACAAGATATGACTGACAGTGCAGTTTGCTCATCTTCTCAGCTCTTCTCTGGTCTGGCAAGATCGCTTCTGAGAAGGTGCTCAGCCTCTTACCTGACCAATGCTGCCATGTCAGCGCTGTGTAGAGCAGCTCCCCAGAGGCAACCCTATCTCCTCCCCAGCTCAGCACTAAGGGTCAGGCAACAAAAGCCAAACTGACACAGAAAGGTAAATGTCCACGGTTGAGTTTCACATTCATTTCAAACCGCATGCAGTGTGAAAAGCAGCAGCGACTGCTTCTGGGGGAGTTCTGTCCACTGGCCTCTCTGCCAGGGAAGCGAGTACTCTTGCCCACCATGGAGCTGGTTGCATGTTACCTGACATGCTCGCTCTCACGAGGATGCTGGGCTGTGGCGGTGACAATGAGGAGACGTCTCTCCTACAGCTCATTAGGAAGGTCATCTTGTGTTTTCAATATGAAACATTTCACAGTAAAATCCAATCCCAAGACTTTTTGGATGCAGTCTTCACACACTTTTAAGCATGACTTTATTTGGTACTGAATAGAGTTCAGTCTGTATAAGGTATCACTTCAAAATTATGTGAATACCATCATTATTTTCAGCTTTTACTGTGGAGAATAAAAAACAACTCTCATCTTGAAAGTTCTGAACCATCTGGTCACTAACAAGAATGTGGATACCAGTGGGGCCCTGTCTGTAAACCTGGTTAATTTGGTGGAAAGAGATATTAAACACCCAGGCAAGTTTTCGAGCCCCTTCTGAGGCAATAGATTTCTTCCAAATAGATTGCGTGATAAACGCAGGGTGTCCCACCGCCACTTTCACTTCCACTGTCTGCAGCTCGTGGCTGCCCTTGCAGCACAGTGCCACTCAGCTGCTCCTGGCAGACATAGATGGTTAAGCGGGGCCTAACCGACCTTGACTTCAGGGAATTATAGAGCTGAATTCCATCGGCTGCACCACAAATCTGAACTAAATCCTCCTTTGTCAGCTTTAATAAGTCGGCACCTGAAAAATTAGAGAACAGTCTTGTGTAGGAAGAGAACCTGTTTTTGAGCAGCCACTGCTGTGTTTCCTGGGTTGTAGCTGAAGGATGAATTTGTTCCCCAGACGCCTGTACAACTCCATCTCCCTGGTGATTTAGGGATGAAGAATTGCTGACTGGGACACTGCATATGCTCTGCTGTGAGGAGGTGAAAGTAGGCGCTGGGGAAGGGCTGTTATTCACATAGGCTGTCGGGGTGTCTGGCCACGGAGAACAACTGCCTCGCTTTGCCAGACAATCACCGTAGTCTGCTGGCAAAGTCTGCTTGCTGGACTTTTTCTGCTCATGTTCAACTGCACCTTCAGTTACAGGCTCAAGCCTCATCTCTGTGAGAATGGTGGTGTCGTAAGACGGCTGCTACTTTTCTTTTTCATGAGCTGTTCTCTTCTCCATCTTTTCTCAGTCATGTTTTGTTTCCTGTCCGCATCTTTAGGCTTGAAGACTTTGATTTGGCAGCTAACTGAGTGAAGATGATCCGTGTATTCCCCGTTTTCATTTTGCTTAAAGGTGTCAACTTGGATCCTAATAGGCCCTCCTTGTCCACCTCCTTGCTTATGCGGGGTGAATTCCGTGCTGATACAGTGTACCTGAATGAAGGCAGATGTGCGCTTTGCAGGGTCCCACAGAAATTCAACTGCATTTAACTGGCTTGGATTTGTTCTTGTGTCAGTTATTCCCACAGACGTTGGAATATCTAAATCGCCTGTGTCCTGGGCGATTCCACTTCCAGCCTTCAAGCTGCTGATGTTCTGTGTACTGTAGCTGTCTGTCATGGAACAGCACCCTTATGTTGCTCTTTACCAACTTCCCACTGATCTCAGGCATATCTCCCATTTTGCGATTATCCAGCATCCGAATTTCATAAGACTGGCCTTGGTTCAAGTAAGTAAGAGTCTCATCATGCAGTTTCATGGATGGCGAAGTTGCAGCACACATTACATACTGAAAGGGGGGGGGGGGGTCCTTGCCTCATCTTCCAGGGAAAGACTGGAATCTTCCAGCTTGAAAATGGACAACGCCAAGACATCAATCACTCATGCTGTAGGCGCGCGCGCCCAGCTCCTGCAGGACGCCGGACAGGCTGGAGTCGAAGTCGTGCACCAGCCCGGACTCGATCACTTCGTCCACACTGAGCACCCAGACCATCTTCTGGCCTCGCCGCCGCCCGCGCAGCGCGGCCTCCGGGTCTGGGGCGAAGGCGCAGGAGCTCCTCGGGCGAGTCCTGAGGGAGGACGCGGGTTAAGCCTCTGGCGGCTCTGCGAGTGGTCACCTGCGGCGGCGCGGGATGCGGCCCACCGCCAACACTCCACCGCCGCTTCATCGGCTGGACGCAGCTTCGATGCGGCTCCGGCTTAGGAGTGTACATTTTCAAGAATTCATTTCAAAACTTCTTTGAGAATTTTATATGGGTAATGCATTTCAATGTATTCTCCCTTCTTCAACTCCTCCTATATCCTTTTCCCAGTCCTTTCCAAATTGATCATCTTACTCTTTGCTATTATTACACACAGACACACAGACACACAAATACAATCTGCTGATTCACTTTGATATTATATATATAATATATATATATATATATTATATTATATTATATATATTATATATATATATGATTGAATGATGTTTTTATGTTTTTTGAGCTACTTAGAACTTGAGCACCTACCAGGCTATAATACTCATCTGTGTTTAATATCTACTTTTGTAGAAACAAGGAACTATTTGTAGAATTCGCTTTAAGCAAAAAGTGTTTATAAAACCTTCTATCATGCTCTGCAGTCATAAAAGTTGGCAGAAGACAATGAAACAAAGACAGCATAAAAACAGTGATTGTTTTCTTGACTTGCACCTCTCATTCATCGTGATACCAATCAACAAACTCTTGATTTTCGCAGCAAGTATGTATAGAAAGACTCTAAAGCCAGAACTAGCTAATCCTGGGCGGAATGAGCAACAACTGTGTACATAGGGTACTTTTCAATAGATCCAGCATCCTGTTTTGAAAGGTCCTTAAGGGAATGAAGAATAGTTCCGATGGTAAAATGCTTTCACTGTAAGCATGAGGAGGAGTCTGATCCCCGGAATCCATATAAAAAGGAAGGTAGGGGTAATAGCACTCAGCTAATCCTAGTGCAGGGAGGTGGAGATGGGCAGGACCCACAGCTTGCTGACTGACTACAGAAAGTAATTCACACAGAGAGTTTCAGGTAAAACAGCGTGTCCGTCTCAACTGACAGGTTGCCCAGCATAATGGCAGAGGAATGACAGTTAAAGTTGTCCTCTACTCTCCATGTATTCATGTGAACCCATATGTGTATCTGTGCACACATGAACACACACACACACACACACACACACACACACACACACTAAAATAAAGTAAAATTTGAAAATTAAAATCAAACTTTAGCAGTGTTTTGGTTTCATTCCTATTGCTGTCACAAAGCATGGTGATGAAAGGAAACTTACAGCAGAAAGGAATTCTAAGCTAGAGAGATGCTTCTGTGGTTAAGAACACTCATTGCTCTTGCAGAGGACCACTAAAGTCTATCCTGAGGGGACTGGAGGCCCCTCATGGATGGGACTTGAGGTAGTAGGCTTGCTCCTTCTGTCATGTGAATGCACAGCCTCCTCTCACCGGACGCTGAGTCTTGGGACTCCCAGCCCTGACAACTGTAGAACTAACGTCCTTTTTTAAAATGTATTGTTGCAACACAACTTTTCTCAGTTTGTTATGGCACCGTCCATACGGCAGATGATCTTCATGCGTAGACATTTGGCTGTAGACTCACTGAGCATCCAAGTTGTTTCCTTCAAACAGAACCCAGCCTAATGTCCATCATTCAAAGAAGACCACTGCTGAGCTGTGCCTTGTGAAGTTGCTATGGCTTAGCATCTGTTACAGGAACTTTGTCTTCAACTCCACAGCGTATGGTTCTTCAACGGATATCCCAGTGGTACCCAGGAGGCCCTGCACATTCTCATAAAAAGTTGTAATATCAAATCTTGTTCCATTATCTAGAGTCCCTGAGGCTTCTTTCCTTTCACCCTGTCCATCAGATGGCTCTCCCTTATGGCTCCCTTATTTTCCAAGGGGTCGATCGTTTTCATTAGCACTCACCCTTGCCTGCACTGGGTCAGACTTGAAGCTCAACACACCCTGGACGGTGAACATCTCCACAGGGAGTTGCTTTACACTTCCTCCACTAAGGACCCAGGGTTTCATGAATCTCAGACCCACAGCTATAATATATTCTGGATTTTTGCTGGTTGGATGAAGCCGGATCCCATTTCTAAGCACAGCAGCAAACAAGAACTTAAGAATCTCTTGTAAGAAAGTGTATTCATTACAAATGCACAGGCAGACAGTAACTAGACAGGAACACTGTCCTTTGCATTTGCCAAGCTTCATCAAATTTTGTTTATAAAACTTGGGCTATTGGGGTCATACATGGCTCATAGATTAAAAGCATTTTTTTTTCTGTAACAGAAGACCAAGTTTCCATTCCCAGCACCTATGTGTGGCTCACAAACATCCATAATTCCAGTTCCTGAGGTCCAATGCCTTTTCTGGTCTTCGTGGGCCCCAGGCGCACACATGGTGCACACACATACATACAGGTAGGCAAACACTCATACCCACAAAATAAAATAAATGAATAAATCTTTTAAAAATTAGTATGTGTAAGCTATTCTTTGAATATTCTGAATGAATTCTAGCTTCTAATCTTCCCTGGAAATAATGTCATATATCTTGATTCTTCTACATTGCTGTATTACAGAAATATAATAACATTCCTTAGCTCTGACACCTCTGACAATGATAGTGAAGGTAACTACTGTGATGCTGACTTTATGAAATGCAGCTCATTTCCCACTCATTGACTTTCAGTTCTTTTAGATGTTGCAGTGATTGTTGTCATGATCAATATTCTATACTTTTGATACATTGTGAGTGGCATGACTGTTCCTTTTAATTTTAAGTTGACACACTGTAGAATTTCATCAGAAGAGAGACTCAGTGAGGAGATGTTTATACCGGGTTGCCCTGCAGGCATTTCTGTAGGGGATGCTCTCATTGTGTTAAATGATACAAGAAGCCCCAACAACAGTGGGCAGCACATTCCCTAGGCAGTGGATCCTAGACCATATATGAAGAAAGTAAAGGGGCAGCTAATGGCTACATGTGCATTCATTCTCTGCCCTTGGCTAAGAATGTGACTAAGGGCTTTAAGTTCCTGCCTTGTCTGTACTGCAGTGATGGACTGTAACCTCACACTGTATTCCAAATGACCCTTTTCTCCCTTAGAATTTCTTTTGTCAGTGAGTTTTATCATAAGTACATAAATGAAATCAGGATAGTGTTGTATAAATAAGATCTTTTTCCTTGTTGCCTGAACCATCACTCTATAGTCTTCAATATTCCCAACATTGGTTTTCCATTTAACTTTGTATATTTTCATTATTTAAATCAGTGTCTTGGGCCAACTTTGAGCCTCATCTTCAAATAAAAAGTCAGGATATGAATATAGTGCTCACATTTGGGGAAGAGCAAAGGAATGCTTTAACTACTCAACTCTCTGAGCAGAGAAGAGGAAATATTTGGGGTGTAATAAAGTATGCTGCTGGTTGTTCTACTGTAGATGTTCAGATTATCTTTTGCAATTGATAAATTATTGCTATTACATAAACACTCATATTTCATACACTTTATCTTTGATCACGTTCCTATAACCTTCCTCTGATTTTCTTTTAAAATTAACTGATCAGCATATTTAAATGTAGGAAAACAACTTAAATGCCACAGCTTAGTTTTTTAAAATTTTTCTTCATACAGTATGCCTATAGAATGCAAAACGATTAGTGATTCTATGTTCTTAACTTCAATTTGAGATACATATATAATACAAGATGCTTTTTACAGTAACAAATGGTTATATAGACATTATTAAAATACATTACAAATAGGGTAAGTTGTGCTGAAGTTACTAGTAGGTCACTAAAGTTGCAGTGGAGCCTGAGTAACTCCTGTACATGTAAGCATTTCCTTAGGTTTGTCATTTGTGAGGTACAACATACAAAACTATATTTGCATGAAACATATTCACTTTCAAGGAAAATCACATGATTGTAAACAAAGCACTTGGGCTTTGGAGTCATCTGAGTGGATTAAAGTCTTTGCTGTCAAGTGTGGAGACTTAAGTTTGAATTCCAAGAACCTACATAAAAGCTGGAAGTTGTAGTGAAAGTCTAGAACCCTAACCCTCTTAAGCAGAAGTCAGAGAAGGAGAGGAAAATCCCCAGGAAACTCACAGGTCAACTAGGCTGATTATTCGGTGGCAATGAACAGCAAACTCTGTCTCAAATAAGATAGAAGGGGAGGTTGTACTCCAACCTCCCCACATGTTCCACACTGTGGCTCATGTGTGCCTGTATACACACAAACACACATACACACACACAAATGTACACACAAATGTACACACACACAAATGTACACACAGGCACACACACACACATACACTAGCATATACATACAGACACATGCACACACATACATACGCACATGCACATATATACTAACACACACATACACATACTTGGACACACACACACATATATATATATATACACATGCAGATACAAATGTATACACACACAATGACACACACACACTAACATACATATACAGACACATGGGCACACATATACATACATACATACATACATACATACATTCATATACACATGTATACAGTAACACAGAGACCCACACATGCACACACAAATATACATACATACATGTATACACACTAACCCCCATGCTGACAACCACTTACGACTATGGCTCTTTCTGGTCTTTTTTGCAAGGTCTCAGCTAGCAGAAGTAAACAGGTTTAGATCATTTTCTCTTCTAACACCTTAAACTATTATATATTATCCCTGTCTGTCACAGGAGAGGGTGAGAACCAAGAAAGGAAACACACTCTCTGGAAGAGCGTCCATTTACTAGTGAAAGCCAATATTTCGATTGCTACGTTCTTCACACATCTCACCAATCCACAGGTATTTCTTCACACCTCCTGGAAAACCCAACCTGTCAAACCCTGGCACTTTATTTTATGGTTAACGCACTATCTGGCCAAGTGAAGTAACACTCAGAGGAACATGCAGCAGCAGGGAAGTTGCAAATAAATAAATAAATTGCTTAAAATGGTGTGATCCCAGGCCTATCCTAGGTGGCCCTGTCGACATGGCAGAGCAGCTTTGTAGTGGATTGGTCTGATGCTGCTTGTATTCTAACGCTAAACACTGACTTCTCAAGATGTGGTTGTCCCCCCACATATACCAGATCCTCACACACACCAAATGATGCTGTGCAGCCTTGCTTCTTCATTTAAAACCATTGGTTGAATAAAGATGCTCACAGCCTATAGGCAGTCAGGGCTTAAGTTCCTGGATGTGGGATCTGACTCAGAGACCACAAGGAGGAGAGGAGAGAGAAAGAGATAAGAAGATGCCATGAGGTAGGTTGAGCATGAGAGTATGGCCATTAGGGCCACTGAGTTGGCGTAGGAGCAGCCCAAGTGGAATGTGGCAAGTCATATCTTGGGGTGATTGACTAGGAAGTAGACAAAATAGCATAGAGGGTTGACAGCTGCCCAGTTCTAGCACGTTTAAGGTTTATGATAAAATAGAGGTTTGGTATCTTTTATTCAGGAACTAAATGGATTTAGGGTGGGGTAGAAAGCCCCACTTACTATTTATCACAGTTTGCTTTGCATTGGGAAGAATTATGGCTGGGAGTCAAGGTCCTTATTCCAAGATTTGCAGATTAGTCTAATTTTCCTTTAAACTTTGTAGAGCAGATTCAGGTGCACAGTGAACTTGGGTGAAGAATCTAAAGAGTATCTACGTGCTTTCTCTTCCCCACAGATAGGTTTTATATGATGGGCTCTTGATTTTCCCTCTTTTATTCTCTTTCCAAAAAGTCATTAAAATGTTCATTTGCCATTATTTGTTAATTTATTCACTTAGTTCTGTGCATGTGTGACACACATGGAGCCATAATCAAAGTCACATGTCATTCTCAATTGCTTTCTACATTGGTTTTGGGACAGGGTCCCTTACCGAGCCTGAAAACTGCAAGTCTCACGGATACCTTGCCACCATGTCCTCAGTGCTAGAAATACAAGTGCATACCCTTGATGCTTGGGTTTTTTCACCTAGGCAAACTCAGATCTATCTCATGTTTATTCCTGAAGTACTTTACCAGCTGATCCATCAGTCCAGCCCAAGAGTTTCTGATCCAAAAGATTGGGTTTTGCCCTTTCTATATCCCACAACACCCACAGGAGACAATGTGTGTTGATAGGATGGTTAAGAAGCCAGGTCCTGGCAGCTACGCAAGACATCATCATTGTGGTTCAGTACCTAAAGCTCAGTGGGAATGCCATTGACTTTGAAACCAGACACATTGGATTTGAATACAATCCTTTCAATTTATAATTTTTCAGAAATGTCTTCTGGCTTCTTTTAAAATAAGCAGGATATTATTAATATTCCTTAGATTTAAGAGATGATATGTGTACCAAGATTTTTACATGGTTACCTGCTATAGATTTTTGGTAGGTGAACATTAGGCTTTTCCTATTCCTCCTCTATCCATAACTCTGTGTAAGTTTAGTTTTGTGTCACCTTTTTTAAAATTGGAATTCACATGTAAAAATCAAATGTGAAGGCATTTGTGAGACTCTCTTTCCAGTGTGTTCCCAAAGCCAAGATAGCATCAAATACAACATTAGCTGATTTTCTTTTGAAAATATATCTGGGACCATTAATTGAGAAATTATGCACAGTGACAGACTAATGACAGGAGTAGACATAATTATAACAGTATAATATATTAAAATTTATGGGAACATGGTCTTTCCCAAACTATTATTAACTTTCCTCTAGTTGATACTGTGAGATGAGACAATACCTACATGAAGAGGTGAATGATGTATACCAGGAGAATTCATGGTATTCTACTGCATAGGGGCCAACAAGTGGTGACAGACAGTCTAAACCAATGTTAGGATAGTCCATATGATAAATAAGATGGACGCCAAGTAACAGAGCAAGTAAATTGTGGGTACAACACAAGTAAGCTAGACAGTAGGATGATACATTTCTTGAGTAGAATGAAGCAGAATGAATAGACTGAGATTCTACCAAATATTCAGTATAATGTGAGATTTATCCCTTAAGAATAGCTTAACTAAAGTTTTTGCATTTAATATTTTTTGGACTGTTGTTGACCAAGGAACACTGAAAGTATGAAAAAAAGATGAAATCAGAGTTAAGTGAACACGATGGTATTTATATCCTGTTTAAGTATTCAATTTAAATATGTAAATATGAGTTGCCAATATTCATATACAAATGATGCTAAAGGAAAAATTGGTTCAGAGAGATCATAGAGGTGATGTAAATAGAAAATGGAGAGTTGACATTCCGCACTCAGATTCAGATGATAGTAAGTGCTCTAAGCCATTCCAAAAAAGGATCATAAATAGCATGCAAATCTCAATAACTTTAACACATTTCAACTTGTATACTTCAGTTCTGACCCTTTGAAATCATCATGCAAATAAATGCAAATAGCACACAAGCATTCTGATATTCACAAAATGAGAATTTCCCAATCTTAGCATGAACCTGGTAATACTGCAGTGCTAGACTCGTTGAAAGCTCTAGTTTCAGATTCTTAGCAAAGCAAAAAATGAAGGTCTTTTGTGACTGAGTTACCTCGCTCAGGATGATATTTTCAAGTTCCATCCATTTGCCTGCAAATTTCATTAAGTCATGTTTTTAATAGCTGAGTAGTACTCCATTGTGTAGATGTACCACATTTTCTGTATCCATTCCTCTGATGAGGGACATCTGGGTTGTTTCCAGCTTCTGGCTATTATAAATATGGCTGCTATGAACATAGTGGAGCATGTATCTTTATTACATGTTGGAGTATCTTCTGGGTATATGCCCAGGAGTGGTATAGCCGGGTCCTCAGGTAGTATTATGTCCATTTTTCTGAGGGTCCGCCAAACTGATTTCCAGAGTGGTTGTACCAGCTTGCAATCCCACCAACAATGGAGGAGTGTTCCTCTTTCTCCACATCCTCGCCAGCATCTGCTGTCACCTGAGTTTTTGATCTTAGCCATTCTGACTGGTGTGAGGTGGAATCTCAGATTTGTTTTGATTTGCATTTCCCTGATGATAAGGATGCTGAGCATTTCTTTAGGTGCTTCTCAGCCCTGCGAATTTCCTCAGTTGAGAATTCTGTTTAGCTCTGTTCCCCATTTTTGGTTTTCTGGAGTCTAACTTCTTGAATTCTTTCTATATGTTGGATATTAGCCCTCTATCAGACTTAGGATTGGTATGTACTCAATGATAAGTGGATATTAGCCCAAACATTCGGAATACCCAAGTTTCACTTTACAGTAACCGCTGGACTGAGAATGAGGTCCCAGATAGAGGAGTTGGAGAAGGGACTGAAGGAGCTGAGGGAGTCTGCAGCCCCATGGAGGGAGCAACAGTGTCAACTGGCTTGACCCACCTGGTCCTCCTGGAGGCTGGACCACCAACCAAAGAATATACATGGAGGGACCCATGGTTTGGACCACATATGTGGCAGAGGAGGGCCTTGTTGGCCATCAATGGGAGGAGAGGCCCTTGGGCCTGAGGGTGTTAGAGGTCCCAGTAAAGGGGAATGTCAAGGTGGGAATATGGGAGTGGGTAGGCGGGTGGATGGGAGGTGGAATTCCCTCAGAGAGGTGGGGGAGGTGGAGGGGATAGGTGGCTTCCAAAGAGGAGACCTAGAAAGGGGGAAACATTGGAAATGTAAATAAAGTATCAAAAAAATTTTAAAAAAGACAAAAATAAAAGAGATATGAACACTGGAAAAAAATGAAGGTCAGAAAGAACACAACACATGATCTTGAACAAGACTGTCAGCGTTGGTGAAAGCCTCATCCTTTGGGCATTTTAAGGAGCTAATGTAGAAAAGACACATGCTATATCTAGATTACTGTGCGCACAGTACAACATGGGCCGTGGGTCATAGCCTGCTCTGGTCATTCTCTGAGTTAAGGAAAAACAAAATAAGGAAGAAGTGATGGACAAAAGAGGACTGGGAAGGGATCAAAGCTATACCCACTATAATAAGAAATCCAAGAGGAATGGTTTCAGAGAAGACAGTGTGAACTAACTCCAATTAGATCTCAGCAGCTCAATAGGACTGTTTACACCAAAGACATATTTTACCTTGGTTTTTGATGAAAAGGGGATTGGATAGTTTCATTGCAAAATTAGGTTTGCTTTTAAGAACAATAAATTTATGAAATGGGCTACAAACATGTCGTGGGAAGCCAGGCACTGTAATGGTACCTGATTAAGTACACTCGGTGACTTGCCATTTGAGACAATCTCCCTCAATAGGGAAAGGAATAATGTTGCTGGAAAGACATTGAGGAGGCAGAAGGGATTGACGGGACCAGAATGATAAATGTGAAAGGAGGTTATATTACTTCTGAAAGCCAGAAAAACTGAAATTACAATAGTTGGAGAGAAGACATTGAAGAGTTGAGATATGATTGAAGCTTTTAAGATGTTAAAAAAAAGACTAGGAAAGGTCAATAGAGATAAACTCTTGGAAAGATAATGACAAACTCTGAAATTTAAGGACACATTCTAAAAATAAGCAGTGGGTAGGAGACTGCTTTTTTTCGGTTGTTCTGTAAACCTCTGCAAAATTTGGACACTTCTAAATTATCTAGGTTTGTTCAGCAATCTTATCACAGGGAGGTGTGTAGCCAAAAAAAAAAAAAAAAAAAAAAAAAGTTGTGTGTCATTGCAATAAAGATGGAATTCAAACCAGAATTAAAGTAGAAATTTATTATACACTCCTCAGGCTGTGTATTTTTACTTCTGGAAACTAATGGTGGCAATATCAATAACTGAATTTGTTGAGGAGTTCTATGAACTTTGGTTCTCTGAGGGGAAACTTTGTTGGCTTTTTCTATTTTTTTCTACTTCTTATGTGAGTGTGTGTGTGTGTGTGTGTGTGTGTGTGTGTGTGTGTGTGTGTGTGTGTGTGTGCGCACGCACACACATGAGAGAGAGAGAGAGGAACAGAGAAAGAGAGAGAGAGAGAAGAGAGAAGAGAGAAGAGAGAGAGGACAGAGAATGTAGGCTATTCTCCACCTCATTTTTTTTTTTTTGAGAAAGAATCTCTCACTGAACCTAGAACTTATCAGTTTACCTATACTGACTAACTAACTACTAAGTCTCTGTGTCCTAACCCAGACCTTTCTCTTTGTTTATTTTTATTTTTGATACTTTATTTACATTTCAAATGTTTTCCCCTATCCATGTCTCCCCTTTGGAAGCCCCCTATCTCATCCTCCCTCCCCCTGCCTCTATGAGGGTGCTCACCCATCCACCCACCCAACCACTCCCCTCTTCCCTTCCTAGCATTCCCCTACACTGGGGCATCTAACACCCTCAGATCCAAGGGCCTCTCCTCCCACTGATGGCCAACAAGACATTCCTCTGCCATATATGTGGCCATGGGTCCCTCCATATGCATTCTTTGCTTGGTGGTCCAGTCTCTGGGAGCTCCGGCGGGTCTGGCCAGTTGACACAAGCACCTGGCTCCACACCTGGATTTTTATGTAGGTGCTCAGGAACTGAACTCAGGTGTTTATGCTTTTGAGCTCAGTACTTTGCTGAGAGAGTCACCTTGAGTCTTTTATGTTTATTTCTCATCTTAGGAGTTTAGCCCTATGCAAAAGATTGGTCTAAATGTGTGTGTGCATGCGTGTGTGTGTGTGTGTGTGTGTGTGTGTGTGTGTGTGTGTGTGTGTGTAGAATTATCAATGCTCTGACAACATGTTTATGGAAAGATCCTCAAACAAGTTTTACCTTGCTTATTTATTTGTTCTCCATGCTGTCTGGACATCTTCATGATCCCCTTGCACTGGACATACTTGTTCAAACCTGTCCTTTGAGTGTGTCACTTTATGGCATTGCCTTTCCTAGCAGAACATCATTTTCTGCAACTTTCCTTTCTTTTGCTAAAGGCCACATTTGTTGTGGTGTGACAGTATTTGGGGAGAGACATAAAAAACATCTATTCAGCCCAGGTATGAAACTGACAACAGATCAGTGTGAAGATTCCACAAACGTTCAATTTGCTTGGCCAATGAGTTTACTAAGGTTACTTATTGAAGTGTGGATGAGGGGTTGCACACAGGAGCATGAGTGACTTATTAAACACAGCTGCGCCACTAAGGGATACACCAGCATAGGTGACAAGGCTGTGTCACTTTAAACCAAAAGAGCTCTGCATGATTTCCAGGCAGCTCAGCAGGGAACAGAATCACTTCTCCCATTTCAGATCTTCCCAGAATACCTTACTTCCCACCTGCCAGTGGACCCCTTTCTGAACTGCTTTGTATCTTGAGCACTTTCATATAGAGGGAAGTGCTACATGGACAGCAGCTATCTCTGTATCTCCCAGGTTGCACTGTTCTCTTTAATAAAACCTCTGGGAGTTTTATTATTAACTGCTAATAGGTTTGAATCTTCTTAATATGATGTTTGTGGTGTTCATTCATCCTTTTTTGATTTCACTTAGAAGTCTTTCATATTCTCAATCAATACTAGCTTTGGGTTTCTGTAACTCCTTGAGTGAATAACATAAATTATAATGTAAAATAGATGAATTCATCCAGCTACATGGATTTGTTAGAAATAGAGAAACCATCGACAACTTGGGTTTGAATCTGAGTCCTTAAGATTAAAAAACTATAAATACATTCTTGCAGGTCCACTGCACAGAATTTAGTGGAAAGATGGTCATCTTCCTTGTCTTTATCTGTTTATCCACTTGTCTCATCATGAAAAATAACCTACATCTTCCTGGCTTCTTTTTAGAATTGATCTCCCATCTTTTGACTCTCTAATTTATGACCGACATATGAATCTCAAGGCATATGGTTATGAAGAATCGTCTTCCAACTTTCATCTCATGGATAAACTAAAGACTTATAGGTAATCTGTCAGTTGTTCGTATCATTTGTGTTTTGTGGTAAGGAAAGTGTGTTATTTGATTTTCTTCTTGTTGTGACTGAATAGTTGGTAAGAAGCAACTTAAACAAGGAAGGGAGGAAAGGCTCACAGTTTCAGGGGACACAGTCCATCATAGTGAAGAGTACACATTGGCAGAATCAGAAGGCTGCCAGTCACATTACATCCAGAGTAAAAAAGCAGAGGATGAATAAAAAATGAAACAGAACTATAAAACCTCAAGGACCACACTTTCCAGCAAGGTCCCACCTCCTAAAGGTCTCATAACCTTCCCAAATGGTGCCACTAGCTTGGGGCAAGTGTTCAAACACACAAGTTTATGGATATTCAATTGAAGCCAAAACAGAAAAGCAAATAATATTCATATTAAGTACCTCCTTCTACACTCAAATGTGAGTTGGAATGGGCAATAATTAAAATGACCATCTTAAATTGTAGTCCTTTTTTAAAATATCAAGTATTTATTTTAATACAATTAACATTCTATTGAGTACTTTAATAGAGGGTTAATTAGTATTTAATAGTATTTCTGGCATAATGGCAGAGGAAAGGAACCTTGTTCTGGATCCTGTGGATATTTTCCCTCCAGTACTCTTTCCATTTGAAAATTCTCTACATATAGCTCAGGAGAGAAACCTGATCTATTAGGTGCAGGACAGGGTTAAAGAAATAATTCTGGAATGCTACTCTAAACATACCCCATGGTTAGCATCCTTTTCCTCTTTCTCCTTACCTTATGATGGATCTTCCTGATGTATCCTTTAATTTTAAAGAAAGTTCTATGAGACAATTTTCATTCAAGAGGAGGAAACTGCCTTTGGTCAGGGGAGATGCGTTTGCACCGGATGGGCATGGGTGTGTCCTGCCTAGCATCACACTAATGATGTCACCATCACTAACAGGAGCTGTTTTAGTAATTGGGCATATTTATAAGGGATAGAAGTTAAAAGGGGATGACAGGCGTGAGGATGTAGATATTGCAGAAGTAAACTTCAGGGAAGCCTCAGTAGACAAAGAATTGCTGGTCTGTGGTTGCCTTGGTTTCCTTCCCAGTCCACCCCAGCTCCCAGATAAATAGCATCAACATTGTGAGACTTGCTTTTTTACATAGGTCACACTGCCTTCATCAGTTCTGCAGTCCAGAGGGTATCAATCACAGGGTACAATAATCCATCTCGTCCCTAGACCAGCACATCAACCACAAAGTCTAGAATAACCAAAGCTGCATTCCCATGCATCTATGTGCTCCTAAAACAACCTATGGCCTGTTCTCCACTAGGAACCTTCTGCTGCCTCAATATGGCTGCCTCTAGTAAAGGGCACTGAGGCTTTTCAGCAGTAAGCTATCCCTAGACATGGCAATTTTGCTGGTAGGCCACCTTCTACAACTTCTCTGAAGGCACATTAGCTTCATGTAGACCCCAAAATGGTTTCAAACCTGGCATAGCCTAGTTCTGAGATGGACAAAGGTATCTTAGTCAGTGTTTCTACTGCTTGATAAAATACCACAGCCCAAAGAAACTTGCAAAAGAAAGGTTTTGTTTCATTTTACAACTCTCAGGTCAGAATCTACCACTGAGGGAAGGTGCTTTCTCAACCTGTTTTATGTATATCATCCAAGATCACCTGACTATGGGTAGCACCACTCATGATGAGCTTAGACCCCCCACATCAGTTATTAAGTCAAGAAAAATCTATTTACCATAGTTTTGCCTACAAGTCAATCTTATGGAAGTGTGTTTGTGTGTGTGTGTGTGTGTGTGTGTGTGTGTGTGTGTGTGTGTGTGTGTGTGTGTGTGTCTCAACCCAAAGCCCAGACTTGGAAGGAAAAAGCTGCCAAGGTCCTTTGGTCATCTTGTACATGAAAGCCGGCCAGCTTGTACTGTCAGGAACTCTAGGTGAGGGTTCTAAAGCGAAGTGTCAGCCATATTCTACAACTTTGGCCCTGGCTCACTAGGCAGTACTGCCTACTCAAATCTGCTGAAGTGACTGGTTATACTGGATTCTGATCTGGGGACAGAATATGTTCTGGGCTTGTGTGTGGAAGTGGACTGCTAAATACATTTTTGGGATTGCCAGGTAGCTGTTATGTCAGAATTGTATATTACAACTTCTCAAATCTCACTGCCCTTTTATTCTATCCCACAGTCTTAGAGACACTATCCTTGTGAGAAAACATCATGACAACAAGCCTCTTGGCTAGGCAAGGGTTTATCTTCATCTTATACTTCCAGGCAATGGTTGGTCACAGAGGGAAACCAATGCAGGAACCTGGAGGAAGTCACGATGCAGAAGCTATGGAAGGATGCTGCTTACTGGTTTTCTTTTCATAGCTTGCTCATCCTCCTTGTAGCATGCATAACCATCAACGCAGTTGTGATACCACCCACTGTGAGCTGTACTGTCCCATATTGATTAATCAACAATCAATCAAGAAAATTCACTTGAGACTTGACCACAATCAACTGAAGTAAAAAGTGAATGAATAGGTTTACCACCAGCCAGCATTTCCCCCACCCCCACCCTTTTATGCTCATATGAAGTCCTTGTCATAATGATTTATGGTTGATAGTCTTCTTTGGAATCCTGGGGAATTACCATTTCACTTGGGAATGCTTTTTATTACCCAAGTGGAAGGAAGCTTTCTACTAATTAAGGTCTAAGAGCGTCTGTCCAAAGGTTCACCTCCATATCATGAAGATCAGTGCTGCCCAGAGGAAGGAGATGACTCTCCTGTGGCCTGGGAAAAGCACCAACATGGCTTTCACACTCTCCCTCTGATGCTGGCAGCTTATGTTACTGGAAATTGGACTGCTCTGAGATCTTACCAGCACCAGTCCACACATTCCAATTCACTGACAGGCCACAGTGTGGCGTTCATAGTTAATGGCCTCAGTCACCTAGCCACAAGGAATTAAATCCACCTCTTTATAAAACTAGATGACTCGCTTCTGTGTTTTAGGCACAACTTGTCACCTGTGCTCACCTAGGCTTCTTCTGAGGGTTGTGTCCCTAAAGGGCTTCCACCACAGGCTAACTATCATTCTATGTCAAACAAGGGCTTGGCTCCCATAGTTGATATACAACTGGAATGCTCTATCATTTTTTCTGGCCACACTCAGGCCTTCTTTCCTCTCTAGGGCACACAATGGAAGTACCCTCCCTTGTTTACATTCTCAATAAACTTCAGCTTCTACCATGTGCCAAAGTTAGACTGTGCTCTATGCATTCTTTCTGGGGTGAGCATCAAGCATCCTGGGGTACATAGACCCTCAATGACTTGCAGAGGGAGCCTTGAGGGCTTTCCTAACCTTGACTCTTGATGCTCTCCGAGTATCTTGTTAAGCTCTACTCTTATCTCTGAAACCTAACCACACAAACGATCATCACATACATTATCACTGAATCAGCCCTAGACAGAGGCCACAAGCTCCATAACTTGGTGCTGGCTCAGCATGCCACTTAGTTCTCTCAGCCTTCCTCTCTGCTGATGAGAGAGACCTCTGGAATTCCAGATCTCTGTGCAGCCCTGATCTGTAGCTTTAATTACCTATACTTTTAGGTAGTTGAATCCACAATATCAGGTATTCTGTCTGATATATAATTTTTAATAGATTTATCCACATGCATAGTACTGAAATTTTCCTTCAGACCTGCAACTCCATTCTGACCCCCAGCCAGAACTTTCTAAGGAGACACTTAATTCATATCATGGGTTTAATACAATACATTCTCAAACTTGTTATGAAGTCCTCCAGTTTTCCTATGTGAGATTCAGAGAAGGCTATAGAAATAGATAAGGTATGTGCCTTTACCTTAGGAGCTTGCAGCATGCTATTAATAGCTGTTTGGGCCACTGCATTTTAAATATATGCAGGTGCTCTATCGGGCCCATGGAACAAAGACAGAAATGTATGAGAAAAAATACATCATTCTGGTAAAACCAGAAACCTGTGAAAGAATTTGCTTAAAAGACTAATAGCATCAATCTTGTCCCTAACTTTAGTTTATCAGGACAAAAGAGACCAAAAAGCATAGGTGCTCTGGATAATGGCATCAAATACCATTGGCAGATAAAATGCAACAGTCAATTCCTAACTCAACATGATGAAAATTCTCTTGAATTAATGCATTTATTAAGCCAAAATCTTCCCATGTTCAGATGTAATTTGTTGGAATCTTTACTGTCGTAGATTTCCTATTTTAAGTGATGGGAGAAACACTTGCAGCACAAGCATAAGAACCAGAGTTCAATCCCACCAAACCCACTTAAAACCAGGCATCTTAAAGCAGGGGAGATAGTGATATAGGGACTCCTAAAGCACGTTGGTCAGGCACCCTAGCCAAGCCCCATGTCCAGTAAGAGACCTGTCTCAAAACATAAAGTGAGATTAATTGAGGAAGATAGCCAATGTTTACCTCTAGCCGACACATACACCTATTGATACATGGCCACACATAAACAAGCACACATACACACACGCATGTGTATATGTACATACCAAAATGTGTTTATATACATGCCATAAAAAGTTAGTCCATTTTATAAACCTTAGGGAGGTTTGATGGTAATGTAAAGTTTGAATTTTTCTTAGGTGGTGAGTTACATATAGACAGTGTGTATAATATGTATTGACAATTCTTGAATTTCTGAACACCTTTATGATTGAAGCTCAACTGCCTGAGATAGTTAGGCACATGTAAGTTCTCCTGCCCTCCTCCCAATCCCCATCACTCTTGCCAAGCACTCGTCGGGTCCCCTCACTTTGCCAGTTTTATTTGTTCTATTCCTTCTTTTCAAATATTATTCTCACTATTCTTCATAGTTTGGAAAAATGCAACAAACAAAATAAAGGTGTTCTGTGTGTCGATTCGATAAGGGTCAGCTCTTAATGCATGTTTCTCAGTATCCTTAAAAAACTGCACTACAGCTAGTACTAGGTTCTGACAGACAGGGAAATATGTGTTTGCTTTTTAACAGGCTTAGACTTATTGAAGGGAAATGGCCCCATTTTACTTTGCACTTCCTGGGGAGAATCACGCCATCCCCTGAGATGGGGCAAACATTGGTTTCTCCTCTCTGTCTCTGTCTCTGTCTCTCTGTCTCTCCCTTGATCTTCTTCCCCATACTGTGTTTGTGTGTGTGAGAGAGAGAGAGTGAGAGACAGAGACAGACAGAGAGAAACAGAAACAGAGACACTGAGACAGTTAAAGAGAGAGACAGAGAAATAGAGACACAGAGAGAGACTCTCACTGAAGAAGTGAGTCACTGGGGTGGCTCTAGAAGCTTTTTAGTCTGTCTTTTTCTTTCTCACTCTACATCTATAATAGAGATTCAATATTCACCAGCCATCCTCTTGCTACTGTCCAATGTCTTGTACACTTCCTGCCTACTGCAGTGTCATCTGCACAGTGGTGGACCATCTCACTGGAACCATAAGCCAAAACAAACTTTCTACATTATGTTGATTTTTATCAGGGATTTTATCAAAGCACCTGTGTACTGGCTAGTTTTGTGTGTCAACTTGACACAAGCTGAAGTTATCACAGAGAAAGGAGTTTCAGTTGAGAAAATGCCTCCATGAGATCCAGCTGTAAGGCATTTTCTCAATTAGTGATCAAGGAGGGAGGGCCCCTTGTGGGTGGTACCATCTGTGGGCTGGTAGTCTTGGGCTCTATAAGAAAGCAGGCTGAGCAAGCCAGGAGAAGCAAGCAAGCCAGCAAGTTACATCCCTCCATGGCCTCTGCATCAGCTCCTGATCCCTGAGCCGCTTGAGTTCCAGGCCTGACTTCCTTTAGTGATGAACAGCAACATGGAAGAGTAAGCTCAATAAACCCTTTCCTCCCCAACTTGTTTCTTGGTCATGATGTTTGTGCAGGAATAGAAACCCTGACTAAGACAACCTGGAAAAGGAATTCTCTGTTTCTCTCTCCAACATGTGTGTGCATGCCTCAGTGTGTGTGTGTGAGGGAGAGAGTGTGTGTGTGTCTGTCTTCATACACACACACACACACACACACACACACATGCAAGTATTTATGCATGTGTGTGAGCAGGTATATGTGAAGGTTTGTGATCATGTATATATCCATATGTGCATGTGTGTGTGCATATGTATGTGTGCACATGTGCATATGTGTGTGCATGTGTATATCTGTGTTTTTGTGTATGCACATGTGCATGTGTGTGCATCTATAAGTGGCTGTCTGTGTTTATGTGTGTGTGTGTGGATATGTGCAGGTTGTGTGGCCATGTATGTATCTACATGTGCACCTGTGTGTGTTTATGGGTGCACATGTGCATATGTGTGCCTGAGTATATGTTTATGTGTTAGTGTATGTATGGGTGCATATGTGCAAGTTTGTGTGCAGGTGTGTATGCATGTGTTTGTATGTATGTGCATGTTTGTGCATGTGTGTATGGTGAGCATGTGTATATATCCACATGTGCATGTATGTACATGTGTGTGTGTGCCTTTATATGAGTTTGTGTTTGTGTGGACACCCATTTACATGTGATTGCTCATGTGTGTATTAGTGTGTATGCACATGTACATGTGTTTGTTCATGTATATCTGTCTGTGGGTGTGAGCATGTGTGAACCTTTATATGTGTTTCTGTGCATGGATCTCTCTGTATGCCTATTTAATTGCTGGTGAATATGTATCTGTAGTGTGTATTTAGTTTGGAAACTAAAACAGAAATTATTCATCAAGCACTGTCTACAAGGGTTCCACACTAATCAGGAAGTCACTAAATAGGGTACACTGAAGAGTCAGTGAGCCCCAGGGATCTACTTGTTTCTGTCCACAATTGAGATTCCAAGCATAAGCCAAGATACCCGTAATGTTTATGTGGGTTCTGGGTTTTAAACTCCGAGCTTCATGATTGCAAAGCAATCCTGTTACCAACTTAACTATTTCTCTTAACCTCCTCTGCCTTTTTTATGTATAAAACTGTACAGAAATTTTTTTTCAGTTCATTGAACTTAAGTAGGAAATACTAACAAATTGTTTATTAAAAGTGATTGTTAATTCTAATATCCTTTCTAGGTCCTTTCGTTTATTAGAATTTTAATCCCTTCTTCTTGAAAAGGCCTTGCCACTTTCAAATCACAGCCTATTTGTTCAGCAGTCCTAAAATTGACTTTCTGTCAGTCTGAATATAAAGAGAAGAAAATAACTACAAGGAACAAAAGAAGGAAAACTGCAAAATGGAAGCAGAGTAAGGTAGTATAAGAACAAAGCAAATGTATAACAGTTGATGAATCTTAGCATTTCCTTAGAAGACATGGAAGAAAAACAACTTCTAGTTAATTAACAAAAATCCCTTTCTAGTTAAGAGTTCAAGATTTTATGGATCTGTTTTCTCTCCAATGGGCAATACTTATTCTTCAAATGGTCTTATTACCTTTACCATAATGAATTTTGTTAATGAACACTAATAGAGTTCAGTATAGAGAAGCTCCTGGAAAAATACATCTGTTCAGAATGAAGCATCTTAAATTAATTCCACATACTATGACACCTTTGTAGACTCGTTTCTCCAGAAGCTCCATGAGGTCACAAGAAAGCTGTCTTCCTATCTTCCCCACATTATATTTTAATAGGATGCATTTAATTGCTACTTATTTAGATATTCCCCATGTCCTAACACAGATTATCCAATTCAGCCATCCCAGAAATAATTGCTAAAATAAAGCAAGCAATGATTAAATTGCATTGAAATAAAGTAATATCCCTGCTAATTATATAGCTGGGTTTTCAATAGTATAGATTTCAGAATCCCATTGTTAGAATAGTGTTTATATGAGAGGCATTGCAATATCTACCATCATAATAAGAGTCACGGGTATGCCTTTAATCCCAGCACTTGGGAGGCAGAGGCAGGTAGATTTCTGAGTTCAAGGCCAGCCTGGTCTACAGAGTGAGTTCTAGGACAACCAGGGCTACACAGAGAAACCCTGTCTCGAAAAAAAAAAAAAAAAAAAAAGAGTCACAGTTATGATGCCAAACATTTTTGACAGTAACAAAAAATATTTTCCAAAATGTTAAACCACAAAACTTTATCTATATGAGATGAACATAGGGTGGAGTCCTGTAGAGTTTCTATGCTAATTTTATACCTGTTTTGACCATATGTAAAACATCTTAGTGCATGATTTCAGAGCTTTCAATCTCTTATGGTGTGGAAGCATGGTGGAGCAGCTCCATGCATGGTAAACAGGAAACGGAAATGAGTGTCACAGGAAGTGATGGGGCAAGTTCCAGCGTTCAGTAGACACAGCTTTACTGACCCATTTCCTCTAATTAGGCTCCACCTTCCTTCCACAATTCTGTCATCACAAATAATATATTCAAACTTTCAGTCCATCTACAAGTTAAATCATTTATGTGGTAAGAGCTCTCCTCGTCTGTCTTTGGAAATACCCTCGTGAATAAACGTGGTTATGTTTTCATCGTATCTTAGGTGTTGCTCAACCCAGGAGGTTGACAGGCAATTTAACCACCATGTAGAGAAACTAGAAATAATACCTCCAGTTATTTTCAGAATCAGACTTCATTAGGCAAGCTTCTGCCGTTTGTGCACCATCAAAAGAAGATCCAGTCCTTATTATCAAGACTCACCTGTGGATCTGGGTAGACACCCAGCATATAAAGTTCTTGATGTGCAAACACAAATACCCGAACCTGGACCTTAAATCACATCTAAAGCTGGGCAGCTATAGTATGCACCTGCTATCCTAGCTTTCTGAGGGTAAGATGGAGACAGACAGGAGGATCCCCAGACGCTCAGGGGCCTGATATGCTGGAGTAAGCAACAGTGAATAAGAAACCCTGACTCTCACAAAGGTGGAAGGTGAATATGTATTCCTGAGGTTGTTTGTCCTCTGATTTCTACATATATGCGATGGCACACATGAACCTACAATTACACACACACACACACACACACACACACACACATACACACACATCACACAACACACACAGACACACACACGCCACTCAACACACACACATACACAAACCACAAACACACACACACACACATTCAAACACCGATCATATACACTGCACTCACTTATACACATACCTGCAAACACATGCACACAGAGACATATTTAATAATAGAATTCACATGTGTCTCCAATTTTCTTTGAGATTAGACTACCCATGATAGCCAGCTACTGGGCTATTCCTTAGAGACACTTCCAGTAGCCATTTAATTTTCTCTTTCCACCTCTAGTGATTCTAAAGTCCCTTTTTCAATTGCCACAGATCCAATATTGCAAAGAGTCAAGACGCCCCTCCCCACTCTGAATCTTGATCAATTAGGAAATGATCAATTTCTGATTTGGTTACCCTGGGACTTTAGCATGTTTGTCCCTACAGCAGTGCTTTCCCTATTCTTACCAAAACATAAATTGTGTGGAAGAAAGGTGATTTAGTGGTTAAAAGCACTGGCTACATTTGCAGAGGATCCGAGTTTGCTTCCCAGCATGCACCTGACAGCTAAAACCTAGCAGTACCTCCAGTTTTAGGAAATCTAGTTCCCTCTTGTCTCTGAGAGCACCATCTACACAAGTGGTACTCAGAGATGCATGTGATCAAAACATCGAAACACATGAATTAATTTAAAAACTCATAAATTCATAGCATAAAGCATTCTGTTTAATCCTATCCTAACAATAGCTTGAGTGATCTCAGTGCTGTGCAGTTGGTAAAGAGGGAGCTGATATTGGGGATGGAAAAAAATGAGTATTTTTTGCAGGGGAGAAACACTGGTGAATTCATGCCCGTTGCAACTCACACAGCACAGGAGACATATTGATTGCCATTGAGATTAAACAGCATATTTGTTCCCATATCAAAGACAAAAGGGACACATAGGATTAAAATGCTTTAAATTTCTCCACTTATTTTTCAAGGTCTATTTCCCTCATTATCAGAAAACAGACACTGAGAGCATTTGAAGCAGTAAAGGGAATCTGTAGGTACATTCAAACTTGTCTTATGCTCCACATGCAAACACACACACACACACACACACACACACACACACACACACACACACACACCCTTTTCTCACTACCACACAAGGAGTTTCAAACTCAATGATAAGGGCCAGCCACATTTTTTCTTCCTAGAGTTCAATAGTCTGTTGAAGCCATGGCAGGCATTCCTTTGACAGGATTGATAGTAATATTACACTGGGTTCTGGAATTGAGACCAAGAAACAAGATCTTGACCTTTACTGAGAACATGTTTCAATCTTGCCAAACTTGATTGGTTTAGGTGGATTTATAGGGAAAGTGATCACCCTGCCCAGGGGAACTTAGGCAGAGGACTAATAAAACAAGTTGGTATTAGGATAAATGTATCATGTGTGGGGTATTTTTAATGTAATTCTGAGAATTACAGATAACATTGATCATATATACTAATACAAAAGCTGAAACACAGGGAGATCAGCCAGCCGCACCAGGACATAAACTTTGCTACATTAAGAGACTTTCTAACATTACAAACTTACACAGTGGGAAAAATGTTAACAAACAAAGGCTGAATGGTTGGTTCAGAAGTTAAGAGCACTTGCTGATGATACATAGGACTGACGTTCAGTGCCCAACACCCATAGTGAGTAGTTCACAACCTCCTATAAGTCTAGCTCAAGAAGATTCATGCCCTCTTTTGGGCTTCTGTACATATATGTGCAAACCCACACACAGGCACACAATATGCAATTAAAAATAAAGCTTAAATATGAATGAATTAATTAGCAAGTTGACAAAAAAGTAGTTGGAAGAGAATAGAAGGAACACACATATTTATACACACACATATACATGAATATGAAATAATTATTCAACAGTATGTAGCTATTATCCCTGATTGCACATCCAGAACCCATTATCCAGTAGCAACTGTGATCTCATACTAAACAAGCTAAGGTCCAGGTGTCATTAATACTTCCACATATAAGCCAGTATGTATGGTGTATGTAAAAAGTTGAAAGATACTGAATTATATCCCATAGGATGTCTTCTGTCACTTAGTGGGCACTGATTTCAATCATGGTTAAGATGACCTAGATCCACAGCAGTAATTAGTAAACGCTTTTCAAGATTCCCACATTCTAGTCACATGGTAATTGAAGAGTGTTTCTTAGCTCTAACTTCTCCATTCTCAGAGCTGAAACAAAGCCTATAAATTCCCATGGGACAAGTTAATCTCCTATGGTCTCCACAACCTCTCTACAGTTCCAGTTGTGATGACTTATTTACTGTTACATTTTGTTGAAATAAATGTAAGGAAAATCAAGTTACTGCTTTCAGAGAACACTCAGCTCAATTAAATCTTTTCATCATGCCAATCAAACATATTTCTAGAAGGAATACCTGTGATCTAACTTCCCCCTTCCAGGAGAATAAGCACTTACAACTCTACCTCAGTCAGATATCCATTTTGTAAAATTATTTCCAGAAGTATATATGCTGTTAAATAGGAATTCCCTCAAAATTGAAACATCCCCACCAGGAAGGAGTGTGACAGCTCATGAGACCCAAAAAGTAAACTTTATATGCCCAGGAAATTCCAAATATTCATGATTGACCAGAGATGCTCCTCAGGGTTGTTAAAGCAACAAGACTGGGAGGAGACTCTCAGGTCTGACTGCTCCAAAGTTGCAACTTTCATGAATGGTCACCAATGTTGGTATAGGGTTTTCAGTTATGCAGTTTGCCTTAAGGCACCCCTCTTCCTGTAAGTAACCCTTCACTTACACTCCTATAAATAGAGGACATTGGTGCAATTATTTCTTTGCTCTCTCCTTGTTTCCTGCCATGAGTTAACGAGTTGTGGGTAGCATGTTTTCATCACACATGCTCTCTCCTTAAATCCTGTCATGAGTGAATGGGTTATGGGTATCATGTTTCCTCAATAAGAATTGCACAGGACAAGAATGCATTCCTTGAAATCGAGGGGGAAAAAGCCTTGTCATTTGTTAAACATGGATCCTTGTCAGGCTCACAGCACAATGCCTGAGAATGGTGTGCAATCATGCTGAATACTTGACGGGAGAGTAAGAAATGACCTCAAAGCAAGATTTCTCTGAGATCACTTTTTTTCTTTTGTATTCTGGAAATACTCAGGATCAAAGCTAGTGTCTCACATCATAGGCAAGTGCTCTAGAGCCTAGATGAGTTATAGCCTCATTTCATGCTTTATATTTATAATTTGTAAGAATTAGAATCATTCTTCCCAAATCAAATAGTAAAATTTGGAATGTTTGTGCCCTAATCTCTTTCATACCCACTACCTAGAATTTGTCATGGAACAAGTTTCTTTCTTGATCCAGGGTGATTACATGGTTTACAGAAAGACAGAGAATAAGAATTAGCAAGCCTTGTTAAATTCTATTTGTGTCCTTCAGATTACACACTTTGTTTGTCCAGTCATGCTTTTCTACAGTTATTGGGTTTTTTTTTTCCAGCAGACTTACAGTAAAACTGTAGCTCTCCAAATCTTTGGGTCTTCAATTCTGAGGGGATTTGTGTAACCTATAACTGAAATATAGATGTCTCATGGTTTTCTCTTGTTACTTTGTCTTTCCTTATAGAGATTTCAGTCATGGCCTGTGTAATGAGAGAAGAAACGGATTTATTCTTTTCTATAACAATCTTCTATATTTGTATGTATTTTACAATTTCACATGCCAATCAAAATCACTGAGACATCATTCATCAAACAGTAAGTAAATACTGTAAGATATATACATATTGTTTTATATAAAATATATTACTTATACTCTCCTAGTTTGTTTTTCTGAAATGATTCGGTCTTGATTTGACTCGGCCTCCTGGTATTCAGGAAGAGCTCTCAGTCCCCTGACTGTAGTTTCCCAAAGTTTCAGTTTTAACCACTTTTGTAAGCTCCATGTCTATGGCCTTTTCAATGTCTCTTCTAAGTCACTCAGGGCATAAATTTTACTCGGTACTTTCCACATGCTGCGAGATGCTAGACAGCAGATAATTACTCACTGACAAAGTTGCAAAGTAGGAAACTAGTTTTCAAGGTAGAATTTTGATCTGTTCTTTTCTGGCATGCGATGTTGCCTGCCTTTTAAGTTTGCCTAGATGACTTTGGCAGTAAAACTGTGCTACAGACTTCAACCACTTTAGCAACAACGAAAGGAACTGCTAATTTGAAGCTCAAAACAGTGTTATGGAGAAGAAAATAAAGCACTGTGTTTTCAACATTTATTTTATTTGTTTATATGTATATTTCTGTGTGTTCAGGGGGATCTGTAAACATGCATGTGGGTGCCTTCAGAGACCACAAAATGACATCTGATTTTCTGGAACTAGAGTTAGTAAGAGGTGGTACTGTGATGCCTGACAAGCTTGGTGAGATTCAGGCTTGGATCCTCTCGAAAGCAATACATATGTTAACCTCTTAGCCATCCCTCCAGCCTGTACCAAAATAATTTATCACAACATATAATCATATCCTTTTATCACCTGGAGAAGATCATAGTTTTACAAACTTTAAGATTTTGTACCCTCTACTGCTTAGGTTATATAAAGTCACAAATGAAGGGTTCAAACTAGTTACATAATACCTAAAGGTCATGGAACTAAATATCTATTTCATCAACACAATCATCTGTAAAACAGGCAAGTAGTATGACATGATATTAATACATATATTATTAGAATATACATACAGATATTATTCATCTCAAAAGTCATATATACACAGTTTATTTTTAAAAAATAAATATACAATAGTTTTATCACAATTTTTTAAGAAAATGCTATGAAAACCATAGTAGAAGCTAGTACAATAATTTTTCTTCTTATACCCCAAATATAAACTTATTTTTGATTATTGTTTAAACTGGTAGGAAATTAATTCTCCGTGAAAGAAGTAGGAGAGAAAAGTTAGTTTTGTTCAGTAGACCAAGAAAACCTTAAACAACCATTAAGTATGATATAAATGTAAATACCAAGCTGGGGAGTCGGTGTAAATCATAGAAATTAGCCAGCAAGGCAAAGGCAAAAGAAATAGAAGTCAGACATATTGTTCATACATAAGGTGAAATAGTCCAGGTGTGTTTTTCTGAAGATTTGCTTCTACAAAAAATGCTTTCTTTTTTCATATCACTTTTCTGTCTGTAAGGAAGTTCCAGGTATTCCTGGATAAATCAAGTGTATAGGGGAGCTCTATTGGGAAACACACTTCCCAAAGTTCCCACCATAAACAAACTTCTCCAGTGTTCTTGAAAAAGGCATTCTTCAGAGAGCAAGAGCATCAATGGGCCTGACCCTCCCCCTGGTCGTCCTGGAGTTCAGACCACTAACCAATGAATACACATCTATTGACCCATGGTTTGGACTACATATGAGGCAGAGGAATCACCTCGATGGCCATCAGGGAGAAAGGAGAGGACTTTGGGCCTGAGGGTGCTAGAGGCCCCAGTAAAGGGGAATGTCAAAGTGGGAATATGGGAATGGGTGGGCGGGTAGGTGGGAGGAGGAATTACCTCACAGAGGCGGGGAGGGGGAGGGGATACGGGGTTTCCAAAGAGGAGACCCAGAAAAGAGGAAACATTGGAAATGTAAATAAAGTATCAAAAATAAAAAAAAAGAAAAAGGCATTCTTCTTTATGTGTCTACAGTTGATGGAAGGATAGTTTCTAACTTCCTCAGTATTAACTGCACACAGAAGATCCCCAGTGAAGGGTGAGCTAGTGAATCAAACACACCAAACCCTTGTCTCAGATCACCTTGTGAAAGGAAACCTCTACAGGATGCCACAGTTCCGTTGGGTTATTTTGGGCTTGTACCTTTTGTCCTCAACAAAGAGTCTCCATTACAGAGACTGTAAAGTTCTCTCGCAGTGCTACATTTCCATGCCCTTCTGGAACCATATTAAACAAGCCTTTTAACATATTTCTCTGACATTTGGGTTTATGAATCCTAAAAATGGAGATTTCTAATAAACAGTTCCACTTTCCAACCTATTAATTAGTTCCACAGAGTTTTCTAAGGGTGAGATTAACTTCCTATTATTCTTTATACCAGCCAGTATTCTAAGTATGTTCATTTCTATATATTAATTTTTAAAGAAACTAACATAAAGACATAATTTCCCAAATATTTGAAGACTTGCAGGATGCATTGGTCAAAAATATGTGAAAGTGGCATACAAGCAAATTTTTTCTCAAACGTCACTAAGACAATCAGATATTTATTCCCTTGCCTTCTACAGAATCAAATTAAGTTTGGAGCCAATAAAACCTCTGGCTATAATGCTCATTTTGCAACCTCATCTCAGCATCTAATGGACTATTGATATCACATGAGTCTTTTCTGTAGTCTTACAGTGTCACACAGCCCTCAGTGTTACCTAGGAATTCATCAGCAGCCCACATGCTATAATCTCAGTAACAGAAATGGGTATAAAACTGGAATTTCCACATGAAGATGAGGATGGATATTTTTTACGTCTCACTCTTAACATGTAGGTTGTAAACATTGACTGATTTGGGGTTATACTATTAGTCCTACCGCCATTTTGTCACCTCACTATTCTGTGCCAGGTTACTCTATTTTCAAACACACATCTGTCTCTCCCTTTCTCTCTCTCCTCTCTCTCTCTCTCTCTCTCTCTCTCTCTCTCTCTCTCTCTCTCACTCACTCTCCTCTCTCCTCTCTCCTCTCTCTCTCTCTCTCTCTCCTCTCTCTCTCTCACTCTCTCTCTCTCTCTCTCTCTCTCTCTGTGTGTGTGTGTGTGTTTGGATGCTCCCATGTGTGGATGCTAGAGATTACAATATGGATTGTCATTCCTCAGTCATTCCCCTCCCTTGTTTTTTGAGACACAGTCTCTCATTGAATGTGGACCTTACTAAGCATGCTACACTCATTGGCCCGGGATCCTCTTGTCTCTGTCTTCTCAGTTTTTTGAATATTGGTTTGAATCTATATTCCTGTTTTTTAACGTGTATTCTGGGAAACAATCTTTCATCTTTAAGCTTTACCATTAAAAATGTATTGTGTAGGTGCTAAGAAATAAATCAGTAAATAAATAACACTAAGGATGTTTGAATTGTATTATTTTATGGCTGTTTAAATTTAGATCATATATGATTATAAATATAAAGTTATGCCAGCCAATTGGGGTGACAACAGCACCTGAAGCCATAGGCTACCTAACAAAAACTCAATATCAGGCCCTGGAAGCATTCTTTTGGTTTGTTGGACAGGAAAGTCCAAAAGGCTCCCAATGCAATATATGCTATTGTCCTTGGTGCCTTACAGAAAAGAAGATAGAATCCTTTGTTGAAAACACCATCCATTTGGAACATGAGGTTTAGAGGAATAACCTGGATCTGACCTATAAATAAACTTCCTCACTAAGGACCAGTTCTGATATTCTCAAAAGGTGCCATACAAGCTACCAATGAACTGGGCGGTGGTGGCACACACCTTTAATCCCAGCACTTGGGAGGCAGAGGCAGGTGGATTTCTGAGTTCGAGGCCAGCCTGGTCTACAGAGTGAGTTCCAGGACAGCCAGAGCTATAGAGAAACCCTGTCTCAAAAAAAAAAAACAAAAACAAAACCAAAAAAACAAAAAACAAAAACAAGCTACCAATGAGGAAGAACAATTAATAGTTCTATCCTTCTATAAAACCAAAAACTACAACAATGACTGGCCTTGCAATAGTGGGACACATATCGTGGGGATACCTAGCAGTCACCTAATTGTAGTTAAACCTGATGAATTGGTACTATAAACTGAGCCAACTACCAGAGGCCCCAAAATGTAGAGAACCTACTACTATCAGATTCCCAAATGAGCATACTCTGTAACCACATTCTAAATACTTATCTTTATATAGAAAGATAAGTACAGCTCCCACCTGTCACCAAATAAGGTTTCATGTTAGGCAGAGAACAGCACAAAAGGCCATGGTTAGTCATAATACAAGGACCAATTGATCCTGTTTTTTTGGCCTCCAATAAATACATTTACAGCACAATGACCATACTTAAGGTTCAGGGACATCATAAAAGGGAGGTCAAAAAGACAGAAAGACAAAAAGATTGTAAGAACCAGAGGACCAGGAAAGCAATTGTGAGATAGCCTCTCCCCCCCCAAAAAACAAAACGAAACAAAACAAAAATGACATGGTGGACTTAGGAGGATTTGGAGAAGAAGTGGGTCATAAATATGATCAACATATGTCATATGAGACAACTAATGACTGCTGGGAGAAAGAGAGTGTCTCCCAGCAATGAGCTTACATATTGGTTGTTTTTAATGAATAGTGGTCAGCCCTAAAACTGTATGCTCACAAACATTGAAATTGAACTCAACAAGTTGTATTCATCTGTATTTGTGCACACACACACATACATAAACATACATATATACATAATAATCAAAGAAAAACAGGCCATCAACCTGAGAGTAGGGTTCAAAGGAGGATATGCCGGAGCCATTGTAGGGAGGAAAGGGAGGAGGCAAATTTATTTTAATTGAAACGTATCATAAAGAAGCATCATGAAATTCTGTAAGAATTAAAAGAAGTGAGCAGAAGAGTAGAGACAAAGATATTCTTTCTAGTGCTTCCCTGCAGAACCACATTTTCTGAATGGAAGCTTCACATAGATGGTCTTCCTGTTGGGTAAGACCCACGTCCATAGTTCCATGTTTCATGAGCTGGAGTAACACTTTTTCATTATGCTGTAACTTTTAAACAGAAAGACTGGGTACTGTTTTTTTCAAATCACACTTCTCCAAGTGGATGTGATTCTGTCTTCATTCTGTAGCCCTGGGTCAATATTCTCCACAGTTTCTGTCTCCTTGGCAGCGGGAAGTGTAATTTTACTTTTGTCAAAACTCTGTCTCTATAAGCTACACATTACCTAGCAAAATAGATACTAATAGGTGCTTACAATGTAGGAGTGTTGAAAATACAGTTTGGAATGGATAAACTGTTAGGATGTCCATAGATATTTGGTACACATTAAATATATTTAAAACACATCCAATCCTATAGCTATGAGAGAAAGTGCTTGGCATTTGGGCTCACACAGTCTTTGGATTATGGTGCTACTCTGTCTCACCTGTGAACACTTATGGCTGATTCTCTCAACCTTAATTTGTTTGTCTGTAGATAGTGACCATAATATCTGATGTATTAAGGATTACAGGAGAGAATTTGAGTAAAGTAATCCCTCCTCTCCCTGGCACATTGTAACTAACTACTCTATTCTTGCTTCAAGATGAATGTACTTTTAAAATTTGGCTAGCCTTCTTCTCTCCCACAGGGTAATAGAGCTGTTCAAATGAACAGGCTCAGAATGGCCACTCAATCAAAATTACCAAATGTTGAAAAGGTCAGAACAGTATAGCATATCTTTATAATTCATAGATTATGGAATGCATTAACATTCGAATCCCTCATTCTTAAAGAAAAGATTATAATAAAGAGCCCAAATGGCCACACATTAATCCTTCCTACGACAATAGCTTTTCTTTTTTCTTTTTTTCTGGGAAATGTACAAATGGTAATCTCTACTGACAATGAACTTCAATTTGGATGCCACACTGGGCTGCTGGTTTTGATCACAAAGGAATACCCAGGAGGAGAGCAATGGAAAATATGCTAGATGCTCACAAAGAGAAGAGCTTCAAACAGGCTGCCAGCAAGTTCCCTCCCAACTGGCAGGTCCAGAAAATGATGCCAACGACATTTCTGCTTAAGAATATTTTGAGCTTTTACAAGGCTGGGCTGGGCTGGACTTTTTTGTTTTTTATCCACAGGCTTTAAACAGACCATCAAATATCTGTTGCTAAAATTAAAAAGACCAAAAGCCTAAGTAGAAAAGGTTCATGATTATAATGTCAAACATCTCTTTGTGGCCATTGGAACATTTTCAAATTAATCAGCTTTATTTTTATTTTAAATGAAGTTTCAAGGGATACTATACACAGATAATCACCACGTGGGGAATTATAAAGAGCTTTGGGGGAGGCTTAGCCCATCCCTCTCATTTTATTATTGAGGATACTGAAGACCACAGAGGTTGTCTGAGGTCTCAATGATCACTAACAGTTAAACCACAGCAACAGGGAAATCAAACTGCTACTACTGACAAATCGGAAGAACACGGAAACCAAAAAGACACCTGTTGATGTTATTTTGTACAGGATCCATTATTTTTCTAAAGTTCTCTTTCAGAAAAAGCATAGTAAGGTTTATGAAGACATTTAAGAAGCACTTAGATCACTTGGAGACAAAACCAAACCAAACTGGAAGCAATGGAGTTATCAGTTATATTCCAGAATTCACCAAACAAAATATTCTTTTCTCAATCAGCTGCTTAGAGACTGTCTCTTCAACCTGGCTTGACATTGTGTCATATAAGGCAGTTTGTAAAAGCCACTGGGTGTTTGGGAAGATCATTTGATAATAAGAGTTCAATATATAGTCACTTGATTATATTTTGCATAAGATAAAATACTTGCAATTATTGAGGAATGTCAGTTGTCATAGTAGTATACGATGAGCAAAAAAAAAGGCTAGTAGCAATAACAGTGTATGTCCTGAAAAAAAGGAGGAGGCAGGGCAGTAGCTAATCTCAGTGTCCCTGCTACATATCCTGTACATATGCCTTCATGTATATGTATACACACTTATTCACATGTATGTCACATATATGTGTCATATACATATACATATGCGTGTGTTTGTGTATGTATCAGAAACAGATTTAATTTTGATAGATAACAAAAGGTATCAAAGAAACTTTGCTTACAAGTAGATTAATCTTCATTACCAAGAATTTATCCCATTTTTCTTTTTCTGTTTTAGACAATGTATATTCATCACTCCTGATAATAGGAGATTTTTGTCTTACAGTTTCTCCATCTCAGGCAAAAGATTATCACTAATTTGGAATATTTATTCCCTAGGCAATGGGATTAATAAAGGAATTTTCTAATCATCCAAGACTCTGAATAACATCACATGTACAGCCTTCAGTCAGACCAACTCTATGAAAAATTCTGCAACTTTCTTCATCTACTACTGAAGTATTTAAAATATTCCCCTAAACTTCTTCGATCCCTTATTTTCTGTTGCATTTCCACCTTTCAAAATATCTACACTAAGTTCATAAATGTTGCCCACCTCATCTACTCTTCCTTACGCCAATGAAGAATTTTATTCTGATGTCCCCAGTAAATTATGCCACATACATTTCTCAGTTCTATTTATCAGAAAGCCTAACTTACATGAGCTAACTAAAACTGCATAACTTCTGACTTCCTCTATATTCAAGTAGCAGGGAAGGCTCCAAGTGTTGCCCTACTGGGCTCTGGTAACAGCCACTTTTCTTTATGATTAGAGCTTGCATCGATTGACACCTCTGACTTCTCTCTCATTGGACTTGCTCTGCTCATCCCTAATGGGATAGGCTAACCTTCAACTTTTCTGATCTAGGCTGTCTTCCTTTCGTCTCCATTCCCAGCCATGTTTCAGCTGCTTTAGAAACTCTATGTTGGTTTTTGTTGTTTTTCACAATCATCTCTCTCTTTTCCAGGACACCCCTGTCACCTTTACGTGTTCACATTTTCCATCTTTTCCATTAAACAATTGCTCTAGAGAATAGAGGAAGCAATGGGTACAGCCTATTGTTTGTTGCTTAGATCTGTCACATCCACTGAAAAGGCAGGCTATGGGCTTTTGATTTGATTGAGAGTGCTAATGTGCCACATAGACAATGGAGTAGCTGGTGTTATTGAAATCTCCCTTTAAATGTTTCAATCAAAATAATTCTAAAGCATTAACAATGGCTAATGAGCTAGAATTATTGATGCAGTGAAGAATTTGCTCTGTATTGACTAGTGTGTTTATTTACAATTAGAAAAAATAGTTCACAATTCATATGGTAAGGAGACATCATTTTTTAAAGTATGTGGATCCTAGTTTTTTATTTTTGCATATATGTAGTTAGTGGGACTGTGTGCTTGCATAAATCATAAAACTAGAAAGAAGATCATGAGCGAAGAAATAGGGGTTTTAAGAAGGAGTATGGGGGGCTTTGGTATACACCAATATGAAAATGATGAGACTGTCTCAGTTCTTTCCTGATACTGTGATAAAATGCATTACCAAAATCTATTTAAGAGCTAAAAGGTTTATTTTAATTCATAGTTCATAGACCAACCCTCTGTGATGGGCATTCGGGGTAGCAGGAGCCTAAAGCAGTCGGACATATTTTATCCACACTCAGGAGAAGAAATGAATGCTAGTGCTGTATTCAATTTCCCAGCATCCCTTTCATAGAGAATGGTATCACCCAAAAGTAGCATGCGTTTTCCTACACTGACAGTGTTCAAGATAATCCCTCAAAGACCTGGTGGGACACCCATCTCCAATGTGAGGCTAGATTCTGTCAACTTAACAAATAACACTGACCACCATAAGTGACTTTGGGAGCAAATATGTATAAGGTAGAGAGAGAGAGATGAGGGTGGGAGGAGATCAAACAAAATAAAGTATGAGTGCAAATGGCATAATAAAACAATTATATTGTATAGTTGTTTTAAAATGTAAAAATTAAAATAAATAAATGTGAAAATAGAATTTTGCTTCATAATCTCTGGCTCTTTAAAATTTGTGAGAAAACAAACAAAAATCACTTGAAAACATTCACACTTGGTAGGAGTTCTTGATCCCCATGATCCCTGACTGCTTCTAAAGGAATCTCACGGCCCACCACACTGAAATGTGGAATATTCCATTTAGAACTTTATTCCTTTGGGTTAATTATTCATCTAGGTGCAAAATAAATTATTGAGTGCCTACCACTTATTCTTCTCCAGGGTCTGGTATTAAGTTTATAGCAAAAATGCATCTATGTCCTTAAATTAACACACAAATGAGCAACTTAAATATGAATAAACACTAGGGGAACGGGACAAGGTATCAATAGATGGTATCAGAAGACCCTCAACAGACTTGTCATGGAAGACCTCCGATTTGCTTGATCTGGATCAAAAGCAATCAGAAAAATCCATTATAAAAAGGTATAGGAGAGAGATATCTGATCAGACAATGATGGTGGCCCACATACCAGATCTAACTCACTGTCAAATCAGTTTAAATAAAATTGATTTTGGAATGAAGAAACAGGGTCATGGTCCTTAGCTAATATGTTGTCCCTAGCTATTGCTCTACCACAGGGAGAGAGGTAAACTGTTGAGAACAGCACTTAGCCTATCAAAGACTAAGACTATGAAGACATTTACTTTGTACCCTTTTATAAAAAGTTGTTGATCTTTGACCTTTGGGAAAAACATTTTGAAGATTAACATCAGAGATATAGGGGAGAAATAGATGTGGAAGCTAGCACCACTAGTGTGTTTTAATATCGATCACCAATTTGTCAGGATCTAGAATCAATTCGAAGGCATACCTTTCGGCATATAAGTAGTGGAGTTTCTAGACTGGGTTACCTGGGGTGAGAAGACCCATTCTAATCATAAGTGACAGCATTGCATGGACTGGGGTCCCAGACTGAATAAAAAAGAAAAAGCAAACTGAAAACCGTTCTTTTCCCTCTCATTCCTGGCTAAGACCAGCTGCTTCATATTCCTTGATGGACTGACTATTGTTTTAGACTCTGAGCCAAAAGAAACTCGTCCTTCTTTAAGTTGTTCATGTTAGTCATTACATTATAGTAACAAGACAAGCAAATAAAACACCTAAAATACACTATATGAGGTAATGTATGACTGAAAGTGAGGTGCCTCAAGGGCAAGATTTAGGGTCAGGAGCAAGATGACAAGCTGGATTTCATTCTATATGGAGAGATAAGAAACCCATTGGAATTTATTTGGAGAGCAGATCTATATTTGTTTTAAAATTGTTCAAATAATTTGTGTGGGTGCATCCATGTGCATGCATGTGTGTAAGTGTGCACAAGTGCGTGTGGGCATGTGTGTGTGTGTGTGTGTGTGTGTGTGTGTGTGTGTGTGTGTGTGTGTGTGTGTGTAGCAATAAATTATGAACTGAGCTCAGCAATAAACTGAGACTTGAACTCTGATCACCTAGCTTTGCTGCCAGTATCCTTATTCACCAAGCCATCAGGGCTCTCTGCTCACTTTTAAAACTTAAAAAAAATTAAGTTCTTTTAAAAAATTATGTTTTCATAAATAGCTATTGTTAAGTTTTTTCCAACACACATCTAGCTAAACATAATTATTGTTAGCAATGACAATAACAACGGTTCAGAGTTTGACTGTCCTGAAGTGAAAACAAAGTAAAATGAACTATGATATCCTCAAATCCAAGAAGCCAGCAACCACGTAAGAAATGACAGAGATGATAGTGTAGTTTCAGTTCTTGGTTTTCTGTGCAGCAGCCTGCACACACACACACCCTGATAACTTCCAAGTGGTGATGCAATTGGTGAAACATAAAGACAGACTGTCCCTTCAAATGTATCTTCTGTAAGTTCAGTGATGTCTGAAACTCTGCTATTAGTAGGTCAGCCATTGGGCAGTTCCACCTGGCTTAGGAAATAATTGTCCCTATTCATTTTGTTCATCTGAGAACAAATGTTTCTGAAAAGCAATTAAAGAAGTGTACATTTGAGTTAAATCAAGGAAAGCATAATTACAGCCTTTCTGCCCTGAAGAAACCCTCAACACAAACAAATTAGTTTGAAAAGTTTTCCTTAGATGGTACCCCAAACTTTCTGCCAGGCTGAGAGAACACGGATTATTTTCTCTCTATCACTGTAAGAAAACCTTGGTTTGTCCCTGTCATGCATGATATACAGAGAAAATAATCTTTGTTGTATATACGGTAATTTCAGTTTACATACCAAAAATGGAATAGTCCTCTAATGTGACTTGTATGTAAAATGTAAATAAACATATATGCCCAAATGGAAAAATAGAATACTCTTGTCTTGATTGCATTCTCAATCCACTAAATGCCAGCACCATCCCCATGAGGGGAAGTGGCGCTGTTCAGGTCACATTAATCCAACACTGAAGAGAGAGGACGCAAGGAGAAGAAGGATGCCTAGTCCTGCCGCAGTTGGCTTGGCATGTAGCTTGCCCCATGAAGCAGCAACAACATTGGTAGGAAATAAGGGAGTGTTGAGAGCTATGACAGGGTCCTAGCCTGTACTACCATAGACAAACCAAAGAACACTGAAAGAGGAAATCCCATGACATATAGGATCTATAGTCAAACTATCACAAAGTTATGCAGCATTTAACAGCAAGGAAAATTAGTGGTAATGCTCAGATGTCCCTGCAACCACTAGGAGTGATGTCTGTCTAGCACATGCTTATTAGCTACCTGTGGCTATGGAGTAGCTACAAGGTCCTAAGGCAACCTGCAAATAATATTTAAGATATGAAGATTATATAAAATACATTATCAAAATTAGTTCTGTTTATTTGCATGGAAATTTAGAAAATCAAAGCTATTTAATTAATTTCAAATAATTTATTATATTTGCATGGTGCTTGCTGTTCTAGGAGGAGGAAAAATAACTGGAAATTAGAAAGTGGAAGAAATGGAATATGAACATCAAGAGAGAGGAAGTCCTCATTCATATGCTGGGGAGTGGGCTCAATACATAAAGTGCCTTCTATACAAGCAAGAGAGGCGAAGTTGAGAGCCTTGAAAGCTGCATTATTGTTCAGGTGTGCATAGGAGTTTGGCTATAATTCCAGCCTTGGAAGTGGAAGACAGGGCAATCTGTGTTTGGGATCTAGTGAGACTGGCTGATGAGAATATCAGTGAATTCAGAGTTTTATTAAGAGATTGCCTCAAAGGATATGGTGGATATCATCACATGCATGGTATTTAAGTAGGACAGCAAAGAGCTTGTGAGGTTGAAGAATAAAAATATTAATACTGTCTGAGTTTTTGGATAAAATTCTTAAGAAAGAAATTCATAGATATTAATCACAGGCATTATTTTTTAGAAAAAAAAACATTATTGGAATTTTCAGAATCAAGGACATCAGGCATCTCTCTCTTTTCCATTTCCATCTGTCCTGGAAAAATCAATCCTGGAGATCACGCAGTCTTTACACATTTTTCTATGAAATACTTGAAACTTACAAGTGGATGCTACCTGCAGGCAAAAGAAACCTCCTTTGATGTTGTTCCTACACAGAGGCTTTAAATTTATTTTCAATCATCTCGATTTTCACTTAGGATAGCTACATAGAGAAAAAAGCAACCCAGGGCACCACTGACTGGTGCCCTGAACTGTTCCCACAGGGCATGGAAACACAGAGGAGAGAGATGAAGTCTCCGGACATCCTCTCCTATTGAAAACGTTTGTTCTTGAAGACCTGACTAGAGGAAAGTGAGGGCTATGACTCATGTGGGTTCAGGGAAAAAATAGAACTCTTCTGAACTGCTGCAGAAATTATATAGATAAAAGCTCATGAATCACTCACACTCCATCAATAATGAGACCCTTCACTTGGTAGACATGCTTGGTAGGAGCTCAGATGAGAAACCATATAGGATATTGAGTAAAGGGTTATGGGGTAGGTAGCAGTGGCGGTGATGACAGGGATGGAGCTAGAACTAAATGCTATTGCCACAGTTTAAAGGAGGAGGAGGATGGTTCTTTCATGGCTATAGAAACACGGATGATTATGATAAATTGATCATGGAGGCTGTGTTGGCAAGAGCACTAGTAGTACCTAAGACAGAGGGGACGCTCTTGGTGGAAGAGATAGTGGTGATGCTGGTAGTTTGGTGGCAGCTAAGGAGATGCAATGCTGATGGTGGTAGATTAGTAATTGGGGTTTGATTAGCAGGAGCATTGGTAGTATATAAGGAAAATGTGTGCTGAGATGAGGACACTGACGAAACTCCTGAACTGCTTCTCAGTCGTTCCTTGCCATATTTATCTCTCCCATGTTATAGGATGCTCTAAATATTATCGTACTGTGAAATGTTCCTCTCTAAGTTGCCTCATCCACAGATTTTCTTCTTTTACTGTTTGTCTGTCTGTCTCTGTCTCTCTGTCTCTCTCTCTGTCTCTCTCTCTGTCTCTCTCTCTCTCTCTCTCTCTCTCTCTCTCTCTCTCTCTCTCTCTCTCTCTCTGTTATTCACATGTTTATATGTGAGGAGTCCAGAGTTTTATGCTGAGTACCTTCCTCTGCTGCTTATACTTTTTAGCAGGGAATCATACAGAAACTAGAGCTCATCAGTTTAGCTATATTGGCTGGTCTGCAGATCACAGGGCTCTTCCAGTACCTTTCCTCTCAACATTGGTGCTACATGCACATGCCAACAAGTATAGCTTTGTAAGAGGCATCTTGGAATTGAAGGTACATTCTTCTACTTGTAAAGCAAGCACGTTGCATTGAGACATATTATTATTATTCCTGATCCTGACTTTCTGGTTTTCTTTTTTAAATTTGCATATGTGATATTAGTGTGTATTTGTTGGTGTTTTTTGAGACAAGGAGCAAACAATCTGTTCTTAGCTTTCTCCTACTCCAAGAAATTTTAACAAAAGTAAAAATATTTCTTGGATTAATTTTCTTCATACTATTTTTGCCTTAGGAGAAATCTAAGGAGGGAAGAAATGGATACAATGAGAGATCAAAGAATAACAATGATGTGACAGGCAGTGACAATCATTTTGCCCAGAGAATATTATCTTTTCTGTTTTGAACGTGCTGCTCTTTTGCTGTGCCTCCATGTTGTCTGAAGAATCTTCTGGGGAATACATCAGGGCTGGTTTCCTTGACAAATAAAGAAAAGATAATTACGAGAATAAACTTCTCTGGCAAAACTGAAGAATGCTAGCAGTAGAGTCTCAGAGGGGAATAGAAGGGGAGGCCCCTTCTCCGAACCACATCATTATCCAAGCATTTTGCACACAGATTCCCAACGTGGGTATCAGCAGGGAGTGAAGAACTTTTATATTTACAGAATGCGTAATTTTAGAAGTATAAATGAAACTTGAGTTACCAAGTTTAAAGTGTGACAGCCATTTAAAAAACTGGTTTCTTAATGTTTTTCTAAATATTAAGGTACTTAATGTAACCACTTCTATGCAATATGCATAATATCCAGGTAATTTGAAATTTCACTAGTATGAAGAAAAATAACTATTTTTATATAAAAGAAACTTTCATTTTTTAAAACATTGTATAACAAATACCAGTAACAATGCAATCGGTGTGTGTCATGAGTAAACAAAGTATTTTTTAAATGATTTTTAGAGAAAGTATCCATGTTTTTTGTTTGCTTGTTTGCTATGTCATGTATATTTCATAAATCAAGTAGTATAGAAATGTAAATGCTTTATTAAAATATTATAACAGTGTCATGCTATTATAACTGATTTAAAAAAAAAGAACATCCAAGCAGTACCTTAACATAAAACTAATGTCTATTTACACACGTAGCAAAGTTGTGTTGAAAAAGGAAGTCAGAAAATGTTGATATTTCTGGAAAACATAACTTCTGATATAAGTACTTGAAGTGTAAGGAAAAGTAAATGGGATGTCTATATAATAATCCTTTGCCCCCAGAGCACATGGAATATCATGGAGAAGAGTTCTAAAACAAAAAATGGTAAAAGTAAGAGTCTGGATTAGCTAGGTCTGCTCTGAAATTTATCTTTTGACAGTATAGGATCATCTGCTCTCTTGAACTTGGAGCTGCTATAGTAGCCTGCACAGGACATGCAAAAGATCAAGTCAGGCAAAACTGCAGCACAGAGGGGCAGGGGTTCTGCAAGCCTCACTCCTATCTAAAGCAGGACTTTAGTCTAGACGTCTAGACTAAGACATCTAGAGTCATTTTTTTTTTAGGAGCTTGACCCCTAGCAGGCTGTCCAAGCTCCAGTGGATGTCTCTAAACCTGTGTCCACTTGGGTAGTTCTAACTCTGTTTACTCCATAATTTAAAAAAAAAAAAAAAAAAAGATGAAGAAGACAAAGTTGGTAGGGAGACATTGGGGAATCTGGGTGGGAGATGGTGGGGGTGCTTATGATCAAAGTATAAAGCTTAAATATTTTTTAAAGCCTCATTTTCTTAAACTTTTAGCAAGTAGAATTAAAATACAATATCATTTATCCCAGTGATTTGTAAAATTTGGCCTGAATCCTTCATCAAAAAGATTGATTCTCAGGCACCATCTTCAAAGTTTCTGTTTTAAACATGGGGTGGAGCTAGGAATCCTTTATTTTCATGGCTTGATTTTTGTTTTACTTTTGAGATGGGGGTTCACCACTCTAAGTAAACACTTTCAAATGAGATTGGATTGCCACCAATGAACGGGCTTGCTTCTGTAGGACAGTTCAGTTTCCTCATACACAGCTTCTCAAGTGCTTCCATTTTAGAAGCTTTCAGTCCACATGACAAAACTTTTCAGAGGTTGTCACATAGAAAGGGACAATACACCACAATCTTTTTAATGTAGTCACTTACTGGAAAACAAGAAGGCCTTCATTGCATTGAGAGTTTCTGCAGCACTTGCTTTGCTCATGGTTTCAAATGTATGATTTAAATTTCCATGTACCTTAATAGTCAACAGAAAGAGCCCAAAGACGGTCTATGAAAGGAAAGGGGGCAGACACTATCAAAAACTTAAGAATGAAAAGGGAGCAACAACAATAACAACAACAGAATTGCCTCTACATTTCTAAAATAGGTATGAATTTGACCAGTAACTCAGGTCCTAGTAATGATAGCTAATGTTGTCATCTTGACAGAATCTCCTGGGAGACAAGCCTCTGAGAAGGTGTGTGAGGGAGTCACAGACTGAGTTAATTGAAATGGAAAGAGCTGCACTAGGTGTGGGCAGTGCCACTCCATGCTCTGGGGAACTGGACTCAAGGAAAAGGAGAAAGCATGCTGCTGCATACCAGGGTTCACCCTTCGGTTTCCTGCCTGTGGATGCAAAGTGACCAGTAAACCTTGCTACCATGAAATCCCTGTTATGATGGACTGTACCCTCAAATTGTGAGACAGAATAAACACTGCTCTTCCTTAATTGTCTTTTGCCAGTTATTGTGTTACAGCATCAAGGAAAGAAATTAACTCTCTGGTTTATCAATTTTATCTAAAATTTAGCCAGGCTACCCTGGGAGAATTTATTCCATTTCAGTATTCATGTTTAGCCAAGCGATTAACAATGCAAGTTATCCCCTTGTTCCAAGCTCCTTGCCAGACACATAAATATATGAAAAGTAAACAAACTATAGCTCCTCTCAGCAAACATCTGAAAGAGTTCACTCACCTCATTAACATTTACAAGTCTTTTACACATTTCATGTCACTCTGGGTTGTACAAGTTTGAGGTACAATATAAAGAGAAAAAAACAGATACAAAAGAGGAAATGGAATAAAGAGATAACCCAGTTAGAAGATGTTTCCTATGTAAGCATGAGGATATGAGTTAAGCACCCAGAACTCGTTTTTAGAAAACATGGCTGTAAGTGCTTGTAATCCCAGCCTAGGGAAGCAGAGGTTGTCAGATCTACAGCAATCATTGTTCAGCTAGTCCAGCTGTAGCTACAACTCTAAGCCAGTAAGAGACTCCTTTAATAATAATAATAGTAACACCTAAGGTTAACCTTTGCCCTGAATATGCACACACACACACACACACACACACACACACACGCACACACACACACACACACACACACACAAATACATGTAAGTGCATCCATATGCGCCAAAACACACATGATTTTTAAACATACACACACACACATGATTTTTTAAAAAGTGGGAGGTTCATGAGTTGATTCTGTGAGCTCTTGGCTACGTGATAGAAAGAGAAGAGCGGGAAAGGGAGGAACCATGGGTGAGCAGTGAGATGCAGTTCAGAGTCCTGATCAAAATCATACACCCTTAGGAACAGATCTTTAACATGAGGGAAGCAAGTGTTCGAAGCAGAAGAAACAGCAGGTGCAGTGGTGGTCAGTAAAGAATGAATTCGTCTTGTTTAAGAGCTAAAAAGGAGGCCTGCGGGGCTAGAGCTTTATAGCAAAGTGATCATAAGGCCACAGAGAAGTGCAGGTACTGGGTCAGATATGCCTGGTAGGTTATGGGAAATGGTTTATTTTTATCTCAAGGGCTGATAGAAGCTCTGTAGGGCATTAAACAAAAAAGGGATGCATTTGAAAACAAGACCTCTATGTTGGCAAGGTTGTTCCCAGTTTTATACTTCTTGGCAAGACAGATCATTATGTTGACTTTGATAAGCACATTGGTGATACAAAGAAAAGCTGGATACTTAGCCAATCTGCTTAACTCTGTGGAAGCTGGAGTTAGAGGTGGTTGTGAGCTATTGATGTAGTGCTAAGGAACAAACTCTAGTCCCCTGCAAGACTACCAAGTGTCTCCAGCCTCTCATGTTCATTTTGTACTGAAATGCATTGTGACATATACTAGAGTAGACAATGAGGCTGTTTATAGAAGCATTGTTCATCATAGTCAAAGCAGGAAACAGACATCTCTAAGAAGGACCAAGAGTAGGAAGTTAGCCTAGTGGTTATAATGCTTATCACACAAATGAGAAAAGCAGTGTTCTTTTACTCACACACATACAAAGTTACGCGCGCGTGCGCGCGCACACACACACACACACACACACACACACACACACACACACACACACAAAGACGAAAAATGAAACCTCCAGATGATCCTCATCTCAAACAATTGAACCCTTTTTTTCATATAGAACCTAGGAATCATGGCCCAGAGCCCTGTCTCCAAGCTCTGATTGTTTGGATTCCTAGCCCAAAGACTCTAGGATATACTGAAATGGTTTTTCATTTTATGCCACTTTAAAGGCTCATCAGGGGTGTATGTTATACTGCAGCGGGTTCCTGGGAGAACAGTGTCAACCAAATCACAGGCATACAGAGTAGTGCCTCTAAACATATCCTAAAATTGTTAAGTATAAACTATCTGGTTAGAATACATGCAATTATAGAGAGGAGTTAGAATAATCATATTATCTCTGGGCAAATGTAGAGTAAATCAAAATATGGATTAAAACAAAATTCAATGTAAAGAGTATATCTGAAGGACAGGAAATTGCTTTTGATTGGGCATATTAACCTCTGAACTCCATGCTATATATAACGTTCTAATTCTTTTCTCAATTTTAGTTATATGGGCAATTTGAATCAAACACGTCAAGTATTACATATGACCTTAAAATAGTCAACTACTCTATATCTGCTTCATGTAGATTTTTGGGTGTAAAATTTGTGTTTCATCAGAAACAGAGCGTTCTGGAACCAAAAATGAGTGTAGGAAGGAAATGATTAGGAACTCACTAAAGAAGGAAGAATCTAAAGGATACTTTTTGACTTAAGCAATTGTATGGTTTTCTGTTACTATCACACCGTTCTCTGCTGACCATTGTGTTATTATCATGTGCCTAGTTTACTTGGTATGTGCTTTGGGCTAGTAACTATGTAATATTAAAAATCTGCTGACTAGGAAAGGGATGATACTCATTCAGTATTGTGCTTTATCCACCTAAGTTTGATGCTCAGAACACATGTTTTAAAATTCCTTGAGTGGTACCTCTTGCTTGTAATGCGGATGCTGAGACAAGCAGGTCCCTGGCTCACTTGCCAGTCAGCTTACACTACTTGGTAAACCCCCAGACTAGTGAGAGCCCCGTCTTAAAAGAAGAAAAGGTGAAATCATCTGGAGAATGATACTAGAAGCTGTTCTCTGACCCCCAATGCACATACACACACATGACTGCACACATATACACATACTTGTGACAATAAAAATATACACACAACAAAACTATTGACCAGATTTTTAAATGATCCAGAAATCTCTCCACTATTTATATATGAAGGGGTAAGCTCCACTCCCATGACTCTTTCAACACTCAGAAGAGCCAAGAGCCTATGGATCCATTAGCAGAAGAGTGGACAAAGAAATTGTACTGCATGTTCTCAATAAGATGCTATTTGACCTTGAAAATGAAAGAAAGGACCATTTGCAACAATGTGGATGAGTCTTCAGGACCTTTTGTTTGGCGAAATTAGCCAGGCACAAAAACAAAGGCAGCATGCTCTTATTCCTGTGAGTGATCTGAGAGAGTGGGTCCCTCAAATTAGACCGAAATGGACACTGTGAGATGCTTCAGGGTTAAGGAAAGAAAGGAGACAATGGGGAATCATTGTTCAAAGAATAAAATCTGTGACATACACAAAAAAATAAGTTCTGAGTTCTATTCCACCATAGGTGACCAGAATCAATAATCATGCATATTAAAGGTAAGAAAGATTGATTTAAAATTTCTTGAAGACATCATCAGATGAAGTGGTACCTGGAAATACATGTATGCTAAGGAAAGTGATGGGGAAAAAAATTAAAGAATGCTGACAATAGGACTTTTTTTCTTTCTTAAATTGAATAAATAAACCAATATTTTGACTGACACGTGATAATTGTGCATATTTAATAAAGAGAGTGTGATGTTCTGATGCATGAATATACTGGGTAATGTTCTAATCAGAGTAATTAGCATATGCACTACTTGAAAAGATCATTTCTTTTTTAATATGTTTTACTATATTTTAAAGGTGTTCATGCATGCATACAATGTATTTTTATCATATTTAGACCTACTCCTCCCCAACTCCTCCCAGATTTACCCTTCACCCTAAGCCTGCTCCATACTTTGTGTCCTCTCTCTTTCTGTTTCAAAATACTCTATTAATTGCATCTTGTGCTGTCCATATATCCATGGGCAGGGGGCTCTTACCATTGGCTAGGATGACAGGTATTTAATGGTACTCAGTCTAGACTTGAGTCCCCTTACAGAATAAAGTTAGGGCCAGCAAAGAGTTCCCATTCTCTCTCTCCTTAGGACCCATGGAAGATAGTACCTCCGGTAATTTTTTCCATGCTCTCCAACAGGGACATGTGATAACCTAGTCAAGTACTCCACAAAGGAGACACGTTTCCCTCCCAGGTCACACATTTCATCATCAATTAAACAGATTCTTTGGCATAAGATGCACCAGATTATCAGAAAGGAGATAATCTGCCTACTTTGTCCAGTGACTCAATAAATAGAGCCTCCCATTCTCAGATAACCCTTGATGAACATTTGATAGGAGTAACTCTTTCTAGTTTAAACCAAAGAAATTTTAGGTATGATAACTTATTAAGAAAGAAATGGTCCATGAGACAAAGTTAGACATAGGAATGGGGACCCATCTTATGAGATTTCCTAAGTATATAGACAAGAGTGTACGCCTGGGAATCATTCACCAAATCCAACTGGATAAGGAGGGTCAAAAAGTGCTCTCCTCACTGGCAAATGCTCCTGGTGCATCTGTTGTTCTGGATCCTCTCAGTAAAAAGCAACCCCCACGAAACACTTAGAAGAGAAGAGTGTGGCATGTTATGGCCCCAGAAGCAATGCTTTTGAGTGCCCAGGAGAGATAATACATTGAATGGACTTGTTGATGACTCCTGGAAAGGTTAAACTTCTCCATGACTAAGAATTACCCTATATAGATTCAGGAGGTGCTCAGCTGGGAAAATGCTTGCAATTAATGTATAAGGTTCTGAGTTCAGATCCCCATAACCCACATAAGACATCCAGTGTGGTAGTACTCTCCTGTAATCCTATAACAGGGGATGCAGAGCCATGAAGAACTTGGAGATCACTCATTGGCAAGAGTAATAGGCAATGCGATAAATTCCAAGTTTAATTATAGAACGTATCTGGAAAATGATGGCAGTAAACACTGACATTGACCTTTGTCCTACACACACACACACACACACACACACACGAGGGGGAGAGGGGTGAGGGAGGGAAAGAGACCTACCACAGTTTGAATATTGGGCTTAATGTGATCATATTTAAAATTAATGGACAGGGATAGGGTAATTAGATTACGATATTATTATTATTTATTTGATAACAGCATGTATTCACTCAGAATAAAAAAATACTTAAGATTCTAATAGCCATCCCCAATCTCTTGTTGAGAGCACAACTTAATGTACAGGGAGAAAGGGAACTGAATTCCATGCTTGACCTGAAGAGTCGACAGTGGCTGGCAGGAATCGGACATTTAATTTGTTAGATTAGAAAAAAATGCAGATCTGAGAATGTACACAGGGCAGAAATGAGGGCTGTGGAGATACTTCAGTGAGTAAATCATCTGGCATGCAAGTGGGGGACCTCAGTTGAAGTTCCAAAGGCATGCAGCATATTTTTTTGGGATATGAGAGGCAGAGACATGAGAATCCTAGAAAGTTGAGGACACACACACACACACACACACACACACACACACGAACACACAAAGAAAATGCCTCAAGGAATAACAATATTACAGAAGCTGGACTTTTTCTCTGACTTCTACATTTGTGCACACACAAGCCACATTCACAATGCCTTGCCCACAACACACATACACAAAATGAAGCAACTTTCAAATACTTTAATTTCAAGATTTCTTCATTTCATTTGTTTCATTTCAGAGCCCATCAATCCAAAATCTAGGACCAGTCACACTTAATTTTGATCCACCGCACTCCTGCTGGGAAGCCCAGCTGTAAGACTGCTATTCTGGCTATTATATTTCTAAATGTTCTGTGGACTATTCTAGATCATGAAGAGAGCAGGTAACAGTGAGGACACAATCCTACTAATGAGGTGATATTTATAGGTTTTATTTTTATTACAAGAGGCTAATTACCTACTTTGTAGATACAGCTCTGATCTAGCAGGGTGTAAGGCTATATTTAGTGACACAGATGACGGGCCAGAAAAGTTGCTTTGGGATGCAATCAAACCACATTTAAATATTTTAGAAGCTTAAATACCCTCATCCCTTATTATTACCTATATTTATATGTGACCTCTCCTTTTAAATTATGCACAAATATGGAAATAGTCTTTTCTGTAATCTCATACTTGATTATATTCCCAACTTGTGTATTTGGTATATTGGTTACACAGTCATATATATTCTTTCTGTTTTTCTTGAATTTACATAGAATATCTGTCATGTTTGGTTTGACACCTTAAATAGGAAATGAGGAAGACTGGAGGCGAGAGAGATGGCTCAATGCTCGAAAGTGTTTACTGCTCTTCTAGCAGGCCTGAGTTTGATCTCCAAAAAGTATATATTGGCTGCCTGTAACTAACTCTTGCTCCACGGATCCAATGCCTTTGTCTGGCCTTTGAGGGTAACTGCACACATGTGATAGACACACACATACACATAACTAAAAATACAAAGGAATTTGAACCAATTTTGGGGCATCTTTAGTTTTTTTTCCTCTATCACTGTCATAGTGTGCGGAATTAAAGACCCTGAGTGAGCTGGAGACCTTTAAGACATTTCTTAAGATCTCCGTTCATAGAACAATGAAATTTGGAAGCTAGTGACCAAGATCCATACAACAAGACGTCCTGATCAAGATGATTGAACCTTTGGTCCTTATGCCGCAAGCGTCTACTATCCATGAGACAATGACAGAACGATAAAGAATCTACAAGATATTAAATAATTGGAATCCTGAGATCTTTTTTTTTTTTTTTTTTTTTGTGAAAGTTGAGCAAAGCATCCCAATATTCCTTCATTCTCCTGAAGACAAAGATTTTGGGATGCCTGTGTCAGGAATATATTTCAGCCCTTCTCTAAATATATCATCTTATTTGCAATTCACAACTAATCTCCATACTGCAGACTTGATCTGTTACACTCCATCCATTAACCACCAGAAACGTGAAGAGGTAGCAGGCAAAGGCATTCAAATTAGATAGTCAGGCCCCACACCCCAAATGGGAAAATTACTAGTTAATGTTTCTCTTCATTCCACGATGATACTGCTGAAGGAGAGGTGGGTCGGCTGTGACCACCTGTAGTTTCTCCTCATTCATACAGTGGGAAGATGGGTAAAGATTTTGCCTTGTGAGCATGAGGACCTGAGTTTGATCTTTAGCATCCATGCAACAAAAGCCAAGGATAATCTTGGACAGTTACAATCCCAGCACAGCAGAGGCAGAGAAGGGAGGATGATTGGGACTCAATGAGTGAAGAGCCTAGCCTGTGTGGTAAGTTATATCCAGTCTAGTGAGAGATACTGCCTCAAAACATTATAGAAAGGTAAATAGTACCTAAAGATCATACTTGGTCTTGTTTTCTGGTGCCCACCTACATGTTCACATAAAAATACACTCTACCCTCTCTCACACACAGAGAAATTGGAATGAGAACAGATGGTTTTCCGGCTTCCCTTTGTTTGGAGGGTTAAATGTGGAAAATAAACACACAAAGTCCATTCTTTCTATAAACATAGCACCTACTACTTGTCTCTTCGATTATGTGGTAATAAAGCATACACACTCTCTAGTGCTGTGGGTCTTCATATATCTGTTTCTGCCTTCCTCAGTAGACTCTTGTTCTCATTGTTATGTTTTTTACTTTTTTTTATTGGATATTTTCTTTATTTACATTTCAAATGTTTTCCCCTTTCCAGGTCCCCCCTTTGGAAAGCATGTATCACATCCCTCCTCCCCCTGTCTTTATGAGGGTGCTCCCCCATCCACCCACCCACTCCTGTCTTCCCTCCCTTGCATTCCCCTACACTGGGGAATCGAACACCCTCAGGCCCAAGGGCCTCTCCTCCCACTGATGTCCAACAAGCCATCCTCTGTCACATATGCGGCTCTAGCCATGGATCCCTCCATGTGTATTCTTTGGTTGGTAGTCCAGTCCCCGGGAACTCCAGGGGGTCTGGCTGTTTGACACTGTTTTTCCACCCAAGGAGCTGCAACCCCCCTCAGTTCCTTCAGTCTCTTCTCCAACTCCTCCATCAAGGACCCAGCACTCAGTCCAATGCTTGGCTGAGAGCATCTACCTCTGTATTTGTCAGGCTCTGGCAGAGTCTCTCAGGAGACAACCATATCAGGCTCCTGTCAGCAAGCACTACTCGGCATCCACAATAGCGTCCGGGTTTGGTGACTGTATATGGGATGGATCCCCAGGTGGGGCAGTCTCTGGATGGCCTTTCCCTCAGTCTCTGCTAAACCATTTGTCTCCATATTTCCTCCTGTGAGTATTTTGTTTCCCTTTCTAAGAAACACTGAAGCATCCACACTTCCGTCTTCCTTCTTCTTGGGCTTCATATGTGCTCATTGTTTAATGGCCATTTCCTAGCCTAATTTTGATGTCCGTAGCATGTAAGGTGCCTGTTTGGTTTTCTCTGAGGTCTGTCTGCATCCAGGATGCTGACTGAAACAAGTATGCAAAAATCAGTGTTCTCCTCATGCAACGAAATAATTTTCTCAAAACTCCCACAAATAATTTACACTGCTCTTGATAATTGAATTTTTTCCTATATACTGTCCTTAACTATTGTCGTAACTTTACTGTGAATGGCTATCTTCTGGGCTTAGTTTTCCATTTCCACATTAGAAATATTTCTCTCCCAGTTAATCACAAGTTCAAGGTTTTGTCCAGCTTTCTCATTTCAGCAATCCTACTGTAATGTTCATAGCCAGCTATCATACGGCTTGAATTTTGTACTCACACCATTTATGCATTGTGCTCTCAAAGAATAAACAAGCAAAACACCCAGAACTCATTTTCTTCAAAGCGTACTGGAAGAAAGCGTGTCAAATTGAGCTGTGTAGAATGACAGAGGCTCATACTCAAGGTTCCAATTTCCCTCCTCAAAATGCGCGACTATCATCTGCCCCATTCAAATTATATTAAATGCAGAACGATTCAAATATTGCCAGCTGCCAATTTAAATTTCAAATGGAAACCTGCTCATTTGCTGACTCTTCACTCCTTCCTCTGCCTCCCCCCACCCACACTTCTCCTTCCAATTTATTTTAAAGCTACTTGATAGGTATTTCTCTTGAGAGAAAACACTCTAAGCAAGTAGTGCCTTTGAGTCAAAAACTGCTTTGAGATTTCTCCCTGGGCAACAATATCTTCTACTTGCCTGCCGCTGGTTATAGACAAAACTTGGATAACACCAGATTGTCTTATAAAAATGAGGGTCCAGTTCTCTAATGGAATTGCTCAGAAGGAAGTGATGCTTATTCTTTTACTTATTTCCACAAAAGAAAAAGAGGGAAAGTCTGGCTAAAGTTCAAAGGAAAATCTATATGGACTCATGAAAAGAGACGTAGCATGGAGTGGTAGGAACTCTGTCTTATTGGCTGTGGGTATGTCTGGTCTAACCCCTGCACTTTGCTAGTTTCTTAAAGTGAGCAACATGTACCTTCAGAACCTAAATCTTGACAGTGTGACCTAGTAAGCAAAGTTACCCCACTGTCTATTTCATTTTCTTTATGTATATCTGTGGGAGATTTATGCACCCATGCATAGAGACATGTAGCCTGAGATTGACGTTGGGTGTCTTACCCTATCATTCCCTAAGTTATTCTTTGAAACAGGGTCTCTCACCTAACCTGCCACTCACCTATTCATTTAGAGTGGCTACCCAGGAAATCTCAGGGACCTGCCTGTATCTATGCCCCATTGTGGAAGTTACAGATGCATGGCACTCTGTTTGGCTTTTATGTGAATGATAGGAATTCAGACTCAGGTCATCACGCTTGGATGGCCAGTATTTACCCACAGTCATGCCTCCAGCCTTTCCTTCCAATTCAGTTTTGTACTAAGATTTGCAAAGTAGTCTGTATGTGATATGCTGATATACATAGTCTGAATAGAGGTTGATTTTAGAAACAATGTGGTTGATATAGATACAAGCTGACCTTCAGAGAAGATAGAGGAGAGCTAGGATCCTGTCTTCTTAATTCCGTATGGCATTTATTCCTCAATGCAAACTTTACCACATCAAGTATAGTGTATAGAGATGAACAGAAGCAAATTATAAGTTCTAGGGAGACAGATTTTCACAAAAAGAACACACCATGGCAGTCAGAATTCAGAACAAGAGACAAGACTTAGTGAGCATTCCAGCAGTCTGTGCAAATTCTTTCTGGTGCTGTAAATGCCTTAAATGAAATGCTACCCAGCACCCATCGTCCAACATTACACTTCAGCTTCACGCGTTATTGACCTCAATGTCAATGCAATTACATTACATGTAGCATCTGGTAATTGACAGTCTTTATTCACAGCACAGGTATAAAATGAGTATGGAAATGTTTCTTTTCTTATTTCATATGAGACACTATGTGACAGATACCTTAATTATAAGCAGAGTCTGCCTGTCTCCTTTCTCTCCTTTCCTCTCTCCCCCTATCCTTCCTGCCTCCCTCCCTTCCCCACTCTTTGCTCTTTCTCTCAGTACTTGTTGGGCTTTAAAACATTAAATTTGTGAGGCCTGAAAGTGTTGCTCAGTAGTAAAGAGTACTGACTTACTCTTCCAGAGGACTTGGGTTTGATTCCCAGGACTCACATGGTGGTTCACAACTATCTGTAACCCCAGGTCCAGGTCACCTGACACCTTCTTCTGGTTGACATGCGCAGACATAAAGGCAGATAAAACATCCACATAAATCAATCAATTAATCAACAAATAAATAAGGCAAATAAATAAATAAGTATTTTTAAAATGCCAAATTTGTGTTTTGGACTTAACTTCTCTGTTAGATGCACAGTTTACAGAACTCTTCCTGTTTGGTAGGTCATGTTCTCACTTTTTTGATTTTATTCTTTGCGGCATTCATTTGTGTTTTACAAGAAAATTATATGAAATTTTATTTATCATTTTTTTTTACTTAGGTTGTCTATGGTTTCAGGATCCAGTCTGAAAGATTTTGACCATTCTAATATATTGAAACATTTCCCTATGATTTTTTTTAAGTAATGTAATATGCCCCATCTTAGATTCAAGTCTTTAATCAAGTTCGAGTTGATATTCAATACTGAGGAAGGAGTGAAAGTACTTGGGTTCTTCTGCATTTGGATATTCGATCTCTCCACTAAGTCTCACTGTTATCTGTATTGGTTTCTTTTCTTATCGCTGAGACACAATACCTGACAATGAGGAACTTACAGAAGGAAGGCCAAGGCCTGGCTCACAGTTGCAGTGTAGTGCTTCATGGTTAGGATGGCCAGGCAGCAGGAGGCTGAGTCAGCTAGTTACATCACACAGTCAGGCATCACAGGGATGGATGCCTGCCTTCACTGCCCTTTCAGTTTTATTCAGTCCAGGATCCTGAAGTGGAATGCTGCTGCCTACCTTCAGGGCTAACTTTTCTTTTCCAATTAATCCAATCTAGAGACTCATTCAGAGCCCCAGCGGCTTGAACATGAGGCAACTCTAGATTCTGCCAGCCTGACAATGTTAAACCCCACACTGTCTTTTATCTAGTCTGTGTTCTCAGCACTTTAATGACCTCAGTGTTTGTGGAGCTTTATCTCCAAGTGACCTGTTTGGTTTGTTTGTTTGTTTGTTTGTATTTTGGTTTTGGTTTTGGTTTCTTTCCATCCCTTAGCAGTTTGCCTTTTTTCATCTGAATACCATGCAGGTTTAACGACTGTACTTTTGTGCTATAACTTCAACTCAGTACCGTGCTTCTTACTTTGTTGCTTTTGTTCAAGATTAGTTTGATTATGTGGGACTTTTACTCTGATTCCATATAAAATTTCTGATTTCTTTTTTCTAATTCTATGAAGAAAATTATTGATCTTTTATTGAAGATTGTGCTGAGACTGCCGATAGCTTTGGAGCAATATGGACATTTTAGCAGCAATGACTCTTCTAGCCTGTAGCCATGCAATGCCTTTCAAGTCTTTGTAGCCTTTACATCTTATATCTTATAGTTCTCATGGTAGCGTGTCTTCATCTTCTCTGTCTAAGCCATCCCAAAGCATGCTTTAGAGATGCTGTAAATGAGCTTGTGTATGTCCATTCTACTCTGTGCATTCCAATCTGCTCCTCTGTTTTTCTAGTTGGTGCTCTGTCTATTTCTGATAATAATTCTTTGGCACAGGTATATTTTTTAATGTTCTAATGTTACTTAATATGGTTGGCTGACATTAAAGAAAACAAATGAGTCTGAGAGGTCACAATATTTCAGTAACTTAAAAACAAGCACCCAGAAGTAAATGTGACAGCCAATTGAACTAGACTAACCCCAAAGTCCAGGTACAAACCCTAAATTATTGGCAATGCAGCAAGACCCTCACAAAATAATTAGGACTAAATGGAGTCTTGCCACTAAACACTGGAAAACAAATTCATATACAGTTTGTTTGTGTGTGCACGTCCCTTAGAGCCTCTATTAAAGAAGCAGCAGAATTTTGAAACCTTGGTCTTAACTAAGGCAGAGAGTCAAAATTACCTAAGAGACTCAAGAAGCCCTCGGATGTTTTAAACATAAAAGCCAATTTATTATTCTTTGGAAATGTTGAGCTTATAAACTGACCTTGACTTGCATTTGTTTCTCATTATTTTTAAAATGCAGATATGTGAAGTATTTAGTTATGCAGCTCTTTAAATAGAGGTAGGTCTATGATACAGCTACATAAACCTCTGGGCATCTCTACCTCCGCAGCAGCTTCTAACCAAGGGGAGGGCAGCCCTGATTTTCAGAAGGTGATGTTCTAGAGAAACTCGCTTATGGACTGGTATTGCTTTTAGCTGACTAAGTGTCCTAACTCAAAGCAGGTTTATCTAATGTCTGTGTTAAAATAGTAACAGGGAAATATTCTATACCAGAAACCGTTATTCATGGTTATGAGCTGACACACTTCTCCTCTGTGAAAGGAGCAAGATGATAAGTGGATATTAGTCCAAAAGTTCGGAATACCCAAGATTCAATTCACAGACCATATGAAGCCTAAGAAGAAAGAGGGCCAAAATGTGGATGCTTCAGGGTTTCGTAGAAGGGTGAAAAAAATACTCACAGGAGGAAATAGGGAGACAAAGTGTGGAGCAGAGACTCAAGGAAAGGCCATCCAGAGACTGTGCCACCTGGGAATACATGCCATATACAGCCACCAAACCCGGACATTATTGGTGCTGGGAAGTGCTTGCTGATGGAAGCATATAAGGTGTCTCCTGAGAGGCCCAGGCAGAGCCTGACAAATACAGAGGCAGATGCTTGCAGCCAACCATTGAATTGAGCTTGGGGTCTCAGGATGGAGGAGTTGGAGAAGGGACTGAAGGAGCTGAGGGGCTTTATAGTCCCATGGAAGAAGTAACAGTGTCAACTGGCCAGACCCCCTGGAGTTCCCGGGGACTGGACCACCAACCAAAGAATACACATAGAGGGACCCATGGTGCTGGCCACATATGTGGCAGAGGAGGGCCTTGTTGGACATCAGTGGGAGGAAAGGCCCTTGGACCTGAGGGTGTTAGATGCCCCAGTATAGGGGAATGCTAGGAAGGAAAGACGGGAATCGGTGGGTAGGTGTGGAAACACCCTCATAGAGGCAGGGGGAGGGAGGATGGGATAGGTTGTTTCTGAAGGGAGACCTGGAAAGAGGAAAACATTTTAAATGTAAATAAAGTAAATATCACCCTCCCCCCCCCAAAAAAAAAGGAGCAAGATACTCACAGGAAGGTACTGTGATGGTTAACGTTGGTTGTCAGCTTGACTGGACTTGGAGTTAACTAAGAGTCATCCATGAGTGTGTCTCAAAATGTTTCAGGGAAGGATTAGCAGAGGGGAGAAGACCCCCTCAACCCTTGCCAAACTAACACTTCCAGCAATGGCTTACTGCAAAGAAGTCCAAGTGGAAAGTTTTCTATTTGCCTACCTGCCTTCCTTGCCTGCTGGTGTACCTGCCAAGCTGTGTCTGCTGTGCTGCGTCTACCATCCATCGCTGACATCAGAAGCCAGCATCTCTAGCCTTCCAATAAGGAACAAAGAGCAGCTTCTCTTTGGGAATCTCCTGAGACTTCCTCACCAGAATCAGAAGACTGAGACATCTAACCTCATGACCTAAGCAACCACTTCTGTGGGTCTTAACCTGCGGGTGGAGACCCCTTTGGGGAGTCACATATCAACTATCTTGCATATCAGATATTTAAAATATGACTTGTAACAGTAGCAAAATTACAATTATGAAGTCACAACGAAAATTTTATAGGTGGACATAATCTCCACATGAGGAACTATATTAAAGGTCACAGCATTAGTAAGGTTGAGAACCTCTGATCTACTTGGCCTCCGCATTTCCAGCTGAGGCCAAGTAGAGCAGTGGACAGAAACATTGGCCTCCCCAACCTAAATTACATAAACTGACCTAATAAATCCTCTTTGCAACCTATATTCATTCCAGCCATTCTGTTTGACTAGAGAACACAGCACATATACAAAATATCCATTGTAGGCCTGGAACAGTATATTTACAATTATAGAACAGTGATTAATGCAGAGAGGAAAATTCTCAATTAAGAGTGCATGTAGTTTTTTCATGCCACACAGACTACTTGATATAGCCTTCCTTACTCAGGACAAGAAGAATCTTTGCATTTTTAACAGCTCCATTTATTTTATTAATATTATAAATATTGGGACAAGTTCTGCAAATAAATGAAAAGTTTTGCAATCCAGGACTTGCCATGTAAAATACAGGTAACCAAGAGGTATATAATATGCTCTGATAATACCCAAGGACCTAAGACAGACTAAAACACAATTCCAGATTATTTCTCCTGGATTCCAGATGGTCTGCAGTTATCAGCTTATGTAAAAACCCTGACCCAGATGTATCCTTAAACTGAAGAAAACTGCAGGCAGGCATGGGATAAAGCTTAGAAGGAATGTCCTCTGCTAGGTCAAGGAAGTGGAAAAGGAAGGTTATAAATATAGGGGTAAATATTCAGGTCAATCTCTGCTTCCAATGCTGCCTTTAGTAGTTAGCAAACAACATATAAACAGCAGTAGGAAAAATAAAAATGATTCACTCCTGAAGTGAGCCAGAGTCCTGTGACTATCTATCATCACCTTTCTAACCAGGCCCCATGTTGCTCCTGACTCCACTGGTCATAGTAGGAGTGACAGATGTCTCCAGTGAAAAATGAGATGAGATTTGTCTACACTTCTTTGGCTTGTCATCAATCCTTCTTATCACTTTCAGGGCAAATGGTGTTTAATGATGTCAGTACAAACATAACTAAACATTGTAACTTGGGGCTGGATGGAGGACTTACCTGTTAAGTGTACTTTCGTGTTCTTGCTAAGGGCCAGAGTTTGGGTCCCAGCACTTGTGTTTGGTGGCTTACAAACTGCTTATATCTCTGGTTACTGAGAATCAGATTCCCTTTTCTGGTGTGAATGGGCACTGAGCTCAAGTGACAAAACACACACATAATAATAATAAATAATTTTTCATAAACACAAAACATTTTGATTTGAGACTAAGATTATATTCATAAACAGAACTGAAGCAAGTCATTATTTGGCCTGTGGATCCTCCTTTAATGTGCTTATCTGGTTTCTCCCTGCAGTGACATAGAATTATTAGGAAGAGGATATAGTGCCCTAAATCATGAACTTTTGTTTGATAATGATGAATACAGAAGAAAATAGAATACCCTGTGTTGACAAAGATTCTTTGGCCTTTTATTTCAGCTCCACACCTTTTTCAAATCATTTTGAGAAATATCTAAAAAGCTAAAGGGTTTTTTTTTGTACCTAAACTCCACTGATGTCCCGTCTACTCACGGCACTCCCTTGTCAAATCAGAAAATTATTTTTGGATCAAGGTGAAAATAAACAAGCATGAACAATGAGACATAATACTCTCACCTTTTCTGAACCTGAACTTCCTGTGAAATCTGTAGGAGAACAAGTATGAACCTTCACCTCTTCTTTCATTAAAGTCAGATGTTGGTGGCTTCTGTTCAAAGCCATGCCTATGGCAGAAGCAAGGAAAACTCAGAGAATTATGTATTTATGAAGGCTCAGAGGGACAAAAAGTTACAGACAAACAGAAGCTAGAATTATCAGTGATGTATAAGTTTGACAAAACCTTGGAGGTGAGTTTCATCCTCTAGTAAGAATGAAAAGTAACATGTCACAAAAAGCTCAGATTTAGAAAGACTGCAATGGTTTAAGGTCAATAGAAATCTCTCTCTCTCTCTCCATATATATATATATATATATATATATATATATATATATATATATATATATATATTGAGTGTGAGTTGGCTCAGTTTCTAAAAGTGCTTGTGAACAAGACTGGCATTTCTACATGGTAGAAAGAGTTGTCTGCCAGCACTGTAACAACCATATGCAACATAGATTTTTTAATAATCAAATGATTTTGAAATATGTTTTGGCTGAAGGATAGTAGAATGAGCAACAACAGAATAAAAAGAAATAATATGTTATGTATTTACTTTTAACTTACTAGCAGGCTGAACGTACCCCTGTGAAGCACTAAAAATCAGTAACAAAACTATTTACTCAGATTCATAGACTCTGACCTTAGTAAATGAGCACTAAGACATGCAATATGGAATTGTTCTCATGCTCTGGTTGTGTAAACCTATATCAATTCAATTCATACCTGCATCAGTTAAAAATGTATTTTAGGATTTTTTAATAAAGTTGCTAATGTGATTTATAATCTCTATAATACCAAAGAAGGCAATATGAGTTCAAGACATTCAGCATATTATTCAAACAAATGTTTGTGATCTTTTGTTACGGCTGAGAGTTTTTCCTTTTTGAATGTTACAGTAGCTAGAATATTGTTAGAGACAAAATGGGGAACTGATCTGTGGTTGTTTCTTAAATGAGTATATAAACACACACACACACACACACACACACACACACATTATAGCTTTAGCGGTGGTTTACAATAAGTCTCATGAGATTCAGAGTATGGCTGAACTCATGGATATGATTTATAGTGAGAAGCTGAGAAGCATGTTCTTCTATTTTCACTACTATAATGAACTACCCAGGTTTGTGTACTTTATGAAGAAAGGAGATATATTCATCTTGCAGTTTTGGAGGTTGAAAATCCAAGATTTGAAGGCATGAACTAGCTCACAGTAGACAGTAATGAAAAGGGGGCTCGCTGTGGAAACTTTAAGTACTGGCATCTGCTACAGGGGAATGGATGATAGACTTAAAAAGGGATTACTAGAGTTGACATGGAAGTCAGGAGCCAGGATGAGAGACAAAAGTACTTGCACTTGGATATGAGACAGAAAACCAGACCTGGCAAGAGACAGAGAAGTTCTGGGACACAAGGTCAATATCAACAGGCTAGCTGGCTAGCTTCCAGGAGACCCCTAGAGAAAGAATGCCCCATTTTAAGAAAGAGTGCCTAGTCATCCCATAGGGCCTTTCCCAGCTAGATATTCAACGATCTTATCTAGTACTCTGTGCTCTACTGGCCTCGCCATGCTTCCAGGAACATGATAGTGGTGATCCCAGAACACTCAACTTACTTGTACCTCTTAAAGGCTCCATGTCACCTTCTTACCACCATCCTGGTATTCACACTTCCAATAAATGGATGCTTGTGGGTCAAACTAAAAGCCAAACCTGGTTTAACATCCACCAGAAATAGGAATAAGTTTCTTAAAGTCCTTCCTCTGCATGGTCACTGAGAATGCATGTCATTCTTGCAACAGTCAGTTGTGACAGCTCTGTATGAAATGATATGTCCCAAAGCACATTAGAGACCAAGTACCACAGTAGTTTCTGGGACACTAGTTAGGTAGACACCTTCTTTCATGCCCAGAGATCTGAACTTTCACTTAGAAAGTTTCTAGACAACCAGAAGGAAAATAGATATTTATTTGAAAACACATTATGTCCATTAGCTGTTGAGACACATTAAGCTGATCATAGAGGAAATGAAAGAACCTTCTGGTGCTATATATTTCTAGATACTAGTTATGGGTCATGTTTGCAAGCAAGATGAGAGCAACAGACTCATGTTGGATAGGTTAACTCTCTTTGTGACATTTCTACCATTTTCTACTTTGGGGGACTTCTGCTTTAATATATAAATGAGAAATCCTATAAAGAAATCTGGTAGAATTTTAATCAAACGAATCTGGCTTCTCTTCAAAGCTGGCATACTTCAAAAAGACAGATAATTAATGCAATAAAGTAGTAGTCATAACCACCTCATTTTTTTCAGTCAACCTATTCCAGGCCCTTGTGTAGTGTCTAGTCAAAAGTGTAAATGGTGCTTTTGGCTAGTACTTTCATGCCCTGATGCAGCATTCTAAAGATCAGATCAAGGTACATTCACTAATGAAATTTCTTTTGTTAATAATAGTTCCTCTTTCATAGTTTATGATCAAAACCATAAACCAAGAAGAAAAGTAAAAGTCCAAGGGAGAAAGTTATCTTAACTCAAAATTTTCTATTTTTGTTGCTAACATGGGTATCACATGACAACTTGAAAACATCAGAATGCTATCAAATCCTAGCTGAAACAAGAGATTTGAATTACAGTCTAAAGAGCTATTGTAGAACAAAAACAGGTTTAGCATTTTATCATAGGAATGGCTTTGTAACTTTCAAGATGATTTTTTTTTTATCTTTTGTATTTTACCACTAAATAAACTCACTATCACTATCCATATAAATGTTATAAATTATTTTCCACTAAGATATTCTCTGTCTATTTCTACTCACTACTGACTATATTCACTGGTGGGAAACCCCAAGTGTGGCTGAAGAGATGGATAAGTGTGGAAAGTTCTTGCAAATCAAGGAAGAAGATCTAAGTTTGAATCGTTAAAAGCAAAGTAAATCAAGATGCTAGACTGGGTAGCATACGTCCATAACAACACCAAGCCCCAAAGACAGGAGAATGCCTAGAATTTCACAGGCTAGCTAGTCAGGAGTACACAGTGAGAAAAAGAGATGCTCTGTTTCAGTCAAGATGAAAGAGAAGAAGAGGACTGAAACCCACCCAAGTCCTCTGATCTTCACATTTATCTGGTGGCACATACACATGTGTCTGCAACTCTCCCCCACCTCTCCTTCCCTCCCTCCCCTCCATCCCTCCTCTCTCTCTCACATACACATACACAACTCACACTAAACTACCTATTCCTTAATTGGTTTAACCTCCAGTCACCTACTTTTCCTCAAATATGATGAGTACTGAGAACATTCAGGAGTGGTGAAGACTTGGTTCTTCTGTGTTCTTGGATAAAATAAGGAAAAGAATCTTCAAACATTTGCTTAGAAATAAAAAAAAAAAAAAAAAAAAAAAAAAACTCAACAATGTTTGTAGGCACCAAACAGTGCTCTCTTTCTCTTTGCCAGTTTTCCCAGACCCCACCCATTTCCAGTGACAAGAGCAGCATTTGGTAAATTAAGATTAACACAGTCCTTTACACAGCCATTTGGCCAGGTGTCTGGAAACTACTTCAATTGAACTGAAATTTTCTTTCCTAGGAGGACCTCATTAGAACAACACTCACAAGTCTAAGGAAGCTCCTGAAACTTATGGAACACAGGAAGCTCTCCTTAAGTTTATATAAGCAGTAACAGTTGTTGGGAGAAGAGACTTTCTTACCAGCAAAGTGACCTATAGGTGCTGCTGGGAGGAGCTCCAGGAATGCAACTGTCATGAGCAGTCACTCTTACTGGGAAGGCTTTTCAGTGATGAGGCTGCCTTCCTGTCACCCAAACTCCTGGAAGTGATCCCATCAAACTGCTTCAATAAGCTGGGTTTGGGTGGAGCCACTCCTTTGGTCTACAATTGGTATCTTATCTAGGTTGAACAGGCAGTCATTTGTTAAAGTCTTCCCATGAAAACTCAGACAATAAGAGTGTGCAGTCAGCTAATTTGATCTAAGCCATAGATAGAAGATGGCCTACCTCTACAGCCTGTGACTGGAACACAATATGATACAGTAAATTGATGAATTTCTCCACTGTCTTTTAGATTTATTCCTGGTCCTGTGATCTCTATTCAGAGTTGGAGTAGTCCCAAAGAGTTGGGTCACATGTAGCAAATGGCTTTGGTGTTTAGCATGAGTGCACAAAGGAGCTCTGATTTCCTTGATGTGAGGACAAGCTGCTCCACTGTTCTGGGAACAGTATTTTCATTCGTGCCTCTACTTTGTAAACTTCACTCTTCATTTAAAAATTCCTTTTTCCCCTTTCTTATATTCTATACTCACGCTTACATCTTTTGTCTGTAACTTTCAATCACTACTATTGTGAGGGGAGAATCAGCAAGTCCTTTGTCCTGTAGAAATTAATACTCATAAAGTGATATGAAGAGAAAAAGAGCCTCGTCGGATCTATACTTTTGTCTGATAAATATATGTTACAGTAAATTACCTAATTAAACAAGCATAACATGAAAATTAGATGTTTGTTTCTAGCCATCTTTGAAGCAGTAACCACATTCCTTTCTGTGGTATTTATTATTCCTTCAATTTGCAAACGCTGAATCATCAGGAATTCCACTCTGTGGCTTTAATTGCAAGCATATCCGCTAACTGCTGATGTGGATATTCTATTGCTGAGCTTTTAAAAAGAGACCACTTCTTCTTTTCCTTTTATTCATAATTAGAGTGGCTTTATGTGGTCAATACCACACCCTAATCAGCATATCACTCTTCTCTGATGTGCAGTTTCTAATTTTTTAAATGAATCAAACCCTTTTTAATTTAAGTATATGCATGTGTATGTGTGCTTCTGTTCATATGTATGTGAGTGCAGAGGCCACAGCATGTGTAAGTAAGATCTCCGTAGAGAAGGAGGAGCAGACAGTTATGAGTCACCTGAGATGGATGCTGGGACCTGAACTCAAATCCTTTGGAAGAGCAGCCAGGATTCTCAACTATAAGGACATTTCTCTAGTTTTTGTACAATTTATTTTGATCATATAACCCGAAAAAAAAGACAAAAATGCCTATAGCCATATCAGTGTAACTAATAGTTCAAGTGAATTGTCTAGGTAGCAAGCCTCAGGCCCCATGTTTGTCACATGGCCTGTACCAGGCCATTTATCGATGTCAAGGGCCTCCTGTAGGGAGAGGGGTGTGGCTCCACTGGTACAGCATTTGCCTTGCACACATGCTGATCTGACTTCTATCCCAAGCACTGCATAAATCAGTTATGATCAGAAGAGGCCATTATGTCCTCTGGAATATGAGTTAAAGGCAACTGTGTGAGCAACACAGCATTGATGCTGAGAAGTGAAGTGTGGTCTTCTGCAGGAGCAGCGAGTGCACTTATCTATTGAATTATCATTCTGGTCTCTAATCTAATGGATCTTAAACCTGATGCAGAAATTCTGTTCTTAAGAAGACCCCAAGGGCCTTCAGAGGAAGTCTTCAGATGGGCTGGTTGATCTTAGGCTTGGTCAAATGTGTGCTGATTTTTCAAAGGTGAAATGGTGACTCATGTCTGACACCAGTGGCTTATCTAACTGTCTGCTGGGCCACCTTATTAATGTACCTTCTTAGCCTCAAGGACAATCCTGCTCAGAAAGCTTAGCTTGTGGAACATGGAGAGCTTAAGCACAAGGCAGTCTCTGCAAAGGGACTGTGACATGGAAAAATACAGAGTAGGCCTGGGCCATAATATCGTGGAAAGTACTTTGCCCTCTTAATTCATAAGTCAAGGTCATGCAGGTAATTTTTCTATCTACAAACATACTAAAAGCAAAATAAGTGATATGTAGTATTGATGAAGAACTAAGAAAACACATATATAAATAAGTTTAAGAAAAATCTGGAAGCAAATGTTACATATATTAGAGATACTCTGGCTAGAAACTGAGAATGTGGTAGCATTCTTAAACTGCCTGCTGTCTAAGCATGGTGCCTATGCTTGATCCTAGAACACACTAAAGTTTCAGGTATGGCATATGGTCATCTCAGCACTAAGGATGAGAAAACCAGGATCTCTAGGGTTCGTTCCTTGGCCATTAGTCTAGATGAGCTCTAGTTTCAGGGAGAGATACCCTCTCCAAAAATCAGGTAGAAAATGACGGAAGAAAGGACCTGAATCCCACACATTCACATACACACAAACCCACACACTCACACAAACATGCACTCACACACACACACACACACACACTCACACACTCACACAACCCCCCACACACACATGCACTCACATACACACACACTCACATACACATACACACACAAACTCCCAGACACACACTCACACGAGCCATGCAGGCTGTTTTCTTACTACTGAGAATTTACCCTAAAGAAACCATTAGGTAACATTGATTCATGACATTTTGGTAAAAACTGAATTAAGAAATTATTAGACAAATATACAAATATATCTATTTTATATAAACATAAGGATGGATGATGGAATTTCTGAATGTATCAAGAGTTAAAAGCAAAAGAAATATTTGGTGGAAATATGTATGTTATTCTTTTGAAACATGTTGAAATAACAAAAGATTTTTATTGTACATGATTTAAAAATAGTCACTTTTATTTGTACAGTTCAATCTGATAATTATGGTACAAGGAAACAATGGAAATCAGTTTAATATCAGCATACTGCTAAAATGTACTCTTATACATATTTATGAACATTAGAAACACATTAGGAAGACTTTTCACCTTATGTTAATAATGCCCATTTCTGTGTTAAAATTATATTTACTTTTCTTTTTCTAATTTAATAATTTTCCCTCAATAAACATGAGCAAATGTGTCAATTAAAAAATGAATAAATACAATGGAGAAAAAAACCAATGTACACTCTTAACAATTTTAAACTCATTTCCAGAAAGCCAAAGTTAAGGTACAATATAGTATTTTTTGCTGATCATGACCTGATAATACATGTTATTAGAAAAAGTCATTTCCAGTTATTGTATCAGAATTCAGTAATTACTTTTTCAATAAAGAAAATGAAACCTATTAAAAGCAAAAATGTGAAATAAATTAGCTTTATATCCTGCACTCAATTAAACTATCATAGAAAGAAGGTAATGAATTAAGATAATTTGAGTGTAAGAATAAAGCTTTACAAAGCAGATTTTTAACACTCTTTTGAAAATTCATTAAAGTACTCCAAAAGATCACAGGAAAGCCATAGATACCCCAGCAAAAGTGCAGCTTGCATGTTAAGTTGTAGTGAGTGTTTCTTCTCTCAAAACCTTACAGGCACACATGCAGAGTCATGTAAGTACACAAAGAAATGGCTGATGACTGGCTGTAAGGATAGCAAGACATAGCCAGGTGAGGTGGTGCATGCCTTCAATTCCAGCCCTGGATAGGCTAAGACAGGAGCCCAAGTCAGCCGGGGCTATGTAATCTAGTCCTTTGTCACAAAGATAAGTGTGGCATATTATCTACCATATGCAGATTCTCATAGGGGAAAAGTCATAAAAGAAGAATGGGGTCTAGATGTGGGAATAAGGCTCAGCAAGCAAAAGTCCTTAGTCTCAAACCTGTCTACCTCAGCTCAGTCCCTGGGACCCACACTGTAAAAGGAAAGAGCCAATGCTCATGAGTTGTCTCTGACCTCAAGACACACACACACACACACACACACACACACACACACACACACACACAGGGCAAGTGCACATGTGTATGTGCACAAACTTAAAAATAAAAATGTGATTGTTTAAGGAAAAGAATATGAAGAATGAGACCACCAGAGATGTGGTGGGGCTAAGGGAAAAGGAGAAACGGTAATAGAGGAGGGCCGTCTACAAACAGACTATGAACATTCATGGAAAAGATGCAATAAAACCTCTTATTGTAGCCCTTGTGCGTTCTCTGACCTTGAACACTAAGTCACTGGGACCCAGATCAGAGTTTAAGGCTGAAATGTGTCACGTTAGAAATAAACTCTTATCAAGACATTGCCTCGCTTAAAAATAACTTTCCCCTTTTTTTTTACTTTTGTTCTTTTACAAATGCTCAACCATGTTTTAAAATAATTCTAAGGGGAATCTGGCAGATATAAAGCATGTGTGTATTGTGTATATTTGAACATGACATTACACTATAGTATTGCCACCGTTCTTTACAGAAGATGGCTTGGTTTCTGCATCTTCCTCATGCCCTCCTGAAAGTCACTGGAGCAGAGCAGAGTTTCTGAGCGCGTTTTCATCCTACCCTAGAAGGCCAGGAAGGTATTTTTAGGAGTCCTTGAAAGCATGCACCCTTCTAAGCCAGAATGCTGCTCCAAGCACAGCTTGCCAATAAACATAGGAGGACTTTTCAAACGCTGTCACCTCCAGAAGAACACGTGCTCCTTCTCAAAAGATTTATTTGATATTTAATCATGTGTACACATGTGGGTTTGTGCGTGTGGGTGCAGGTGCACGGAGAGACTAGAACAGGATATCAAATCCCCTGGAGCTGGTGTTAAAGGGAATGATGAACCATCCAACTGACCACATGTCCTCTGTAAGGCTAGTAAGCGCTCTAAACTGCAGAGTCATCTCTCAAAGCCCCAGAACGAGGATTCTATTAACATATTTCCTCTTGACTATGTAACTTGCACTGTGTCTCTGTGAGGAGATGTGCTGTGCCAAAGAGGAAAAGAGCAATTCCTGTGGAGAAGCTCCCTTTCTGCAGAGAGAAGCTGTGTGGTCTGCAAGCATGGGAAAGAAGGGAGGAGGCAAAAAAAACCCAAGGCAGTGATCCTTGGCTGAAAGAAAGTATCATATTGAAAGCATGCTTACTGTACTCCAGTCTAAGCAAAAAAAAAAAAAAAAAAAAAGGGGGGCGGGGGAATGGGGGGGGAGTCGTCACCTCCTTCCACATTTTCATTGGTGCCAGAATGTAGAATTTAGACTATTGCCTGAAATCATCTTTTCTATATAGTTTAAAACATTAATTACAGGTCTCCTGCCAAGGGTTCACTCTGCTCATCACTGAGTTCCCAGAGACCTCTAAATCAAGTCTCAACTAAGCTTCCAGAAAACACACACACACACACACACACACACACACGCATGGGTGTACGTGTATGTCTGTGTGTGTCTCTCTGTGTGTGTGTGTGTGTGTGTGTGTGTGTGTGTGTGTGTGTGTGCATGTATGTGAAGATATAGGTATGTATAAAGGCCAGAGAACAAACTTGTATATTGTTCCTCAGACACAGTTTTATAATTAATTAGTTAGAGTCAGGCTGTCTCACTGGTCTGACATACACCAGGCTAGGTTGGTGGGCCAGTGAGCCCTTGGGTCCTGCTTATCTTTGCTAGTCCTCAGGATGCTACAAGCAACAAGGGTTATGCAAGGTTGATTAACATAAGAAACAAACTCAGCTGAATAGATGGCTCATCACTTAGGAGTTCTTAATGTTTTTACAGTAGTCCCAAGTCCAGTTCCCAGTGCTCTTGTCTGGAGTCTCATAAAGCCTGTAATAAGCAGCTATAGGTAATCTGAAACCCTCATCAGACACATCACGTATGCAAACATACACACACACACACACACACACACACACACATGCATGCATGCACAAACACACAAATAGCTAAATATAAATAAATCTTTAAAGAATCTTAGCAGACCAGCAGTGAATCTGAATCTACCTTCCTCAGATCCTGCCAGATGACCACAGCTGGAAAATGCAGAGATACCAAGAAGCTGATGTCCAAACCACCACAAGGTTGATGGCTGGAAAGCAGGTTTTTCTGCTCACCCATATTTGGAGGACGGAATATTAGTAAGAATAACTCTTACTGTTCACATCTCATTGGCATGTCAGTTTAATTCCTGGCTCAGTAAGAAAACAACCAGAAACATTCCCCTTTGAAGAATTCCCCTAAAATATGAGAGCTTTATGAGATGTTCTGTGGGGATATTTTTTCCTCACTTCCCTTCTCCTCAGAGGAGAGAAGTTCCCTGTGGAAATATTCTTTTGGAAGCTAATGCACAATGAGAAATTGCTCTTAATTATTATTACCAGGGATGTTTTCTAACAGCTGGGTCTCTGTCTCTGAGTAGCCACCTACGTGATTATTGATTTGCAGAGAAAAGTTCTGGCCTCTTTCATGAATGAAGATGCTTAGAATTCTAGCATTAGAGATTAACTTTTTTGAATCATTAGTACACACATGGGAACACTTTCCCCAAGATATTTACTATGACTATGATGGTAAATATCAGTCACTTATTAGGGGAGGTTGTATAAGGATCTCTGGTTATACCATCACATGAAGAGACATGTAGATGTTTGAAACCACTGTCCGGGAAAGCAAATGTAAGAAGAGATGGGGACGGTTGGGGAGATGCCTCAGTGAGTAAAGTAACTGCCTTGCAAATATGAGGACTTGAATTCACATCTCCAGTGCCCACATACCAGCTGGGCATTAGAGTACACAAGTTCAAATTCAGTTCTTAGAGTAGAGACGGGGAGATGCTGGGCTAAGGTCATTGGCTAGCCCACCTAGCGAAATCAATAAGCATCAGGTTCATCTCAAAAACTGAGATGGAGAATGATGGAAGATGACACCGGATGTCAACCTCTGGCTCTCACACCCATGCACGCACACATACAACCCCACACACACACACTCTCACTCTCTCCCACACATGCAGGCACATGGGTGTGCATACTAGTGTGCACACAAACACACACAGAGAGAGAGAGAGAGAGAGAGAGAGAGAGAGAGAGAGAGAGAGAGAGACTATGTTTTTAGTTTTCTTTGCTTTGACCAAGGACATTAAAGATAAGTGCTGTGTGCATGGGGTGACCTGAGTGAACTGCACATTACCTGGAACTTGAATCTCATCCACAGAATAACAGAAACACGGCAGAAAACCACAGTCATGCTCCATTATCAAGTTAGCCATCACCCCAGGGGGCTACTCTTCCCAGTGTGATTTCTGGTATCTCCAGTGTAATGCATCTCAGAGTTTTCAGCAGCTACAGACACCTGCTGATATAGGAGTAATCACAGGTGTTACTCTCTGAACCTATAGGTGGTCCATGTTGAAGTGCAAGTCAGTTCATGGGGGGGGGGGGCAAAAATAAATTCTTAGAGGACACATAGGGGAACTTATGGAGCCACTGCCGGGTTGCACTTGAAGGTGACAGATAGAAGTCATGAAAAACTGATCACTTCATTCAAAGCAACAGAATACATTAGGACGGGCAGATTTTAAGTACCATAAAAGAAAAGGCCAAGCATGAACTGGGGAGACAGCCCAGAGGGAAAAACATTTGTTTCATAAGAGTAAAGACCTAAGTTTGAGTCTCCAGAATGGTGTGTGTGTGATAGACTATTTCTCTAAACACAGAGCACTTAAGATAAGATGGAGAGCAGAAATGGGAGACTCTATGGAAGGCCAAGGACCAGTTAGCCCGCTGTATGCACCGGGTGAACAGGAAAAGTGAGAGGCCTTGCTTCAGTAAGGCAGACGGTAAGGATGGACACCTGAGGTTATCTACTGACCTCCACATAGCACATATGTGCCTATGCATATATATGCACGCACACACACACACACATGCACACACATACAGACACACACTCACATCTATAGTATATAAAACAAAGAAAAGAAATAAATGACAAGCACATGCATGTTGTTTCCACATGTGATCATGTGGCATTTCCTATCTTATGAACTGGAAAACAACCAGAAAATTATACTTTTTTATTTTTTAATATTATAACTTAATTACATTTCTCCATCCCTTTCCTCCCTCCATAGACTCCCTGCCCTCATTCAAAGATTTATTTATTTACTTATTTATTTATTTATTTATTTATTTATTTATTTAATGTATGTGAGTACACTGTAGCTGTCTTCAGACACCCCAGAAGAGGGCATCGGATCCCAATACAGATGGTTGTGAGCCACCATGTGGTTGCTGGGAATTGAACTCAAGACCTCTAGAAGAGCAGTCAGGGCTCTTAACTGCTGAGCCATCTCTCCAGCCCCCTTGCCCTCTTTCAAATTGATGGCCTCTTTTTCACTAATTGTTATTGCATATAAATATATGTATGTATATGTATATATGTATGTGTGCATATATTTTTACATATGACCTATTAAGTCTATCACCATCCACATGCACGTTTTCAGGGCTGACCACTTTGGTATCTCTCTATTCTCCATTCTCGCTTTTCTCAGTTGCCTACAATTCTTCATGCAGGGATGAACCCTTGTGGTTTTTCCCCCATTCAGTTTTTAGAAGCTATGTAAGAAATAGGTACTTTTAGTTGAACTAAATTATCAGATTTATTTGTTCCTATTTTACATATGAGTGTCGTTCTGTGCATGTGTTTCTGTGCACCATATGCATGCAGTACCCAAAGAAACCAGAAGAGGGCAACAGATTCCTTGGAATTGGAGTTACTGATGGTTGTAAGCTGCCATGTTAGAAACCAAATTTCGCCAGTTCTATTAAGTGCTGAGTGATCATGCCTGCTCCTGTATTGAACTTAACAAGCAATGTGAAATGCTCCTAATTTCTGATAAGCTATCGTATTTTGTTACCTGCTGTCACTGGACTCCTCTTTAACCACCTTCTCCCTGCTTTTCAATTAACTTTGCTATTATGACTCCTCTTGGGTGCAATTTTATGCTCTCCATAACAGAGGTAAGGTTCTTTCAAATATTGTTTATTTTAGACGGTCGAATTTTATATTGTATAATTAGACTTGTTTAAATCCTTACTAAACTAGTTTTTAATTTTAGAGAATTTTGTTTAGGGATTTTTGTTTATTTCCATGATGTGTTTTAATTTCCTTGTAAAGAACATGGTATATGAGTTTGGATCAGTGTGTGTACATGTAATCAATGCTCTCTCACTTGATTCCTGAATCCGCTCCAGGGATGGGAACTGCCAGAGGGAAGGATGCTGGCTCTCTCTCTCCCTCAGCATCCTTAAGGCTGATCTGTATTTTGAAGCTGAGGTTGGAGGAGCCTCACCCTGTGGTCTCCCCACTTACTCCAAAGTGAATTGCATTGTGTGAAATTACTGAAACAAGCTATTTTTAAAAGGCTGCAATTATTCCCTGGCAAGCCTGGGATATGATAACATTTATTTTAAGAATGCTGTTAACATAAAATGCTACTATAGAAGCTAGCCACTTAATTGCCTTCTTTTTTGTAATCTGTTTACCACAGCACTGAATGCTCTAAATCTGTAAATGCAACAATAAAACTGGAAGAGGAGTTAAGCTGGTCTTGATAACTACTCAATTGACCATTTGATTTGCTTGTTCTTCCCGATGCAGTTGATAAAACACTTATTTTTCTCCTTTGCTGAAGTAGGTCATTTTATGTTTTATAAACTTGATACGCTAACTCTACAGTTCTCTTTATCTTCTTCTCCCTCCCTTTCCACTCATCCCCCATTGCTCTTCCTGGGTTTTTATATGAGCACTGAAAGGCTGGCTGATTGAGTATACATAGGAATCTAGTTAGTGTATGGCCAAGATTAACAACTTGGGGCCGCTGGGTTTGGGTTATCCCTCTTCCCCTCCCACTAAGGCACATGGTAGCCTAGCTCCTGGTACTATTGACATACACCCCTCTCTGAACAATGCACCTAGCAACCCCCAGACCCCATCTACATCAGGAAATGTTTATGCTTCTCCTGGACAATGTGGCAAGTTTCTTCTCCCCTAAGAATAATCAACTGTAGAGATTTCTTATTCTAAATTCTAAATCCATTCCCAATATGTCTGGCTCTAAAGACTGGAAAAGTCAATACTATTTAGAGTGCATCATTTAAAGGTAAAATTTGTTCTCCAAGTACCTTTTTAGATAATCCTCAGTTTCCCCTTCTATGCCTATGCAGAATTGGGCATATGTATGATTAAAATCAGATGCATATGGGAAGTGTCATGTACAGTAAGAAAAATGATTGTAAGAGCTAATCTTTCAACCCAGAGAACCATTCTTACCACTCTGTTTAGCAAACAAATACTGCTTCTCCTGACCTCCACAAAAGAAAACCTCCAACACCAACAGGGCCCTTGAGTCTCTTCATTCATGTTGGGTCCTTGAGTCTCTTCATTCATATTGGGCCCTTGAGTCTCTTCATTCATGTTGGGCCCTTGAGCATCTCCACTCACGTAGCCCCTTCTTCTTTCAGTGTATTCTGGTATTTTCTGTTGCTTTCCTTTAAATAGATTCCATGGCAATTTTATAAATAGCCATCGGCTTTTGCTCCAGTTCACACACAAGCTCCTCCCACAGTCCCCATTCTAAGTAAAGCTAAGTCAGTCCATGACTATGAACTTCATCAACCTGCTAATTCTACTTTATGCTTCATCTTTTCTTTCATTTATAAAGTGAAAAGGAAAATGAAATACTACTGTCCTTATAAAAAGGAGTAATTAAAGTGCCATAGGAAATGCACTTTGTACAATGATAATTTAGTAGCCTGAAGTTCAGCCTCCTGAGCTGACCTTGGAGAACTGCATCATCCTGTGAAGAAAATGGCGTCTCAAAATTCTAGACTTCCTTATTCGTGTATCAGAGTAATGTGTGTTCTTTGATATTTTCACTTGTTCTTAGGATAGAATAACACAAGTCCTTTGTGTAAGAGACTAAAAGAATAATTTTTTCAAAATATATAGAGTTGTAAATCACAAAAAGTACATATTATTAATATGTGGCATATAGCAAGCAGGGAACTCTACAAGATGTGGGAAGCAAAGAGATGCAAATTAAAGAGAAGTAAAGAGAAACTCTACTTTCCCCTTCTCAGTATTTGAGCTCTTAGCTGGATTCGTATTTCTAAGGAGACTTGGGGGAAGAAAAGACAGGCATCAGAGACTGAGTTTGAGAGAAACTTAGTAAAAGGATTGCATCATCTGCTATAGCTGCCCCTAACAGTTTGGATCTTGAATGTGCCTTGAGCCCAAGTGTTCAAGGCTTGAAATTTCTGTGTTGTTGAAAGGTGATGGAACAATGAAGAAGTAAGATGCAAGGCAAGTCACTTTTGGTAAATAGCCTTAAGCAGATAGTAGGGTTCTGGCTTCTTCTTCTTCTCTTCTTTAACTTCCTGGCCACGGACAAATGGTGTTGCAGACTCCTGTGTTCTCACAATGATTGACAGCCTCTCCGTTAGAATCCAGACCAGACTGCTGCCCAGGTCACTCACCTACACAGCCGGCTTTTTCTTTAAGTAAATGGCATATGCCCTATATAGACAGTCTGCCTGTGGCTTTCTAACCCCAGGGGCTTGGATCCCAAAAGAATGGCAGGCTTCCTTTCTCACTTTCCCAAGAAAGTATACACATCTCAGGTTGCTAGGCTCCCAGAGACATCATAAGGCTACCTTGGCAACGTATCTCTCTCCATAGTCCGACATCGGTCCCTGGAATTCTCTCCTACCACTGTGCCAAACATGAGTGGGTCAGCTGACTCATGCTGTGGAACACCCTCTTCCTCAGAGAGCTATAAGAAGAGACCTTACCGCTCTGACTCGTGGGCTATACCCCCTCGGAGCCTCTGCCATGCTGCTGTTTGTCTCTCTGCCCATTGCATCAATAACTCTTCCAACAAACTTCTTTTTTTCCACATCTATCAGATGTTTTATTTCATCTTCTGACCATTGTATTCATGTTAACAAAACATTACGAAGACACCCCTTACCTTCTTGTACCCCCCTCCTATCCCCTCTGAGTCCCCTTTCCTTTCTAACCAGTGCCTCCCTATGTTCATGTCATTTTATTTATTTATTTATTATTATTATTATTATTATTATTATTATTATTATTATTTTGGATATTTACTTTATTTACATTTCAAATGTTTTCCCCTTTCCAGATCTCCCCTTCAGAAATACCCTGTCCCATTCCCCTCCCCTTGCCTCTATGAGGGTGCTCCCCTACCCACCCACCCACTCCAGTCTTCCCTCCCTAGCATTTCCCTACACTGGGGCATCGAACACGCTCAGGCCCAAGGGCCTCTCCTCCCACTCATGGACAACAAGGCCCTCCTCTGCCACATATATGGCCAGCACCATGGGTCCCTCCATGTGTATTTTTTGGTTGGTGGTCCAGTCCCCAGGAACTCCAATTGGTCTGACCAGTTGACACTGTTACTCCCTCCATGGGGCTGCAAACCCTCTCAGCTCCTTCAATACCTTCTCTACCTCCTAAAAACTTCTTACCACATTGGACAATCTGCCTCAGTGTCTCCCTTGAAGCTTACTCTATTTTCCTTTCTGTTGCTTTGATAAATTAGTCTGGCCAAGTGCAATTTAGAGAAGAAAAATACTTATTTGGCTAATACTCCCAGGTCATAATCCATTCATTGTTGCTTTTCCACAGTCTATTGAAATAAGTCAGACCAGGAATTTTATGAACAAGGAACCAAAGCAGAAGCCAAGAAGAGATACTCTTGGCTAGTACCTTCTCTGGATCCCTGTCAGGTTCATGCTTAGCTAGACTCATATGGAACCCAGGCCTACTTAACTAGGATGCTGCCATCCACCGTAGGCTGGGTCCTCCCACATCAATTAGGACTCAAAATAGTCACTTACAGACCAGTCTGCTATTGGCAATCTCACAACTGAAACCTTTCTAGTTGACTCTAGGCTGGATCAACTTGGTAGCTGAAGCTAGTTAGGACAAAGCCCAATTCCAAGAACTTTCTTTTGCTACAGACTTCCAAGAAAGAGAAAGATCTTTCCAAACCAATGAGCCAAAAATAAACCTCATGTACAAACTAAATATCTTAGGTATACATTATGACAATGAAGGGCTAACAAGCACAGCTTCTCAGAATGAAGCTCCATCTTTCATTGACCCGTCTGCAAGGCTGATTAACTGGTGACATTCAATGATCATAGAAAGTTTGGGATGTTACAGGTCCACAGCCTCCTAACAATTTATCTTGAGCCTATTTTTATCCCCCTAAATAGCCATTATTTTCTGTGTTGTTGCAAGAGTAGTTGGGCAGTAATAATTAAATTAACCATTGGCTAATTGTAAGAAAAGACTACTTTTATGGCTGGGGAGACAGATCAAAGGGTAAGAGAGCCATAATGCTCCTGTGGAGGACCCAAGTCTAGTTTCAAGCATCTGCATCAGGAAGCTCACAGCTTTATATAACTAAAGCTCTAGGGATCTGATGACCTCTTCTTGTGGCTTCAGGTACTGTACACACTTGGTACATATATAAACAAATAGGCCCATACGTATACACAGAAAATTTTAAATTAAATAAAACTTTTAAAAGACTAATCTTTATATTAAAAACTAAAGTGAATGTTAATATATCCTGAAACCAAATCTCTTTCAGCACCCTAAGGTCATTAAAAGATGATTCAAGTGTTGGCATCCAACTCACTTGGCTACCTAGGACAAGTAAAACCTCCCAGCCAAAAACCAAGAACTCTCACAATTTAAGATTAGAGTAAAATTCTAGCTGTTGCTGAATTTAAGTCTTCAGATTTTTCAACACACACACACACACACACACACACTCACATATACACAGAGGGGGGATAACAATGTAATTTAAAAAGAAATGGATGAGTTTGGAATGCATGATGAACATGGTCACAGAGCAATAGGAACACTCAGAAAGTACTGGAATGATCACGTGTTAGAGTCTATGGGATGTGGAGTCAAGTGATGATGAGATATGAAGAGGGCTTAAGTGTAAGACTAACACAATTGGATGCCATCAAAATTATGAATGAGTAAGGAAGGTTTAGTTAAGGGCTAAAATGTGATATGAACTGAGCAAGTTTTCTACAGGACCAGAGAGACCTCTGCAGCCCTAGATACAGCTTCAGGATCCAGCTTGTTTATAGGACTCTACTCTTGTTCAGTTTGTGATTGCTCCTACTGCTGCATGCATCTATTTGAACAGTAACATCTCTAAGCATAGAGAAATCTCAAGGGGATTTCTATTGCCTACATTTTTAATCTTGCATTTAATTTAATCTAATCATTCAGATGAAAAATATTGTATCTCCAAATTTGTATCCATGAAAGAGAGATCCCAGCTTTTCTCTTGTGGTGGAGAGTCAAGGGTTTCCATTGGGAGGCACCTGATCATGTACCTGCACAGAGAAGCTGTGTTGTCTAGAAAGGTGGGAGATTTGAGCCACAAAAGCAGCTGCTTTGATGGAACAATTAAAGATCTTGAGCTGGGAGACTATGGGTTTTAAGTAACTACTCGTCAGTTATTATTGAATTAGCCAAAGTGCCTTTCATTTTGAGTAACATACCTGTGGTGGTTTGAAGGAGCATGTCCTGCAAAGTCCAGGCTTTTGAATACTGGTGCCTGTTTGGAGGCTGTGGATGATGGAAGGTATGCTCTTGCTGGAGGAAGCATGTCACTGAGTGAGGGTTAGGCTATTAGGTTTCAAAAGACTCAGGCATTTCAAGCTCCATCTCTCAGCTTCTTTTTTGTAGTTTTGAGGTGTGAGTCCTCAGCTCTTTGCTTCCTGCTCTACTCACCATGACTGCCTTCTTCCACACTTCCTATGTTGGTGATAGACTGGTGTTGTCCCTCTAGAAATTTTCCCTTAAATAGACCCTCCCTTTTGTATGTAAATTGCTTTGGTCATGGTGTTTTATCACTGCAATAGAAAAGTAATTAAGACAATATCTAAGAAAAAAGTAAATAAATTATGCATTAGTTTTTGACTGATAGCACAAGAAGATGTGAGACTGCTGAATTTTCATTATTGAGCTGGGGAGAGCTCAGATTGCATAATGCTTGCCTTGCGAACAGGCAGAGTTGTGTTTGATCTCCAGAACTAATGTAAAAACACCAGGTGTTGTGGTACAGACTTGTAATACTAGAGCGGAGGAGGGAGAGACAGACAGGTCCATACTATCCAGTATGTTAGGTGAATTCCAGGCCAGTGAGAAAGCCCATTTCAAATTCAACACAAACACACACACACACACACACACACACACATGCACACACACACACACATACACACACACACACAATTAGTTTGCATTGTCTTACATCAATGAAACTGAGGATATACTTTAATGCTAGATCTCTATGTCAGACATTGAAAAAACATCCTAAAATCCTTTTAAAAATTTATCCTTCACTTAAAGGCATTGGGATTCAGTCCCTCTGGGATTAATGGAATCGTGACCAACATAAAAACAATAGATTTGAATTTTCATGAAAGAGAGCATGAGTTCTTCCAAGACTTGACCATGTACCACTCTGTTCAATTATCCACTATTTCTGTTCTTTGGCATCTGCCAGTTATTTCAAGTGACTCAATGAAATCTTCCAAGACTATATATTCTAGTTTAAGCCTCTAGACAGAAGAAGACTTGAACCCTAAATTACTGCACAAGACAGAATCTCTTTTCCAGGCTAGCCAAGGAAAATTTACTGTAGCAAGAACAAGCAATAAGCAACCAAATTCTGAGTTTGTGGCTATAAAGACCACTCACTGTGACTAACATTCCATGGCCCAACAGAGTTCTTAAAAATGTGAATTGTATAAGTAATTCATATTATATGCAAGTTTATATCAAGTCAAGATCAACAGTACTGTGAACTTAGTGAGACAAATTTTGTATTTTCAGTATGTTTTAGCAGCTTCCATTTTATTTTAAAGAGAAGGACTCATGTGGTCCTGAATGACCTCAAACTCACAACGTTGCCAAGAATAATCTTGAGCTCTGATCCTCCTGCCTCCACTTCCTAAGTCCTGAGATTACAAGTACATACCACTTCTTCCACTTTATGCAGTACTAGGCAAGGAACCTATGGCTTCTTTCATGAGACACAAGCACTCTACCAACTGAGCTACCTCACCGGCTCATTGGCTTACATTTTAAATTGTCTTCTTAATTCAGAAGACAAGAAACTAGTCAATTATTACTAGTTCGTTTATCAATAGTGCATGAAGATATGACAATAAAGGCTGGTTACATATCTCTATAGGTGAAGGCGCTTGCCACCAAGCCCAATGACCTCAATTTGGTTCCTGACATCTATATGTGGAGAGAGAAAATCAACACATACAATTTGTCTTCTGTACTCCACATATGTGCTGTAGCATACGCATGAGCACACACACACACACACACACACACACACACGTGCAGACATACATAGACATACACAGACATATAGACATACAGAAACACACACATATAGGGAAATGCATACAGACATGAACAAGCAATAAATAAATCTGATAGAAAATAAAACACTTTAAAAATTATGTTAACCACAATAATAATGGTGACGATAGATAAAATAATGATTATATAGATAATAATTACAGATAAAAATTATAAACCCTATTGGATTATTGTCTTCATAATTAATCATTATTTTTAGTCTATTTAATCATCTCATTTCTTCTCAAATGTACTCCTTTTTGAAAGTGGTTGAGACTTAAGCACCAAAAAATATCAAGCAACTAATGAAGGACATAGGAAAAAAAATCATATTCAGCTTTTTAGACATTTGACCCTGAAATTCATGCATTAACACTACCCTACAATTATTTAAACAGAACCTGTCATGAGATTGTAGGTTGGCAAAAGTCTACTTAAAGGAAACTCTTTAAGCATGTAATTTGACAGAAGATACCATAAAGCATCATGGCACTGCAGCTCTGAGAATTCCTATTTAAATGCCATTTCCATAGAGCCAAGACATTCTTCTGCATTTAAGAGATGTAAAGTAGTCATTTAAATATTTACTGCTTATAGTGGCTTTGAAATGAGGACGTAACCATCATTTTACATTTATTCCCGAAGTTTCCTTGTAAAGGATTCCAGCACACGGCAGGAGGCATTTCTGGGATGACTCCTTCTTTACAAGCAATTCTACCTGGCCGAGCTCCTGCCTTCACTTGCCAATGACAGCTTGGCAAGCACCTTAGTACACAGCCAGGATAGAAATAGAAGATTTCCTAGAGAACTTTTCCTAAAGAACTGCATTAGGTAGTATAGACATAAGACATTCCCAGTGAGGGCTCAGGAAGCCCCATTCACGAATGTTTTCTGGGATCATGACATGCCTGTAGACATGTGAAAAGTACCAAAAAGCATGGACCTAGAGCACATAAATATAGGGGTTGGAGGCTGGTGGATGGCTCAGTTGACAAAATTCTTTGCCATGAAATCATGAGAACTTGAGTTCAGGTCCCAGCATCCACATAAAAATGCTGAGCATGGTGGTACATACTTGTAATGCTAGCTCTGGGGAGATGGATATAGGGAGATCCCTGTAGTTCAGTACCTGCCAATCAAGTCAAATCAGTCAACTGCAGCTATAGTGGGAGAGCCTGCTTCAAGAAATAAGGTGAAAAACAGCTGCGGATGACACTGGGACACCTGATTTACACTCTGGCCTCTCTATGTGCATGCATACCACACAGGTATACATGTACCCACCTCTCTCTCTTTCTCTCTTTCTCTCTCTCTCTCTCTCTCTCTCTCTCTCTCTCTCTCTCTCTCTCTCTTCTACACACACACATATACACAGAGACAGAGAGACAGAGATAAACAAAGGTATAGTGAGACAGATAGAGACAGAGAGACAGCTTGAGCCAGAACTTCCTGGTCTCTGTTTTGTTTTAAAATGATTATTAGAAAAAAAAAACATTTCAAAGAGTTTATATGTCCTTGGCTTCTGAATAAAAGGATATCTTAACATATTCTCTAAGTCCTGCATTGTAACAACTGCCTTTAATCCACTAACAATAGCAATATTTTATGTACTACACTGTGTGTATGTGTACTTATCACAGATAGATAATATAGAGTTCATATGTGATCTATTAAATACTTTTATAAATAATAGTTGATCTTTTCAAAAGTCCATGTGGCAAGAGCTACAGTGTGTTTTAGGTTTATTTGTGAGAATATTGAAATCTGAGCAGGTCTATGTGTCTATTCAGCCTGTCTTCTAAAGTCACCACTCTGTCTCCTCCTGCCTTGCTTCTTGCCTTAGCTTCTTGCCTGACACTCACACCATCCCAGGAATCTCTTGATCCTGCTCACCTCCTCTGCTTCTTATTTTTCTCAATTTCACACTGACTCTACATGACTTAGTTGACTGTAACTTGAGCACTACATTGAAAGTTGTCTTAATGCTACATCTTTCAAAGTTTTTCTTTCAAAAATGTATTCTCCCTTTATTATTTGTTAATACCATGGTACAGACATTACTACCTTAGATGATTTGTGATGAAAAAGAAGATCTCAATGTCTGTGAATGTTAGACAATAGTCCTCATAAGCTTGCCCAAGCTAACTCTATCACACAGTGCTGGGGTTGGACCATTCATATCCTGAGCCAGCTCCTGGGAACACAGACCTGCTAAGTGAAATAGATGTTCAGTCCACGAAACTCTTAAAATATGAAGCAATATTTTCTACAAAGAAATAATATTCAAAAAACAGAAGTGTCAAAGGGAAGAAATGATCAATTATTTGGTGACTGAACTTTGGAGTTGTTTATTTTAGCACAGTCCATGAAGTTCTGGGACCTTAACGTTGACTACTATCCTTTTGTACTTCTGCCTTTGCAGTTGACTGTGCTGAAGCAAAGTGACAGAAGATGGCATCAGTCCTTCCTCATGATCCACAGCAGCAGTGTAAGGAGCTCAGTATCTTGAAGTATTTAATGTTCTGTTTGTTTTCTTCTTGTTTACACATATGGGCACACCTTATGTACTGGCTGGTTTTGTGTGTCAGCTTGACATAAGCTGGAGTTATCATAGAGAAAGGAGCTTCAGATGAGGAAATGGCTCCATGAGATCCAGCTGTAAGGCATTTTCTCAATTAGTGATGGGGCAGGGCCCATTGTGGGTAGTGCCAACCCTGGGCTGGTAGTCTAGGGTTCTATAAGAAAGCAAGCCAAGCAAACCAGTAAGTAACATCCCTCCATGGCCTCTGCATCAGCTCCTGTTTCCTGACCTGCTTAGTTCCAGTCCTGACTTCTTTGGTGATGAACAGCAACATGGAAGTTTAAGTCAAATAAACTCTTTTCTCCCTAACTTGCTTCTTATTCATGATGTTTGTGGAGGAATAGAAACCCTAACTAAGACAAATTGGTACCAGAAGTGGGTAATTCCTGTGACAACCTGACCATGATTTGGGGAGGACTATGGAAGGACTTTGGAACTTTGGGCTAGAAGAGCCATTCAGTGTTAAGAGCTCTGTAGGATGTTGTGTAGGAGCTTGGTAGATAATGTTGAGAACAGAGCTGAAGATGGAGGCCTGGCTTGTGAAATTTCAGAGGGAAGATTAAAGACTCTTATCAGGGCTGTTGCTATTTTGATTGTGAAGATTCTGTGGTTTTGGTTAGCTGGGGCTGAAGAATCAGCTGTGATTAACAAGATACCAGAACTACTAAAGCAAAACCTCTGTGTTACTGGGACTGTTGATGCTGATTAGCTGGAGCTAAAAAATTAGCAGTGACTAAGAAGAGACCAGTATCATTCAGGTGAAATCTTCTGGGAAGTGTTTTCTGAGAGCACAAAGAGGCTTTGTTCCAGAGATAGCCAAGGTTGTACCTCATGCTGCAGCAGGACTTGGTAATGTGTAAGAGTCACCCAGGTGGTACTGATTTTGAATGCATGAAGGTATCATGAAGAGCACCTGAGGCTTAGCACTGTGAGAGGCTGAAGAAGGCCACTGGTGAAGGTGCAGCCTTCATTGCAATTGATAGCCCAGGACTGAAGAGGTCTTGCAAAGGAATTGAGGCTTGGCACCATGAAGAGAGCCTATGAGAGACTATTGGTGACGTCTAGTTACAGCAGAAGACAGCAGTGTTTTGGAGATGCCACTACCATGAGATGACCACCAAGAACAGCAGCAGCAGTGGAGTACAGGCATCTGGAACCTAGAAGACAAGGCGTGTACTACAAAGGGCAGAGCTGGAGAAGTGACCCAAGCTCTTGGAGGAATCCAGAAGATCATGAGTGGATCCCAGACATTAGACGGTTGGAGTTTGATTTTGCTTTTGATTGTGACTGTGCCCTGATCTTTTTCCCTCTTGAAGGAAGAAAGTATTTTAGTGGAGCCAACAGTTAAGAGACCTTTAATTGTAAAAAGGCTTTGAAGTTTAAAAGAGATTGGACGTTTTAAAAGGATTGAAATTTTAATCTGTAAAGACTATGGGACTTTTAAAGTTATTTAGATCTTGGGGATGAATAAGAAATAAGGGTTGAGGCTTAATAGTGATGTGTTTACATGTCAAGTTGATAAGGGGTCAATTGTACTGACTGGTTTTGTGTGTGAGCTTGACACAAGCTGGAGTTATCACAGACAAAGGAGCTTCAGGTGAGGAAATGCCTCCATGAGATCCAGGTGTAAGGCGTTGTCTCAATTAGTGATGGGGTAGAGCAGGAGGGCCCTTAGTGAGTGGTGCCATCCCTGGGTTGGTTGTCCTGGTTTCTATAAGGAAGCAAGCTAAGCAAGTCAGTAAGTAACATCCCTACATGGCCTCTGCACCAGCTCCTGCTTCCTGACCTGCTTAGTTCCAGTCCTGACTTCCTTTGGTGATGAACAGCAATGTGGAAGTATAATCTGAATAAACCCTTTCCTCCCCAACTTGTTTCTTGCTCAGGATGTTTGTGGAGGAATTGAAACCATAACTAAGACACCTTGCAAAATCTGGGTATCTCAGAGTCCTACTGTCATTTCTGTTGCTGTGGTAAAATAACATGAACAAAGAATTATTCACGAGAAAAATATTTACCTGTCTTAGAATACCAAATTACAATCCATAATTTCTGTGTAGTTGAAGTAAAAGAATATAAGCAACTAGTCACATTATCTGCATTCAGGAACAAAGATAGAATAAATGTATCTTTGCCTGCTTAATTATTTGCTTTCATCTAGCTTTTTCCTAGCTTTTCAAGAGCCTCTGAGTGGGGAATGTCGCTCCCCTCAGTAGACTGGTCTTCACCTACATTAGCTACCAGGAAAACACATAGGCATGCTCACAGGGCAACTGGCTTAGGAATTCTTTATTAAGACCTCTTTCCAGGTGATTCTAGCACATATAAAGTTGAAAGTTGAAACTCACCAGTACACTCATTATCTCGTTTTATTTATAAAACCTTATCCAAATCTTTGTCTCTACCTCAAGCTGCTTCTAAATTATGTCTTCCTACTGTGACTTCAGAACTCTCTTTGTTTTATAAGTACAATGGAAAAATCATCCCAGTTACTTCACAATCATTCTCTCCTGCTTCAAACTTCCAGCCACAGTGAGCTTGCCCTGCTTAAGGGACTTCTTCACACTTTCCGTGACTTTATCACCACACTGTAGATCTGTGTGTTGAGATGATGCTACCTGATATCCAAGGTGATAATTTTTGGAGATCTGACTGTCTTTCAATGTTTATATTGCTGGTTCCCAAAACACTACATAATAAGTGGGTAATCCTCCTCACATACTTATGAATTATGTTGAATTAAAGAGATACCACTTGACTATAGTTAAAAAGACAGATGATTATCAAAGATATTCTAGTTGTTAAACCTCTTTCCTGCTGGAGCTTCCCTTTGGGGGTGAGGTCCATCCAAACACAGCACAAGATGGTCAGCAGAAGTATTTCCAAGATATAATGAAGGGTGAAGGAAAGATTGGTCCTTGAATTGCGCACTGTTTCTGGGTTTCTATGAACTTAGTAGACTAAGTAGATCTATCTGGTTGTTGTGGTAAATTTCTAACCCAAATAAGCCCATGCAAGGAAAACACAACTCAATTAATATGAATACAAGTTGCGCACCTAGATTGGGCATATCAACTACTACACTACTATATTCTCCAGCTATGAGATCCCTCATGAGTTGTGGTTTCTCTAGGCCATGTGCTTTTGCTCCATTTTCCTTCTACCTCCTCCATTTCAGTCTTCCTCTCTCTCCTTCCTCTCCTCATTCTCTCTCCTTTCTCTTTCTCTTCCCCTTTCTCCTTTTCTTCCCCTTTCTCCCTCTCTCTCTAAAACTTTTTAGCTCCACCTTCCCTTCCATTACCCAATCACTGGTTCTAGCCTTTATTTTACAAGTCAAAATGGGGAGAAGGTTCACATGAAATCACCTGAGTATGGGATTCACTCATCCCAGACAGCCTGACTTGGGGAAGCGAAATTAACATCAAAATATAAACAGCACAAGGACAATTCATAATACCTGGGCAGTTATAAAATCTAGAAATTTTATTTTGAAATTAATGAATTTCAGAGATAGAATGTACTCTGTGTGTGTGTGTGTGTGTGTGTGTGTGTATCTATCTCTGATTCTCTCTCTCTCATCCACTGACAGTTACACACACATACACACACACACACACACACACACACACACACACACACACTGGTTACTTTCATTTAGTTATTTTTCTCTTATTTTGTTTAATACTTTCATATATCTTTCATATATATAATTGCTTTATAAATATATTTACTGCATTTTAGTATTTTACTCTCTCTCTTATTTCTTCTTCTGATGAATTCTTTCTTTTTCCAAACAAGATTCCTAACTTCTGCCCCTTTCTGTTAACCACTGAGTTTAATTAGGCTCTTTGCATCAGCGTGGTACAAACATCTACCTTGCACATGTATTTACTATGATTTAAGAGGTGGATTCTCCTCATAAATGCCATGTCTACTGATCTTTTCTTGGATATATTAATCTAGTGACTATCTTAGTAAAATAGCAAGAATGATGCTTATCAAGCTTTAGATACTGGTTTAGATTAGGCAAGATGGTGCAGGAGAAATGCTTGCCCTTTGGTTGGATCTTCATGGCTGATTATATTATATAATTGTATTTTATAAGTCACCCATGGAGTTGTGAGATCAGATTCCGTGAAATTTAATTATATTGCTTACACTTGCTAGTAGTTGTATTTAGATCAATTTATCCAGCCAGTCTTCAATTTCTTTATCTGTAAAATGGAAATAATAATATGCATGAAAGATTTTTTTTTGAGAAACTTAGATTATATACCACAGAAAGTTTAAAAGAGTCATTCCCACAGTTGCTAATAGATAAAGTAGAAAATCAGGCCATTTCATCAAAGAAGTTATTGAATTTCACTGTTTCCGGAAAACTGGGTAGATTGGCACTGGGGAGGTAACTCAATAAAGGACTTGCTGTATATTCACAAGGACCCAAGTTCAGATACCATAACCTATATAACAAGCTGGCATGACCACTTGCATGCCTATCAACCTGACAAAGAGTGATGCATAGACAGGGACATCTCTAGAGATTGTTGGCTGCCAGAATATTTGAAAGATTCTGACTCAGAGAAGAATCCTGTTTCAGAAAAATAGCACAGAGAACAGGACACCCAGATCCTTCCTGTAGACTGCACATGTCCATTTATGCCCTTCCACACACACACACACATGTGCACATATACCACACAACACACACACATATACACACAAACATATGCACACTAAGAGAAAACTATTTACCAGTACATCACCTTTTTTCTATTTTTCTTTAATGCTTTAGTCTTCTAATGTTAATCAGTCATTTCTTCAGCTTATCTATTAATAACAAATTGATAAACCTTTCAATGTGCTCACAGTGTGTGTCTGTGTGTGTGTCTGTGTGTGTGTGTGTGTGTGTGTGTGTGTGTGTGTGTAATGAAATATGTGATTATTTCTGTTTAGGAGTTAACTTTGGAGCTCATAGCTTTAAAGCTATATTCAATATTTTCTACACATTTCTCACATTTTAAAAGGAGTTTTAAGCAAGTACCCGGTTATACATTTGTTTTCTTTGAAAATAGTGTATTAGATTATAATAGTGTCGTGAGAAGCCTCCTGCATCTTTATCCTATTTTTTCGCTCATCAGCAAGCTTGACTTAAGGTTAATGTTTCCTAGGATGCTTAAGCAAGCTGTTTTGTTCCAATCATAGTGACAAAAGTCAGTCCCTGAATAGCCCGCTCACAGTTAGGCAAGGTTTGTTTATGCCTACAAATTGTTCAGACTCACAGTAGAGCATCAATCTCACTATTCTTGTCTGTTGATTACTCTAAAGAAAGAGGCCTGTGGGGACAGAAAGTGGACTTACTCATCTCAGAATTATATCTCTGGGTACAGAGCAAGACCTGTGGTGAATGTATTGAACACCTGATTTCATTTGATCTTCTATCTATCTATCTATCTATCTATCTATCTATCTATCTATCTATTTGCGTGTGTGTGTGTGTGTGTGTGTGTGTGTGTGTGTGTGTGTGTGTGTATGCAGGGATAAGTAGGTGTATACAGGTGTATATTCCCCTGGAGACCAGAACAGTGAATCCCTTGGATGCCAGAGTTACATGTGGTTGTGAGCTGCCTGGTGTGGATGATGGGAACAGAACTCAGGTATTCTGCAAGAGGAACAAGTACTCTTAACTGCTGAGCCATCATTCCTGTCTCAGGTATGTGTTGAATTAATACACAGGAACATTGATCTTTCTCAAATTTTAGGTTACTGGTGTTTACTTCTTACTTGAGTTTAGTTTTTGTTTTTTACTAATAGAGAAGTATCTGAAAAACAACCAACAAGTAGTAGTTAACTGTATCTACAGAAGTCACAAATGTGACTTCAGGTGGCCTGCACATACAAATTTTAAGCTATTTTAGATCAAGGTATCTGTGGTCCCTCCCATGGGAACTTAGGAAGGTTACATTCCTAAATTTAGATCACACGTCTACTTTGTTTTTTATGGAAATACAGGTCTTAGAAATATGAAGAAACAGATGGAAATATTTGTTTTGTCTCTAGTTTTACAACCCAAAATGAAGGACATTAATTTAAATCTCAATTATACTTAGTGAAAATGCTGGCTATTTTATATTGTCAACTTGCCACAACCTAGAATCAATCAGGAAGATAGTCTCTGAAAGATGGCTTAGCTCAGTGTAACATCAGTTTAGGTCTGTTGGGGATTGTCTTGAATGTTAATTGACCGAGTCCAGTGTGAACAACACTAAGCGTCAGTGCCTAAGCAAGGACACTGAACTGTGCAAGTATGAGGCAACTAGCTCAGTGCTAGCAAGCAGGAAACTTGGTTGCTTTCCTCGCTCTGCTCTTGATCATGGATGTGACGCTTTCAGTTCCTGCCTTGACTTTCCTTTAATGATGGACTGAATTAGAAACTAAATATAACCTTTCTTCCCATATATTGCTTTTTAGTCTGTGTCTTTGTCACAGAAATTTAAACGAAAATGGAACAGTTCTTTTGAGAGGAAATGAGTGGGAAAAAATTCTAATGGTTTTCCATGATGGGTTCCATGAAGAACCTGCGGTGTAAATTCATTTTTAAATGTTTTTGAGATATAGTTGATAGGAAGCAATAGTCTATGATTTAAAATGTATACAAAGAAAAATAAATATATCTAACTGTCCCCATGTCTTCTTTAGTCAGTCTCTTGTACACTGATAGCACTGATTTGATTTGTGTCAACAGATTCTCATTTTTAGCAGCATTATACAAAAGAAATGCTATAGTACCTACCAATTTTACCTAAAATTTCATTCATATGTTTCAATTAAATTATTAGTAGACAATATGAGTTTAAAAGAGTAACTTAAAGTCATGAAAAGATCCACAATTTTATCGGCTCAATACAGTTATACTTTCATGAGAATACTAATCAACTCTTATTAGGAAGGCTAAGGACCCAATCCTATGCAGCTAAGAGTGGTTTCTAAGGGGAAGAGCTTTGCCTGGGAAGGGAAAGTGATCAGTGAGAACAGAAAGGGGACAGGGAGTGTAGTACATGAGAATATAATAATATTATGTATGAAAGAACATGTCAATGAAATGTATTATATATAACTAATATATACTAATAAAAATTTAAATAGCATTCTAATTAGGAGATCTTTTCTATATGATAAATAGGACATGGGTGTTTATAAGTGAAGGTAGTTGAATTCCTCTCTGACCTTAAGCTGTCTTATCTGGCTTCAGTTGAGAGAGGATGTGCCTAGCCCTGCAGTAACTTGATGTGCCAGGAACAGGGTAATAGCTAGGGTGGGCCTCCCGCTTCTCAAAGAAGGAGAGGAGGGGGGAATGGGGAGAGGAGCTGTGTGAAGGGGCACTGATATTTAATGTAAAAGAAATAAATAAATAAATTATATGGCTGCCCAAAAGTATGATAAGCAAGAATAACACCAATAGATGTGTCAAACTAGAAGGGGAACAAGCTCTCATGATACATGAAGAATTGCAGGCAACTGTGGAAGCTGGGAGCAGGAAAGATGGACTTCCCCAGGGAAGAGAGTGCCAATGGTGAGCCCTGCAAACAAACATACAAGTAATAGCATACAGACTGAGCAGGTTATATTCAGGAAAGTATGTGTACACATACACACACACACACACACACACACACACACACACACACATGCATATATGAACTAACATTTAGTTACAAAAGAACTACGAATTTGAAGGTGAGCAAGGAGAGGTATACAAGAGGGTATGGGGGGAGGAAGGGAAGGAAGAAATGTAATTATATTTTAATCTCAAAAACAAAAAATACAAAAAAAAATCTTGAAATGAAGAAAACTAAAGCCCTTCATAATATCTGATACTACAACATCTTTCCTATTGCAGTCATATTTGATTTTATAAACATGTATTTCCTGCTAAAAGCTTTGAGGAGATGTGGCCAAATTGTGTTTTGTTTTGTTTTGCTTTTCCAAGAGTTTTGAATATGTGAGTAGTTCCTGGAAATTCTGATTACTCATGTATGCAAGTGACCTGAGAATGACAGCAAAGCTGCGAGCATCTTCAGCAGACCCTACTTTGTGCAGGGGAGGGCTGACTCAGGACTGAGAGCAGAGCTCTGGAAGATTTCTCTTGGTGCTATGATGCTCTGTTCCCAGACACCCATGTGAGTACTTATAGTGTCACCAAGCCAATGAGAAGGCACATGTGAGAAGAGTTTATGTTATAGTGAATTATTTTCATTTTACTAATAGGTCACTTTGTTAACAAAAATGTGCAAATCACCCCCTCTCCCTGTATATCCACATGGGGATATAATGTATGACTCTTCCTAACATGTACAGAGATCCCCATCCTAACAAATCTCATTTCATTTCTTGAAATAAATCAATTTCAACATATTGAATGTTTCAAAGCACCTTTTTATTGTTTAAATGAGCACACAGGAATTATATATCATTATTTCAAACAAAGTGTATTTGGGTAGATACTCCTTCCACATCAATATTAATACGATTGGCAAACTGTTAGATCACCCGACAGAAAGAAAAATGGAGAATTTCCAAATCGACAACATTAGGGAAATAAAGGATGTTAGTACAACAGGTTTTCTTGAAATTCAGAATATCATTGCAAGAACTTATCAACTTATTCTCCAAAAGCTGAAAAATTAGAAGAAATGACCGGGCTTCTATATTCATGTGACCTACAAAATTAAAGCTTGACGATATAAATAAGTAGCTTAGGCAGAACCATTACAATAAACATCAAAAGTGTAATCACAAGTCTACACACACACACACACACACACACACACACACACACACACCGTCCAGATAAATTTAGTGAATTTATTAAACTTTTAAAATGTTTAAGTTTGTCTCTCTGTTTCTCTCTCTCTCTCTCTCTCTCTCTCTCTCTCTCTCTCTCTCTCTCCCCTCTGTGTGTGTGTGTGTGTGTGTGTGTGTGTGTGTGTGTCTGATATGAATTCCTGTTTTTCTACTGATGGAAGCCATGTGAAGTGGGGAGGAACCCAGCATGAAAGCTCTGGTAGCTAATGTTTCCTCTTTGTCATTAGATAAGAGCTACTTATGGGAGTCTGAGACATTGAGAAATAGAGACATTTAGAATTCTTGCTACTCTTCCAGAGACTTGGAGTTCAGTTTCTAGTACTCATGCCAGGTAGCTCACAGCTGCCTATAACTCCAGTCCAAGAGTTCTAATGACCTCTTCTGGCCTTTAACTGGCACCTGAACACATTTCTATTCTCTCTCTCTCTCTCTCATAGTTTTTTTTTTTTTTTTTTTTTTTTTTTTTTATCTGAAAGGAAAATGCTAGCAAAGAATGATGGTAAGTCAGGGAACATACTCAAGGAACTAGAGCTATTTGCCAAGGCAGGGAGTCAGAACAACAAGAAACCCTAAGCCAGACTAGACCAGTTATAAGATCCTGCTATAATGCATGGCTGGTGTATTTTAGGACCATCCTACTCTGCACTCTGAAGATGGATTCACTCTTCCTGAGGAGGGCTAAAATGGTCCAGCACTGTAAAAAGTGAGATTGGATGAGTTTCATCACCCGAATGTGCCAGACCCTTTGGTCAATGATCTAGAACCTCACTATCCAAACAGTGTCCCAAAATGTCTAAGAATATCCCTCTTCTATGTCTTAAGACAATATAAATTACCTGGGCTCGGTGTACACAATAATAGCTCTATCACCAAAAGGTCAAACAGAAGGGCACACCACAGGACTCTTCCTTTTATCTCTGAACTATTGATTTGTGCTAGACTCTGGAAAAGGGGAAGCCACTCTCTTTAGATGCATATCCACTGACTGTGGAGCCTGCAAATCTCCAATAGATAGTGCCAAAGTCCTGGTCACAGAGAGCGATGGTTCAGCTCAGGGAGCCACAAAACGTGACGAGTAGACAGGAGTGTGGGACACAGATTTGTGAGAGGTAGAGGCAGTGACACGGGTGACAGGGAGGTGGACTGTAAGAATCCTCATGTACAAAAGTGTCTAAAAACAAATGTAGTAGATAATCTGCATGTCTCCTTCCCTTCAAAAGTGAGTGAGAATGTGTGTGCAAGTGAATACAGGCACATGAGTGCACGCATATTTCTGAATATGAGAAACATGCTTTCTATTAATAGTTGTCAATATTTCTGGTTGTAACCATCAAAATGAGTCATGTGCCAGTGCTGAGAACATGTGTGGGCTCCTGAACAGTGTTAGTGATATAAAGTTGACTTCACCTTTCCTCCTATGAACAGCCATGTTATCTGTCTTTGCTTACCAAAGATTTCTTTATTTTATTTTTTTTGATACTTTATTTACATTTGAAATGTTTTCTCCTTTCCAGGTCTCTCCTTTGGAAACTCCCTATCCCCTCCCCCTTCCCCTGTCTCTATGAGGGTATTCACCTACCCACCCAACAACTCCAGTTTTCCCTCCCTGGCATTCCCCTATACTGGGGTATCTAACACCCTCAGGCCCAAGGGCCTCTCCTCTTACTGATGGCCAACAAGACCCTCTTCTGCCACATATGTAGGCAGCACTATGAGTGCCTCCATGTGTATTGTTTGGTTGGTGGTCCAGTTCCCAGGAGCACCGGGGCATCTGGCCAGTTGACACTGTTGTTCCCTCCGTGGGGCTGAAAACTCCCTCAGCTCCTTCAGTCCCTTTCCCAACTCCTCCATCCCGGACCCCACATTCAGTCCAATGGTTACTTGAATTGAATCTTGGGTATTCCGAACTTTTGGGCTAATATCCACTTATCAGTGAGTACATACTGTGTTTGTTCTTTTGTGACTGAGTTACCTCACTCAGGATGCAAGGTTCAGCCAGTGCCTTGTGTTCACCTCCCTGGCTAATCCTTTATTTAAACTCCCAAAATATAAAGAGAAGCTTCTTTGACGAGGGGTGGGAACTACACTTACCTGTAGGCACACTATCAACTTAAGAGGTTTGAGAGAGGGTAGCTGGAAGAGACTAGAGGGCAGAAATGGAAACAATGTAATGTGATTCTATTTCAACTAAAAACATATTAAAAATAAATTGAAATCAACTTCTTAAATGATTTTTAATGTTATCCATAGCCACCACTTTATCACTGACCTGAGTTAAGAGAGTGAAATTTATTTCATTATCAAAATCCAGACTATGTGATACCTCAAGTGATGTTAAAATGTACTATGAACTTGTTCATTGTGAAGTTGTCTGAACAGCTACAAATACCCTCTTCCCCTTTTACAGAGGGCTGTATCTCACTGTCCCCATAACATTGTAATCATGGGATTCTGCTTGGGGTAGACAAGGAAAACATTTGGGGGCTATTGAAGCAAATGCTTTCAGGAGAGTGGATTTAAAGATGCCAATTGTGTAGTCACTAACTCTCCCAGAGTTTCTAAATGCTTAACAGTAACATGTGCCTACAGAACTGCTGATCCAAGCGAACTTTCCAATTCTAAGCTGTGGGCTTATTCTGCCATATTGCTCTGCCTCCTTGGGTGTTGCTGCCTTTTATTTAATTTTGGTACACCTTCAAATTCACTTTTTACTATACTCCCTTTAGATTTCCTTTCAGTGGCAAACAGTATTGGTCTTAATGTGTGACTATGTGACCGTGCAACATGTGTGTGTGAGAGTGTGTGTGTGTGCATGTGTGTATGTAAATGTGGTAGTGTGTGTGCATTGTGCACCTGCATGAATGTGTGCACAGAGTAGAGAGGTTAAAGTTGGGTATTTCTCTCAATCATTTTCAACCTCCTATTTTTGATACAGAGTCTTTCCCTGAACCTGGAGTTCATCTATACTTGCAGGCCAGCAAGATAAAGGAATCCTCCTGTCTCTACCTTTCCATGTCTGGTATTATAGGTACAGGGCACCATGCCTTTCTCTTTGAAATGTAGGTTGATGGGGATCAAACTCAAGTCTATTGGCTTCTAACACAAGCACTTTATTGACAGACATCTCCCCATCCTTTTTATGTGTGTCTTACTCGTTTTTCAAAAAACAAACAACAGAGAATTCTGATTTCCACAGGAATGCATTTAAATTCCCCAGATGATTTCTTATGCTACTCAGGACCTAGAATATGACTGTTCACTCCAGTCTCCCACATTACTAGGAAGGTAGCTTTACAGAGAAATTTATTTGATCATTAAAATATAGAATATTTGAGATTTTATATAAATTTGACACATATCACAATCTTGTTCATTTTGGAGTTCTCCTTTGATAAACTTCAAGTAAGCTTGAAATATTCCTTTTCCTTTAAGTTTTCTCCAAATGGTAGTTAGTGTTAATTACTAGCTTGACAGGTTCTGGAGTCACAGAGGAGACAAGCCTCCAAGCTTATAACCAAGGGATTGCAGTCTCCAGGCATGCATGTGAGATTTCCCTTGACTGCAGTAGTTTAGCTAGTGTCTTGCTTTCATTTCTGTTGTTTTACTAAAATATCTGGACAAAAGGTAACTTAGGTGAGAACAGACCTATTTTAGCTTACAATTAATTGTAGGTTACAGTCCTTCACTAAAAGGGAAGTTACAGTGGCAGGAGCTTGAAGCAGGCAGTCACATTCAGTCATGAGCAGAGGAAATCAATGCATGCATACAGCTTGCTTGCTCCTGCTCAGCTTTCTTTCTCCACTTTTAGGCAGGTCAGAAACCCCTGCCTAGGGAATAGTACCCAACAGTATAGGCTGGGTCTTTCCATACGACTTAAGACAATTCCCCAAAGATTTGCCCATAGGCAACCCAACCTAGCCAGTTTCTCATTGAAACTCTCATCCCAGGTGAGTCTGGGATGGATCAAGTTGACAATTAAAACTAATCACCACACGAGGGAAGGTTTATCCACTCTGAGAAGCACCATATCTTGACTGTGATCTTGAACAACATAAAATAGAGAAAGCAAGTTGAATACCAGTAAGTTTTGGTGACTCTATTTCTGATGACTACTGGTGAACTGTGAGCACACATATCCCCTTTACCCTATACGTTGATTTTTGTCATATTTTATCACAGCAATGGGAAAAATATTCTTAAATATGTTGTATCCCAATACATGAAAAATGTGAGTGATACTTTATGCCTTGCATATCATTCTTAAGATAGGGAAATACTCTGGATTCTCTAGACAGGTCTCATTTGATGAAGCTTTAATTAAGAGAACTAGCCAGTACCTTCTGGTTAATGTTAACTGAAAAGAAATAAAGCTACTGGCTTCCCTATTAGAAGAAGGGGACCCTAGGATTATCTGATGGAGCAGCTTTACCGAAGAGGAGAAATATCTTAGTTTGCTGCCAGGGAGATAATGGGAATTAAAACTATACCTGTGAGGAACCAAATTATTCCCCAAACCCTGATGAGCAGGAAATGAAGTTTCCCACTGAGCCTTTAGAAAAGAACATAGGACTGTTGATGGCTTAGTTGCAGCCCACACTGACTCTGTGGGTTTTTTGTCATGTAGAGCTATAAGGAGCACATTTACATTCTTCAAGCTGCTTAGTATGTGATGATTGAACTTAACTATATCTGAAAAAAGAGCTTTCAAGACCCTTCATCACATGCTGGTGATCAGTTTTGCATAATCACAGGACTCCTGCATTTTCCGTCCATTTTCTGTCAGTTCTTCAGCCCAGGGCCCTAACACCATCCTAAGAGATTATTGTCTTTTTTTAAAGGTTCACCTGTATCTTTATTAAATATGTGTTTGGGGATGGGTGACATATGTGCATATGTCACAGATATATCAGCTCCCCTGAACCTGGAATTATAGGCCATTATGAGCCATACCCTGGGAACCAAACTTGAATTCTCTGGAAGGGCAAACAAATGAACCTATCCCCTGAACTATATCTCCTCATCCACAGGCTTCTCAGTGTCTTGGATTACATTGTAGCCTTTTTTGGATGACAGTTATTTTCCATTTATCTTGATTTCTTCAGTAGGAGTTTTAGGTGGGATATCTATGTTTCATCAGTCAATATTCATATGTTAAATAGCTGACCTCCAATGGCATGGTATATGGAACTGTGGTGTTTGGGACATAATTACTGTTACTGAGGTCATGAGTGTTGGGTCCTGCTTGATGCCCCTGTAAGAAGAGACAGAGCTCTTAGTTGCTTGCTTATTTTCTCTCAGCATCTGTGCACTGAGTTCTAGGAGCACACAGGGAGATGCAGCCAACCAGGTCGCCCTCTAAGACACACAGCAAGCTCTTCGGAGGCCATCACCATACTTATTCCCAGTTCTCAGGTGACTTGACTCTAGAACAAAAGAAAAATATTCTCCTATGCCTTCTCTCATGCCAATTCAGATATTTTGTTACTGTGATTAGAGTAAACTAGGATAGTAGGGACTTGTCATTCAACCTTGCCTGTTCTACTGTTAATCGAAAGGTTTTTTTTTCTCTAGCTTCAGAGACACAAATGACTCATGGTCAAATTCAGAGAACTTGAATAATGTTTAGATATGATAATATTCATCAGTTCCTTCTAACATACAAGGAGTATTAATCAGCATGTATCTATAGATTTTATATTCCTTTGATTTTATTTTTATTTATTCATTTTCAGTTTAACACACACACACACGAATTACTTTCTTCCCAAAAACTTGAGTTTAAAATTGCTTGCATGGAGGAGGATCATTAAACATCATACAGAGATTATCATTGTTGGCGTCATTTATTTTTGAAGATAATATTTATTATATTTACTTGCATACTAAGTAGTCTTTCTGCTCTCCATTCTTACGCAATTATCAAGCCTTTTGAAATCTTTTTACTTTGAGGAAAACGGCCTTTAGAAATTTCTTTAGTGCAACTCTCTTTTGTTAAAGTGTCTTTTGTTTTCTTGCAAATGTCTTTGTTTCGATGTTATTTTTCTTGGGTTATAATTCTGGATTGATTTGCTTCTTGCCCCCTCTAAGTATACTAACAAGGATATTCTTTTGGCATGCATAAGTTCACTTTTCTCTACTATTGACTGCTTTAAGTACCTATGGCTTTGACTTCACCATGGTGAAGAACTTTAACATAGAATTGTGAACTTAATGACACTATTTTCCTTAAGTTGATTCTCATCAGGATATTTTATGACAGCAGAATAAATAAAACCAAACAAATCCTCATTCTCAAGTTAAAGCAATACTTCATGTATTGATTCTCAGGGAATACTTAGACAAAAAGACAGGCACAGGCTGGTTTGGAATGATGAGTATGTTTCGTATAATGTGGGTATATCTGTCTTTGGTCTTCAGTGCATTTTCTACATGCTTACATGGGACCATCTTTTTACCATTTGTATCTAAGCATTCATTTTCTTTTCGCTATTTTAGGGAAATCACCATACACTTTAACTGGTCTTTATTTTAATTTTTAATTGTATTTATTTATAATATTAGTGGGGGTACACTTGTAGAGATCAGAGCACTATTTGTGTGAGTCAGTTCCCCCCATCTATTACATGGTCCCGGTAGCTGTCAGCTTTGGTACCAAGCATCTTTGCACACTAAGCCATCTTTTCTGACCACATATTATTTTTCATTATTATTTCAGCTTTTTATACCAGAGCTTGTATAGCACATGCTGATATCAAATCATCATTGAACTCAAATTTCAAATCTTCCTGCCTCTACCTCCTAAATGCTGGGATTACAGGCATACACCACCCACCATCCCTAGCTTATTGTTTGTGATAATCTCTCTTTTTATTCCCTGTATGCTTCTCTAAGACATCAGCTTACTTTATCTCAGACCATTTCTATTTATCTGCCAGGTATTTTATATGATTTATGTCAGTTTTGTTACTTTCTTTTAGACTATTTATAATCTTTTCAATTTGTTTACACTGTCTTAAAGGCTGATTTCATTTCACTTGAAGAAAGTATGTCTGAATATCATCCTGATAATTCCTGTTTTTAAATTGTAGTTTTTCCTCACCTTTCTAACTTAAAATATTAAACTAAAATACAATTACATTACTTCTTCTTTTCTTTTTCCTTTCTCCAAACTCCCTTATATTCCCTTTCCGACTTCTTCTCAAATTGCTGGATACACTCACATACACACACACACACACACACACACACACACACACACACACACACCTAAATGTATACATACAACCTTCTGTGTTTGTCTAGTGTTGTTTTTGTGTCTATAGTTTCAGGGCTGAATACTTTGTACTGAATAATCAGTTATGGGCTTGTCCCTGGGAAAGACCAGTTCTCCCTTTTGCAGTAGTTGTTAGTTGACTAAAGTTCTTCATCTAGGGGTTGAGCCCCATGAGATTTCTTCCATCAACACTGGTATGTCTTCCATTTTATATAGAAAGATATTTTGATATAGCTTTAAATCCAACTAAAATTACCATCAAGGTGTACATGATCTCATGAAATGTTCATGAATTTCCTACAGTAGTATCATCTTATATTGGTATATAATATCAGAGCAGATTCAAGAAACAGCTATTTGTATACTACTAAGGAGACTACTAACATTGTTAAGATCTTGTTATTTTTGAAGGAATCCATGTCTGTTCATGTAAACATGCATGTGATGTCATGAAACGACATATCGTCATGCCTTCTTGATCAAGACATCAGAGTACTGGTCAACAGGAAAAACGTTCCTTCATAACCAATCCATCTACTGTTTCTACCCTTTGCTCCCTGTCTCTGTATTTTTAAATTGTTTTTTTCAAAAATATTATATAATTGGAACTACAATGTATTCGTCTTTTGTGATTGTTTTTCGAATGTAAACAATGCCTGTTAAATCCATTTATGTGTTTGTTAAAATTAGTTCACTGTTCTTCTCTGGTTTATTAACCATTTGTACTTTATATTTTGAGAACACTCTGCTCACTTCACTAACCTGTTTCTTGCCTATGTTGGTTGACTTGTTATGTAGATTTTTAGTTCTATATTCATTCTAGATATTAACACCCTATAAGATGTATAACTACCAATCATAGGTGTCCATCATTAGAAGATGGATAAAGAAAATATGGCACATATACATACTAGGAATTTTTTCTGACATCAGAATGAAATTATATTTTATACATAAAAATGGTATACCAGAGATTGCCACATTAACTGAATTGAGTTAGCCTAAAAAAGATACATAAGTTTTTTCTAACTTGTGGATGCCCAAGGGAAGGTAGATGCTGGGGGATAGGGGGGGGATGAACTGGAAGAGCTTCCTTTCAGAGGAACAAGGGAAGAAAGGTGAAGTGAAGAACTCTGGGAGAGGGGACTGGGAAGGGAGGCAACACTGGAATGTAAATAAATAAAATAATATAATGAAAAAGATACAGAAAGTCACATAAATACAAATGATATGAGAGTAGAACTATCCAGAAAACAGTAAGTGTGTATGGAAGAAAGGGGTCAATAGAGGAAGGCAGCTAGGTGTGGGTGACCGCGCTGGAAGAAGCTTATCATTTTGTGTGAAAATAACCTATGTGACCTAGCATCATACAGATTTTATAACACATCTTTCTTTTTATTGCCAAGTATTATTCCATCATACAGATGTCATAGAACCTGGTCAATCATTTATGCTCTGTAGAATATTTGAGTTGCAGTCAGTGTATTTGCTATCTGTTCCTGCATACAGGATTTTGTGAATTTTATCTTGGATAGATTTCCAATATTGTGATAGCTTGGTCAAATAGTAATTGTGTTTTCGATTTCACAATAAGATAATGAAAATTTTTTCTTTAGTGGCCACACTGTTTTATTTTGCTTTTGTTTTTGTCTGAAACAGGAACTCAGTCTGTGGATCCGGCTTATCTCCAAGTCACTGCTCTTCCGCTTCCTCTTCCCCAGTCTGGTACTCCATGTATGCAACTCTAGGCCTAGCTCAATTTCCTAATTTTAAATAAAAAAAATTCCTTCCATAACAAATCTTCAAAATAATTGTGAAGAAAATAAAATCGCTTTGACAGCCCATCTGTCTCATCAGATTATCCCAGCCACTAATTGGGAAGGCATGCCATACTGAAATCACCTCTGACAGTGGGTGACCGGAGTCTATCGATCTGCTGAGAATTCTGATCCCAGATCCTGGAAGAGCGCTCTCTACCATGGACGTCACCACATGTACACTTCTATGTGAAAATCAAGCTGCCCCATGTGAAAAATATCTGTCTGTCTCTCTGACTGTCTGTCTACCTATCATCTATCTTTCTACCTATCTATCCACAAGCCAAAGAAACATTGATCAAATTAACCCCAAAACTTCTCACCCTGCTCAGACAGCGTCACACTGTGTGCCCATGAAAGTCTTGAACTCCTGATTGTTTTCCCTCCTCAATCAATGCTAGAGAACCAGTCTGCATCCCCAGACTGACTCGGCATTAAGATCATTCAAAATTCCCGTGAGAATTATGTACAAACCCAACTATTTTCTCTGTGTCCTTATAAGCATTTTATATATCTATTTCACTTCTATTTTGATTGAGGGATAAGAACCTTCAGGATTTTTATTTCAATGACAATGGTTTTAAAAGTCCCATGAGATTTCAACAAGTTTGTTTAACTAGTCATAACAAATTTCCATTTTATGTTTGTTTTTGTGCCTGATTTTGTGAGGTCATATTAAGGTTGAATTTAATCTTCCTGTTCCTTGGGAACAGAAACTTGTGGAAATTTCTTCCAGTCAGTATTTTTTAAAGAATTTTTGAAAATTTTACTTCAAAGCAGAGCTTCTCCATTCTCTCTGAGACCTACACCCACTCCCTCAATCTAGTCCTCGCATTGCAACAGATTACAGGCTATAGTCTCCCTCCAGTCGTGCCCACATCTGTGGATTTCACAACCCCCAACCTCCTCCTAGTCAGAAACTGTAAGCAACCTAGCTGTCCCTCAGCAGAAGAGGGAAAAAACGTAGTACAATTACACAATGGAGTATTACTCTGCTGCTTAAAACTGATATCAGGAAATTTGTAAGCAAATGGTTGGGATTAGAAAAAATTATCCTAAGGTAAACGAGATCCAGAAAGGCAAATATGGTATATATTCACTTAGAGTGGATATTAGCAGTAAAGTAATTGATAACCAAGACCATAGTTTGCAGGCTATTGAAAGAGAAAAAGGGACACCAACTCTGCCACAAAACCTTGACCTGCAATCTGTCCTGCTTATAAATTATGATAGGGTAATGGTACAGAATGTGTGAGACTAGCCAACCAATATTTTATTTGAACAAAGAACTACTTCATGAGAAGAAACTAATGCCTCCCATTGCTTGGGTAACCAAGCACCATAGATTAGATAGCCCAGAGACCTAGGGAAAAACCAAACACTAGTGATCAAAAAGAAAACATCAACAAAATCATTCCTAATGATAGTCTGCTCTACTCATAGATCAATGCCTTAGCCAGTCATCATCAGAGAGATTTCCCCAGGCAGCAGATAGGAGGAGATGCAGAGACCCACAGCTTGATATTATGTGGAAAGAGAGTCTAAAGGGTACATCTCCATCAACCTCCCCCTCCCCACGCCAAGCTCAGAGAATCCTGTGAAAGAGGAGGAGAAACGATTTTAAGAGCCAGAGCGCATCATAGACACTAGCAGAAAAAGGCCCTCTGAGTCAACTAAGCAAGGCACATATGAGCTCACGGAGACAGAAGCAGCAAGCATAGCACCTACAGAGGCCAGCACCAGGTCCTCTACATATATATTATAGCTATTAGCTTAGTATGCTTATGGGATTCATGACTAAGAGAGCAAGTAGGTCTCTCACTGTTTTGCTTGCTCTTGGTACTCTTTTCCTCTTGTTGGATGGCCATATCCAACTTCAATATGAAAGTTTTGTTTATCTCAAATTTTGTCTGTTTGGGTGTTATCTCTTAGATGCTTGTTCTTTTCTAATGAGAGACAAAAAGGGAGTGAATCTGAAGAGAAAGAGAAGTGGGGAAGGGAAACTATAATCACAGTATATTGTGTGAGAAAAGAATCTATTTTCAGTAAAAAAAGAGAGAGAGAGAGAGAGAGAGAGAGAGAGAGAAATGTAATATTTCGGATATTCATGTCTTGTTTCTATATATGTATGTGTATTTGTATAGTTGTAAGTGTATCTGTAGGTATATATGTATGTGTAGGTGTATCTGTAGGTATATGTATAGGTAGAGGTGGGGGTGGATGAAGGTGGACGTTTAGGTATAGGTGTATGATAGTACAGTGCCCATGGAGGCCAGCAGAGGGCTTCAGATTCCCTGGAGATGGAGTTAAGGCAGGAAAGCTACCTGATATAAATACTGTGATCTGAACTCAAGTCCTAAGCAAGAATAGTAAACACTTTTAACCACTGGGCTATCTCTCCAGCCCTCAGTATTTTAGATTCACTCATGCTGGAACCTGAAGGGAAGTCATTATCCAGCTGCCACAATGCTAGTGTTTGGTGAAGGTCTGAGACAAATGCAAAAGTTCAGTCTGCTCTTCTAACCGGTGAAGTGAGACTGACAGCTTGATTTCTCAGTTTCTGCATTGATGGCAATAAGTGCCCCAATGTAAGCTTCAATGTGCAGGTTTTAAAATAGTACTATTATGTTTAGATTTGGTGAGATATCATTGAATGTTAAGTCCATCAGACAATTTCACTTAGATGATAATGTTAGAGATACTGGAAACATTAGTGAGATATGTGTTTATTATATGCTTTAAGATTTATTATATGTTTAATCACAGTAAGTGTGTGTCTGTGTATGGGGAGGTGCACATGGCTGTAGTTCTTGTGGACGCTAGAAGTCACATTTCTTGGAATTGGATTTACAGGCAATAGTGAGCCACACAACTGGGGTTCTAGACATTAAACTACAGTATTTTCAAATAGCAGCAAGTGCCTTTAATTGTTGAACTATCTTTGCAGTCTTTCTTGTGTTCATCATGGTACCCTTTTGTTCTCCTTTAAAGGTCAGATGTATTGAAATTCATTTTCTTTTTGAAAATTAGCCATTGTATAAAGTCATAAAGTATATGGCATTGCGTTACATAAGGACATTTTCATCCAAGTATTCATTGCATATGGGGTGCAGCCCCTACTCCTCCTCTATCACCACTCCCCTTTGTCTACTCTGTTCCTTATGACTGTTTCACTTCTGAAGAAGGTAGTTATGGGCTTTATTCTCCTAAACATTTTGAAGTGTCCATGTTTGAGAATACTACTAATCTATTTTAAGAGAAGCAAAGAAAAACATAACTTTCAAATATATTTATTTATTTATTGGTTGTTTCACAGAGCTGCCCAGAGTGACTTACAACTCATCGTGTTCCTTCCTCAGCCTCGTGAGTAGCCATAGTTACAATTGTGTATCCCTATGCTCAACTCTGAGAATTTTTTTTTCTACAGGGAAAATGTTCTTCTTAGCAACTATGTCCCAAAGTATGGCTGATCTGGTCCTTATCTCACAATTTTAGTCCTTGAAAGCTTTGCTATATGTTTTAGTGTTTTGGCTGATATTTGTCTTTGTACCATGGTCATGCCTGCTGCTGGTTTCTGTGCAAGCCAGAAGAGGACACTGATTCTCTTGTAACTTGAATTTCAGATAGTGTTGACCCACCAAACTCAGAACTAAACTCTGCTCTTCTGGAAGAACAGCAAATAGTCCTATCCACTGAGAAATCTCTTCATCTCCCCAAATTTTAGTTCTTAATTCCTATCATCCTCAATGAATGAACAGTACAGCAAATATGTTCATGAAAATTAGTAAAATTTACTACTCAGCTTATAAGCTTGCTGAATGTATCAGGGAAGTATCTGGAAGACCTGGACTGAGAAAGTTTCACTTCAAAAGATTGAATGAATCCACGGTGTTTTTAGCATCCAGTTTTATCTACTTTTCCTAACACAGAGATACACAATTTACCATCATGACAACATGATTACCACAGATCAAAAGTGTAAAGCACAATCTTTAGAAGTTGATGATAGTCAGAAGTTGGCTTATTTCTGAAATAATAACAATCAGACAAAAGACAATAAAAAATGTGCAGTGCCACAAGTCATTAACCTCCTGAGTAGACTGAGCTGGTGTCTCCTAATTGAAATGACTGACCCAACACACAGAAATCAGAGAAACCATGTTCACTGCATAGCTGAAGTCTGACCTCTCCCATATGTATCTCAGTCTCATTTTAAAAATCCAACCTTCTTGAGGTCACACTACATAGCATTTTAAAAAATTCTTACTACTGTCCTGTGAACAAAATCTCTTCTTTCCTCAAATTACATTCATAAATCACAAATTTAACTAAAAGAATCACATTGCTAGGGGCAGAAATGGCCAAGATACATCGAAGAAATGGGTGAAATTGTCAGAAAGTATAAAAAGGATTATGTGATTATAAAATTAAAATTTCCCTATTGTATCATATTGGTGGTTTACTAACAGTTATTTTCTTTTGTAACTCAGAAAAATGTTATTTGCACAAGATGATACTTGGTAAGTCAAACTGAATGAATTAACTTTCTGTAGATGCACGGAGAAATACATGCACGTGTGTAGTTGTGTGTATGGGGGTCTCTCTCTCTCTCTCTCTCTCTCTCTCTCTCTCTCTCTCTCTCTTTCTGTGTGTGTATGTATGTGTGTTTGTATGTGTGTGTGGTATGCGTGTGTCTGGTGTGTGTGTGGTGTATATGTGGGGGGGGGATGGGTGTATGTATGATCACTGGTTTAAAACATCTTTGTAAGACATGAAAACCTATTATTCATTTTTATAAACACAATATAAATCAGGAGGCAAAATGAAATTATGATGATATATAAAAGTGTACCCAGTGCTGGAGAGATGCTTTGACTTGAGAGTACACAGTGGTCTTGCAGACGACTTGAGTTCAGTTCCCAGTACTCACATGAGGCAACTCATAAACCAACTATAACTTTTGCTCCAGTGGACCCAATGCCGTCCTCTGGCCTCTGCACACACTGCCACATACATGGCATATCAGACATTTATACATAAATGAAAATAAATAATTTTTAAAATTAAAAATTAAATACAATGCAACCAATGAATTGAAGATACAAAGTAGATACCATGAATTTGTCTTAGAGTTAACTGGTCTCACTGTTGCTTAAAGGCTATAAGAACAAGAAAGGAAGTAAAGAATGAAGCCTAACCGTAAACCACATTCATGCTACATCCTAGCTCTCGGGATAATGGCCAAGTATTTCAGCATAACACAAGGCCTCGCAATATCTGTCCCTGCTCACCAGCTCAGGAACCTTTCTTCCTGGTCTCCTGTTTTTAGCATTCCAGCCAGACTGGCCTTCATTATTTCCAAATACAGCAGCCCTCTGATTCCCAGGTGCTTCCAAACAATAGCTTTTGTTTCAAGCTTGAAAGTTTCAACTTATTTCCTAAGACCCCCAGGACCCAGGCTCTGCAGCACTCTGTTAGTAGAAAAGTGCTGCCCAGCTAGGTCTCCCCATGGCACCGATATATCACATTTAGAACCCTCTCCCAAGAGTACTATGCTGGCTATTTTACACAGCTGTTTCTCCTTTATATTTTGGGAAAAGCAATGTCTCTCATCTTGGCATCCTTGGAGCACATCAAACCACTGGACACATCACAGATGCGCAGATTAAGAAGTACCTTTTACAGAACCTTACTGCTCTGCTGTCTAGGGCAGACATAATCTTTTCTGTCTAGCATCATTTAATTCAGACAATGGCTAAGTCTCCACTCAGAATACCATGTTATAGATCTATTTGAATCCTGCCTCATAGCATCTAATTGTTCGATTTGTCTGTCTAGCTATTGACAGCCCGCAGGGTGTTGAGAGGGAAACTCGCAGCTATTTTAAGAGGCCCTTATTGAATCAACCTTGAAAGTTTTGTTTATGGTTTTCTGTATTCTGCTTCCTTTTCTGTTCCTTGGGACCCACTCAACAACATTTAAGGCCATCTTCCGATTTATTTCTCCAATGTATATTTCCAGCTGAGTTTTGTTTTATTACTGAGAAGTTCCTTCTGGAGAATTCTCAGACCAGCACTGAGAAGACTTCATATCAAATTATCCCAGTTTCTCAGCTGAGCTGTTTATGCCATTATTCCATGTAATGTGGTGGGAGAGAGAGAAAAGACAAACTCTTTTCAAGGTTAGCTAATACTGCATAGCAATTAGAATAAGCAGGATACAGGTACAAAATCTGAACAGACAGCCAAGCCAGACCCTTGATCTAAAGTTTAAGGTTTTCTCCAGGGCTGTTCTTTAAGGAAAGAAAGATCTCTTTTGTGAAGAGAGATTTATCTTTGTTTCAAAAATGTGCAAAGCTTTGTAATTAAAGCCTGGAAGGTGGTTGATACAGGGAAACAAAAACAGAGATTCACAGGAAGCATAACATCTACTTCATGAATGTTTTCTCCTGGAGTTTGAAAGAAGAGAATCAGCCCTCAGATGAGTCCTAACAAAGCTGTAGCCAGCACAGTGCTGTTCCAGAGACTCCCTGTCTTCCTCAGCACACTCTGTGGTCTACATATCCTCTTTGGATTGTATTCCAGATTCGTGTGCAAGAGGAGAAAGTGTATTCTATTAGAAAATGAAAACAAATGTGTTTCCTTTTTGGAATACTTGTTAGAACCTGTACTTTAAATTTGGAATTCCTAGGAATGAACAATCATATGCCCAAGATATTCGTAGCTTGGGGAACAGCCATCAGATTGACTTTAAGGCTTAGAGTGTGACTCAATTAGTTGTGTCCTTGCCAAGCAAGTCCTGGGTTATAGTCCAACACCGCATAAACTGAGCATCTGTGATTTGAGCACAGGCAACTAGAGGGAGGAAGATCAGAAGTCCAAGGTCATATTAAGCAATTTTTTATACTTTGTATATTAGGCAATAATTGCAAAGTATTAGCTGATAAGGAGCCAATAAGCTCAAGTGCTCTTAGAGAGTTACCCTTATTTTTACTGTAGGTCATGTTTCCTTTTGTCTCCTGAGTACCATGAGGATGACACTCAAAAGACAGAAAGACAGGAACCTAGCTTAAGAAATCACAGTTTTATGAATAGTCTGTTATGGTTTGTAAGTAAAAATATTCCCCACTAGTGGATTTAAACATTCAGTCCCTCACTGTTCATGTTGCTTTGGGAGACCATGGGTTCCAAAAGGAGGAAAGGGCAGAGGAAATGAGTCGTTGGCAGGTTAGCCTGAGTTTTCATAATCTACAAAGATACAAACTGTGTACTGCAGTGCCTTTCCTGTCATGATGAACTGGATCCCCTCAAACCTTGAGCCAAAATAAATCCTCCCTGCTTCTTCCTTTCAGTTGCTTCTTGTCAGCTACCGAGTCATAGTGATGAGAAAGGAACTAACACATATGCAGCAAGCAAACCCATCTATGTGTTCCTACAGACAGAAGGAGTCTCTGATCAGTATCACCTAGAAAGGTAAGCCAATCTCCCCAGAGGAGAGCAAAACTCCAGTACTTTACTATATTAGGATGTCTTCTTGTACAAACATCTTAAAATTGACTACATGTGCTTTTTCTCAGATCAAACTGAATAAGAATACAAGGAATCTGGAGAGGATTGTGTTCTTTAAGAAAAAGTATGTATCAGTTTTCCAAATCTTCTTACATTACTAAGATATCTTATTTGTCTTTGTAGCTGACATTTTGCCCAATTAGAGCTCCTTGGAAATCCTTCAGAAATATACCAATGTCATGGCAAAGTAACAAGGTGCAGGGTCAGATAATTTGGGTACAATCAGCTGATTAACTAATTATGTAAGTATAATCAATCACTCAGTTACTTGGGCCCCTGATGCTTTCTTTTACAATGGGAAAAAAAGCGACCTGAACTTGACTGAAGTAAGAATCAGAAATGCTCAGTGGTAGACTAATGAAAGGTTCACGTTGTCAAAAGGATACGCTAGTTTCGTGACATGTTCTTTGCTCCCAAATAAAATCATGTTGGTTGGTTGTGCCCTAGTTTTATATCTGTTGCTGTGATAGAGTTTCCTGACAAAATCAACTTAGAAAGGACAGGGTTTATTTGGGCTCACAGTTGACAGTAACAACCCACTGAGCTGGAAGCTAGTGTAGCACTTAGTCAAATTAAATGTATAGCCAAGAGAGAAAGAAAGTGAATACACTCATACTGTGCTCAGTTCACTTTTTCCTTTTATGTATGGTCCAAGCCAAACTCAGAGAATCTCACTTCTCTGGTTTTAGGCTCAATTTAAATAATCAACACAGTCTTCCATAGATATGCTTGCAGACCAACTTGATCTAGACAATCCTTTTTGAGACTCTTCCTACATGATTCTAGACTGCGTCAAGCCACAATTACAAATAACAATCACTGTTTCTAAGTATCTTAATTTCCTCAGAGTCATTTTGAATAAGTTCATTGTCAGGGTCTCCCAAACATTTTTCCTAGATGAAGTTATGAAATAATCATCAAAAGAGTCAATTCTTAAAATGTTTCCAAGCTGGGCAGTGGTGGCCCACAGCTTTAATCCCAGCACTTGGGAGGCAGAGGCAGGTGGATTTCTGAGTTCAAAGCCAGCCTGGTCTACAGAGTGAGTGAGTTCCAGGACAGATAGGGCTACACAGAAAAACCCTGTCTCGAAAAACCAAAAAAAAAAAAAAAAAAAAAAAAAAAAGAGTCATTTAAACATGTTTCCAACTAAGGTGCTCATTTCCTTTCTTTGATACACATTTCATTTGTTAGGATGAAGTGAAACTTCTTCATTCTAGAATGAAATTAAAAATGCAACATTGGCAAAGTTTGTGTGATTTTCTGAAGTTAAATGACCATATTCACATTGGTTTGGGGCAGCAAATGAAGTTAGAATATCTTATTGTGCATACAAAAAAAAAAAAAAAAAAGGATGAGAGAGAGGAACTTGAGAAAGTGGGAAAGGGCTCAGGAAAAAGGATGCAGAGAGGGGAAAAAGAAGAAGAAAGGAAGGAGAAGAAAAGAGAAGAAAGGGTAGGTTAAGAATAAGAAAAGAAGAGGGGAGTGGGAAAAGGAAGGAATTGGGGAGGGAGGGAAGAGGAGAGGACCAGCAAGCTCTCTTAGAGCTTAGGAAAGGGAAATCCTTACAGCCAAAGGGTCAGTAAACATCTGGCTTTCCTGAAAGCTATCCTCACTGTGTTAGCTTGCTTCCTAATGCTGAGATAAACATAGTGATCAAACCCAACTTGGCAAAGAAAGGGGTTATTCACCTATATACCCCATCAAAGTCTGTCACTCAAGGAAGCCAGACAGGAACTCAAGCAGAGCAGGAACAATGAGGCAGGAACTGAAGCAGAGGCTATGGAGGAGTGTTGCTTATTGTCTTGTTCTCCATAGCTTGCTCAGCCTGAATTTTTTAAAAAAGATTTATTTATTGTATGTATATGAGTACAATGTGGCTGTCTTCAGACACACCAGAAGAGGGCATCAGATCCCATTACAGATGGTGTTGGGCCACCATATGGTTGTTGGGACTTGAACTCAGGATCTCTGGGAATAGTGTTCCTAACCACTGAGCCACCTCTCCAGCCCCTCAGCCTGAGTTTTTTATACTATCCAGATCCACCTGTCCAGGGATGGCACTGTAACAGGAGCCTGTACCCTCACACATCAATTATGAATCAAGAAAATGACCCTGAGACTTGCTTTCAGGCCCATCGGATAAAGACATTTTCTCAGTTAATAGTCTAAATTGACTTCCACAAGTGTGCTAGATGACTCTAGCTCATGTCATGTTGACAAAAATGTTACAGTACATTATCTTATCTCAAACCTACCACAAATTCTGTTGTATGCAATTACCAGACAAACAGATTTCTCTCACTTTGATGGCTTTCCACATGTCTACATTGACCAAACACTGGGTGTGATACTCTCAAGGAGTGCTCCTATGATCCCAGGTACCTGTGAACACACTCAGGACAATTTGGAGAAGCTATTGCTTACTCTACCCAACACACTGTTTTAAACCAATGAAGGAGTACTAGAGGCAGAACAAAAAGAGCATGTTCCTACATATGAAGACTAATTACAATGACTTCCAAACAATCCTGATTTATGGAAGTAGCATGGTAAGTCAGATTAGGAATGAGGACACATACAGATGGCCAGAAGATGGTAAATGTGAAAGCTCAACCATCAGTTGCCTTTCTGTTGGTATTTCCCCATCATCTAATTCTAAGTGCTTTCTCTTGTTTCAAATTCTCCCATCTTTTTCAGTTTCTAGAAATCTCTGAGTTCCTAGCTACTTCATCGGAGTTCATACTCACCTGGCAGTTCTTTGCAGGTGCTTGTCTGGGCTATAGACCTTGAGACTTGCATTTCAAGCTCTTCTCAATTCATTCCCTGAGCCCCTGACCCACTGCTGCCTAAACACTTGTAAATCTTTTGCAATCTGCCTCTTTGAAGCAAAATATTGACCTTGTCCCCTCAAGCTTTTGGCTGTGAAGTACATCTGGCAGAACTTTTTTCAAACTTGGACACAGGTAATTTGATATCAAGTCTTGATACAGGCCAAAGTCTCAGGAAGAGGTAGTCAGATGGGAAGATAAAACTACAAAGTTTTCTAGATTTTTGGGGAAGATTTACAACCTTTTATAAGAGAGTATTTAGTGCTCAAGCAAAAACATCCTGAATTCTCGTGTCAGAAAGATAAGGAAGCTTTATGGCCTGGTTACTGCTGTGGCTACCCCACTTAGATGATTGATTACACCTGATAACACCACTGGAGACATCTAACCACATTCTTGGTCCAGTGTTTAAAGAGATTAGAAATTGATGAACCACATTAAAATAGATCACGTCTACACATTTTGATGCATACTATGCAAGTTATCAATGTCTGGAATTTTCCCTTTCCATTACATATGATAATATGCATAATTGGTGGAATTAAGTTGATTATATAGAATTCTTGGAAGTTAGTTGACTTTATCACTTCAAAATTAACTCAGTTTGTCTTCATACTCCATATATTTGGGAAGACGCTTTGGAAGGACACTGATGTATTTCTTGTACTGCAAGTAGATACTTTAAAGCCTATTGAGTTTCTGTTTTATATCTAAAAATCTTACAGGAACGCAAGGTCATCTCAACACCTATTTTTCCCTTGAGCAGATAACAGAAATGCAAGGCAGAAGAGGTACTTTGAATGCTGGTTTTGCATCCTTTGTTTGCTTGTTTTTTTTTAATTTTGTTGTCTTGTTTCATGATGAGACTATGCATGCCGATCCTTCATGTCATTTTCTGGCAAGCTAAGTGCAGACAATGTACAGTTTGTTGAGATTTCTGCTGCTTCCCAATGCTATTAATCAAAATTTTGCTGTAAAATAATTCATTTTTCATGCATAGAGACATCTCTAATTTAGCCTTGTTTCAGAGGGTTAGGCGGAGAATTTAAGCCCATACATTTATTTGAAGTACAATTAGAATAATGGAAACATCTATATCTTCGTAGCATTAAATGCTGTAGAATGGACAATTAAAAGCGAGCCCAGATTAATACTATTAAAATGTCATGAGCAATATAGGCCTGGCCATCTGATTTATCGTTCATCATGTCTATATAACTTACTCAGAAGCTGTATAATGAGGAGAGATGCTAAATTAACATGGCTATGAATTCTTAAGTAGAGAAGAAGAGGGAAAGGTTCCTCAGACTAGACTGCTTCTGAGAATAAAGATTCCAATTATCTAAACTATGAGTAGTTGTACAGAAAGCCCATAGAACCACTCAATATGTGCAGTGCTGATATCACCTGAAGTTCTGATACCTTTGGGATAGGGTAGAAAAGTTAAACTCTTAGGACACAACTGTTCAGTAGATCATATATAATGCACATGGCTACGTGCGTCAAACCAGCAATTGTGGGAACTCATAATTTTTTCAGACACAAGGTAAGACAATCATTAAACATGAAGTTGAAAGAATCTGCAAATGTGATCTAAAAAGAATAAGTCATAATAACGACTCAAAAAGAATGCTTATGCGGCGGCACGAGAGATGATCGGATTGGTAACGTGTTTGCTTTGAAGGTCATGAGGACCTCAGTTTGGAAAAAAAATTGGGCTGGAGGTGCATTCTTGTAATCCTGATTCTAGGAGGTAAGAGATAGGTAGAACCCTGGGATACCTTGTCCACCCAACTGAGCTGAAAGAGTTTTCCCAGCGTCAGTGACAGACTCTGTCTCAAAAAATAAAATTAAGAGCAATTATACATACACACAAACACACACACACACACACCACACACACACACACACACACAAGCACACACACATACACACACATACAGAGAGAGAGAGAGAGAGAGAGAGAGAGAGAGAGAGAGAGAGGGAGGGAGGGAGGGAGAGAACATTGGAGGGGGATCACAGAACTTCCTTGTGTGTAGCTAAGAAGAAAAACAGTGGCTGTCAGTTACTGACCAGCCATGCTCTCAGCATCCTAACCACACTTTTGTCTATATCAGTGCTTCTCAAAATTGCACACAAAATAGAAATTGCTCTTAATGAAGGTCTGAGGCATTGTGAGAACTTGCATTGCCCCCAAATTATCAAGATGCTGTTGTTTAGACAAGGACTCATTGAGAGATTTTGAATACTCTTCCATATGTGTGCATATTTTGCAGGGTGTATATGTGTACACATTGATAGGACTTGTACCCAAACAGCACAAAACACACAAGGCCAAGCTCTTAGCACAAAGGAGATAGATTTATTTTCCCCTGAGGGACAAAAGGCAAAGAATAATAGATAAAGACAGGAGGTGGGGGACAAAGGAGAAGGAGAAGGGAACAAGGGAGAAGGCGAAGGAGAAGAGATATTGGTCTCCAGGGACAAAGGACTGCCTCTGGATAGAAAGGAGACAGACATGGTCCGTAGGCAAATGGCAGTTTATAAAGGTAAAAGATGAAAGAAACCTTGTGTTAAGATGACTCGGTTTGTTTTGCCTGGGCCTGTTAAAATAGGGCAGCCAAAAGGGACTTTTGATTGCTGGATTGATTCAATACTTTGATAGTTGGATCTTTGTAGTCAGCCTCAGGGGGAGGAAGTGACAAAATAAGTGGATAGACCTCAGTGGCTAGCATCAGGGTTGTAACCTAATGGTTTTTCACAAGGAATAGGGCCTAGGGAAAGGACAAGGTCTTCCAGGGGCATGTTTTCCATGCTTGGGCTAGTTAGAATCCCTCTTCACACATGAGCGTGTATGTACATATATGTGAACACAACAAGATAGTACACAATGGTTCGTTAGGAACTGTTCATCTCTTTTGTTTTGTTTTTGATAGGTTCTTGTATTAGCACCTAGGCCTCAGCTATTAGGCTGGTCTGCTTGGCAAGCAAGCCAGAGAAACCTTGCTTTCTCTATCTCCCATGTGCTAAGATTCAACATATGTGCTAGCTGCTCAAATTTTGATATTGATGTTAAATACAAAACATGGATCCCCATCCTCATATGTCAAGCATCTTACTGGCTGAGTTATCTCCCTAACCCTATAGTTTGAACCACTAAAAAGAGTATATCTAAAGCATTCAAAAGTCAGAAAGATCAACTCATAAGTAAGTATTGTATTCTCAAATATTCAAGCTTCTGTCACGAGTTTCTTTCCATTTTTGCTCACTTTCTTTGAGGTTCCAGGCATATGAACACTCTAGCTGTCAAATGCACCCCTCCTCCACTGTACAAACATATGTCTTCACTTTTGTTCACCCGTCTTTCTTTCTTCCCTCGATGCCCCATGTATTCAATGTTTTCATGTGCTTTAGGCACCAAGCCAAGTACTTCATGTCAATGCAAATGAGCTCTTGAAGAACTTGCACCTCATATATAAAATAGACACCTGAAGACCAGTACAAGAGGGACAGCAACAAAACTTTCTTCAAAGTTTGGTAAGGAATAAACAGTTCTTTCTGGTAACATGAATCAGTCATCCACTTAGAAATAGGCAAACTGGACTAGGAAGATTGGTAGGGTGCTTGTTTCACATGTATAAGGATTTGAGCAGGCCTATAACTTCAACAAGGGGCAAGGGGGAAGGAGGCAGACAGATAGCCACAAACCTCACTGGCCTGTCAGAACAGCTCATTCAAGGAACTTCAGGGTTAGTGAGTGAGATACTCTCAGGAACTACAAGTATAGAGAGGAGAGATGCTTAATGTCTACCACTGGATTCCAAAAACTTCACTCATATGTGCAACCGCTCCTACACACATGTGTATACACCTACACTGAGAAGAACATATACCATGTAAACACACACACACACACACACACACACACACACACACAAACACAAAGAAATTCTAATCTGTTTCGTTAAGTAGAATCACATTCAGGAAAGAGGAGACACTGTGCTCTTGTCATGTCACATTGATGCTGAAACGCCTGTAAGAGGGGAGCAGTGGCTCATGCCCAGGACCCAAAGCTATTTGCTGTCCACACCCCACACTGATTCTTACTAACTCTTCAAAGTGACACATTAGCCTTTGTGGACTTTGAAACTTGCTGGGTCACTCTAACACATTTGTATTCTTTCTTTTGCAAAATAACTTATCTACTTTAGTAATACAACTAAAATTTAGCCATTAGCTTAAAAAGCAGCCACTGTCTTTGCTAGAGTACTTGGCAGGCAAACCTACGTGGCCATCATTTTTGAAAGCCACGTTTTCTCTCATCATCGTGTTTCATAGCTCCTTGCAGGTCTGGCACTCAGCCACCAGTTACTCAGACTCTGGTTCATTGTTGTTAATTGCTTCATAATCATTTGTGAAGAAAATCAATGAGAGAAATGTCATTTCCATTCATGGGAACAGATACCTTGGCCTCAAATAGACCTTCCTGACCCAAGCTGTATATTAGAATCATCATGGGAGATTTTTAAAACAAACCTGGTACCAGGCATCACCTTCAGAAATTTACATTTTATGGATTTTTAAGGAGATCCATGGCTTTAACCATTGTATTCAATGTTCCCAGGTGATTGTAATGTGTATAGCCAAGGTTGAGAACCATTGACCAAAAGAAGTGCAAATAACTGTGCCCTGCCAGAGCAAGGTTCTCTTGCTCTCCTGGCTTGCAGGTTGTCTTTAGCTTTCAGATCATTTGAGTCACTGCCCGTGAAAAGCTGAGAATTAGCTCTTGTGGTGTTTGGCACAGTAATCTGAAGAAGCAGCAGACACCAAAGTCCAACATTTAGACAACTATTAAGTCTTCTGTGTTGGCTAAGGACTGGCTGATACAAAGCAGATGACTGCTCCAGCCAAGGCCCCTTGTCTAACTCACTGACACCCCAAGTCCAGTACTGAGCCCCTGCCCTTCATCCATTTACCATCTGTGAATATCTCTCCCCTGTTCTCTCCTAAAACCTATACTTTGTCTTTCTTGAGAAGAAAGCGCTCCTACTCCTGAGTCATTTCTATACCCACCTCACATATAAGATTTCATCTTAAACTGATTGTTTGCACCAGTTGTTTATTAGATATTTTTACATATCACCCCTTTTAGGTCTCCATAAGTATCTCTTTTCAGCCTTTTGAAGCTTTTGAACCTTACATCTCATATAACATTTTCATCTTTGTGAGTTTGCCTAAGATTTCAAATTCTTCAGAAGACATGAAGTATTTCACTCTACTAAGTTGCATTAAAGTTGCAAGGCTATGGGATGAAGAAGAATAGCAAGGAGCAACAATTGTTAAGCAGAATGCTCCTGGACATAATGATGTGCTCACTCCCCACTCAACCACCGGAGGTTTGACGGCTTAGCCCTACTGGACAGAAGTAAACTTGAGGGGCAGAAGGGCAAACTTAGAGGCTTAAGGTGAGAGATAATTCATATCCGATTCGTACTTACGCTTATTTACAATACTTATCTTATTTATACTAGAGGTAAAAGCCGGAGTGACCTTTGCAGTGGGTTAGGTAGGCAAGCTTGAGCCTTGAGTCCTAGTTTTGAGAGATAGTACAGCTACAGAGGCAAAGTGGGTTATGTGTTTTTGCAAGCTGTTGGCCACAGAGAGAATGAAGGAAGAAATGGATGAGTCAGCAGCTGGCAGGAACATGGGTTCCATGGGAGCTTTCCTTATCTTTATCTTCATTGGAAGAGGCACCCATAAGGGAAAGCTTGTAAGGTTAAGAACTCCCTGAAACTGATGACACATGAACCAATTCTAGGAGTGAATGCTTAAGGATACTGTTGTTGGGCTGGAGAGATGGCTCAGTGGTTAAGAGCAATTTCTGGTTTGCAGATGACAAGAGCACTGACAAAGACAAACAACCACTTATAACTCCATTTTCAGGGGATCTAATACCTTTTCTGGTCGCTTTGGGCATTAGCAAATGTGTGTGTACCTATATGCAGACACATATGTATGAATAACAATAAAGTAAATTTCAAAAGCAACGCTTTCCTAAAGCTATTATCAACTTCCATATGTCATATTTTCCAATATTGCCTTTATCAATGAAAGTACCTGTATTTTGATCCTGTCTTAGGTACTGGGTAGTTCCTGCTGAATTCAGCTGGAATAACATCCAATTGTTTTCTGGCCATAGAATCCAGAAATGCCAACCAGGTAAGTGTTCATTAGTGCTGCAATTGGCTGCCATTTTAGAAACAACTAGAGCCATTCTCTCCGTCGGGTACAATCTCAATCATCTCGCTGGGCGTGTGTTAAAAATTCCAAGCTCACACACTACACCAAACCGAATTCCCCATTCCCACTTAGCATTTCAACAAAATCCATATTGGATTGGTACAGATGTTAAAGATTTTTTAAATTTGTGTTTTGACAAGTCCGTACATCTGTACAATGTATTGTGCATGTGTCATTCATTACTCTCTTTTATACTCTTCACTCTTATAGACCTCCTTTTTATTCCCAAATAGTTCGTTTCCTAGTTCCCTGATATTAAACTAAATGAATAAGTAGCCCATATGTCTCCTACATATTTATATTTATACCCTTAAACTCGTCCTACTCCCTGCCTTGGCTACTGAAGTTTTATTTATTTATTTGATTATTTTTTTATATATTTTGCAGCGATCCATGACTCTTACGAAGACTCAAAACTGGTTGAAACACCAAGAATAAATGACTGTTACTGCTCAGTAATGGGTGTATGTCAGTGTCCCCCCACCCCCAACGCAAGACAAGGGAACACCCTGGGAAGGGTGCAAAAAAGGTAGTAAGAGCAATCAGATGGCAAGGAGTCCTATAAAATTTTGTCGTTGACAGATACCTGCACAGGACCTAAACAACATAGATGCTAAAGTGCTGGTTCAGAGACAGCAATGCAAAAGTCAAATCCTAGGGCAGGGAGAAGCCCGCAGGTTTTAATAAAACTGTGCAGCCTAAGGAATCCATGCCTGGGGAGTGGGCTGCCATGAGGACAGATACTGAAATGTGGAGAGAGAGAGCAGCTGGCCTATGGAAATCTCTGGGAGCCAGAAGCACCTGCTTCTACCCACTTTGCTCTCATTAACCTCACACCAGCCTACCAGTTAACTCTGTTCTATTCTGGCACTGGCTGGGCCCAGACATACACCTGGGGCATATTGTATCTCATTCTATTATACGTGGTTTTCATTGGCAACTGAGATCTACATGAAATCCTGTAACCCAACTCCTTTTGAAATTCTTCTCACAGCAGGGCAGACCTCCCTAGATGGCCATAGAAGGTCATTTCTTAGTCCAAACATGTACGAGCCTAGGATCAATAAGGGCCAGCGCAATGCTGAGCATTTGAACATGTGGCAGGGGTGTGAATAAGTAGCTTGAGAATTTGTTAAAAGGCCAGGTGGCAACTGCTAACTCTGTAACCAGCAAGGTAACTTTGTATATATTTGGCATTTCACAGAACCTTCGGGCTTAGTTTGATTAGTTGCGAAAATTGTGGTGGGCCGGTAGGGAGAATCGTGGTAATTGGTTTAGGTCATAGATAATCAGAAATGTCTCTCCTGGTGGGATGAAATCTATTAAAATTCCTTATTTAAATATCTTTGTCATTCTGCATTCTGCTCACACGCAGAGTGGCATGTACCATTCTTGGTCTCTAAGGAAGAAAGCAGACATCTTCCATTGTTCTGCATTTAGAGCTAATTAACATTTTCAAAAGGGGTGACTTACGCATGGTTCTATATACCCCCAAAGCAGTTTATCCAGAATCTAGTTTTAGCTCATTCAAGAATTCACATCTTGGACTTAAAGAGATGCTGCAGTACATAAGAGCATACTATGCAAACATGAAGACCTTAATTCAAATCCCTAGCACCCACCTCGAAAGCCAGGCAAAGCAACATCTACCTGTACCTCTAACATTGTGGACCTTGTGAGCTTGCTGTCCAGCCAGCCTAGCAGAGATGCCAAGCTTCTGGTTCATTTGCCTCAGGAGAATAAGGTTGACAGTGATAGAAGAGACTGAGATATTCTTTTCAGGTCTTCACATACACATAAATGGGCATGTCCAGTCACATTCCTACATGCCACACACACACACACACACACACTCATTCACACACATGCACACATACACAACTTAAAGTTTCAAAATGTTCAGGGTCTTCTAAACTTGGAATCATACAAGTAGTCTGTAGTCTTATGTCTGACACGCTGAAGGAAGGAAGTGCATTTATGAGCAGTGATAGCTGATATTTGGTCCATTGTCCTCTGTTGAAAATTCAACAATGCCCCTTAACCAAAAAAAAAAAAAATGTCCCATGTCCCCCAGTAGATGCCTAGAATAATACTAAACTCTAGGTGTACAGTTTCTTTCTTGTGCAGATATATCTGTGAAAAGGTTAAACCTACAAATTAGACAGTGAAGGAGATTTACAAGGTGTATTAAACTAGAATAATTATAATGACAGATTGAAAGAAAAGTTATGAAAGTGCCCTCACTCTTTAACCTTTCATCTTTTTATTTAAAGCCTGAATGCAGAAGAACAGTGTTATATTGGATCCCATTAACGTGGATAATTAACATGTGTTAATCAAGACTGAAAGTGTTGTAGCTTCTCCTCCGCATCTATGAGTAGCACCCACGCTATTCATGTGTTTTGGAGCCCTGATCAAGTGAAGTCAACATTTCTTGAGACAAAACCACAGTATCACAACACCACACCCACAGAGATGAACTGGTTGCTAATTGCTAACATACAAGTAGTGACCACAACATGCAAATTGCAGGATACAGAGTACCCTGGGTAGAACAGACAGAACAGTCATGAGGTTTTAACATGCTGCTCAGAGACATGTATAACTGAAAACTTACACAATGCTTATTTTAGGATATCCCCAAACAATCCTTGGAGTCTTCCTTGAACTCTAGGTGACTGAAGCTACAGAAAGTAAAATTTTAGATAAAAAGCCAGACAAACAGGGGCCAATTTGACAGTGTGTACAGGTTTGCACCCATCCTTAATACTTTTAAGGGCTGGAGTGGAGTGACATCACCTGCTGAGGTGCTGGCAATACTGATTCCCCTCTTCTCCCCTACAGATTTGTTTATCTGGTCTAAGGTTAATAACTTCTAAAACCCTGTTATCATTGTCTGGGTTACAGTTCTGTCTCCTTCCAATCTTCCCTTGCTAGGTCTCCTAGTCTGGGTTTCTTCAGTTCCCTACCTTTCATAGGGGCCCATGGGGTCCCTGTGAAAACTTCTGATGTGTATGCTGGTACTCAGGACTCAAGTCCTAATGCTTACAGACATTTTTTTTTGAACCTGGAGATTTGTTTTTGGTTAAAAATAGATTCTTCTCTCACATAAATTTTTTCTCTCCTCCTGGTTCTTCCCCACCTCCTCTACCATCTGAATCCACTCCTTTTCTGTCTTTTATTATATAAGAACAAGTTTCTGGGAGATTATAATAAAATGTAATAAAATATATGATAAAACAAAAACTATTACATTGGATTTAGACAAGTCATACCCACAGAAAGAAAAGAGCCCAAGCGAAGTCACAAGAATCAGAAATCCATTTGATCATACACTCAGGAATTTCATTAAACACTGAACTGGAAGCCATAATTTATACACAGAGCATCCTGGGCTTGCTGCTTTAATCCCTATGAGTTCATAAAAGCTTCCATCATGTGGGTTTAGAGTTCCCTGTTTGCTTGACCTCTCTAGCTCTTATACTCATCTTGCCTCCTTTTCTGCAGTTTCCTGAGCTCTGAGGGAAGGGATTTGATTATGGCACAACACTTAGGGTGAGTGTCCCAAGGTCTCTCACTCACTGCTTGTCTGTGGATCTCTGATACATTATTTTGTCTACTGCAGGAGGAAGCTTCTGGCTGAACAAGTCACTGATCTATGAGTATAGCAGAATATCATTAGGAGTAATTTTCTCATGTTTTTGTTATTGTTGCTTGATTTGTTTGTTTGTTGGTTGGTCATCCAGTCAGCATCAGGTATGGGTTACATCTCCTGTAGTAGGCCTTAAGTCAAATCAGATATTGGTTAGTTACTCCCACAAGCTTTGTGTCAAAATTACCCTAGCACATCTTGCATGCAAAACATAATTGTAGATCAAAGTATTTGTGGCTGGCTTGGCGTTTATGTCTCTCTTTTGGTAGTGGCTTACAGGCAATTTTTTAATGCACTGAGCCATTTCCCTTTCTCCAAAGAAGCTAATTCTTGAATGATATAAAGGTAGAATCTGGAAGCTTTCTTAATAAGCTTCCTTACCTTTCAAATTTATTTCAAACACTTTAGACTAAAATTAGAAAAGCATCATGAACTGGATACAAACCACAAAAGAGCATGCAGGAACAAAACTGAAAACCTGCAGATAACCTTAGCACACAAGAATAATTCCCGGGAATATTTCATGTCTCCTTCTATGCATATAAATACACGTATTATGTCTCCCCAAATACATTTTGCCGAGGATATTCCTTTGCAGCCAAAATGTTTACCTTAGGGCACTGTCCTATAAAATATCTACAGCAAATAATGACTGTTTTGTGACTTTTTTGTGTGTTTTTATACATGTCCACTTGTGCATGGGCATGTGTGTGTGTACACACACAAGAAGGCAAGTGGCCAGCACTACATGTTCTCCACTGTCACTCTTGGGTTTTAAACATGTAGTTTTGTATGTGGATGTGCGATACTATGTGAAATTATTCACACCATATGCATGAAGTGAACAGAACAACCAAAAGTGGAACTAGACTTATAGTAAATTGTGGGAACTAGGAGCTGAACCTCAGTTCTCTGCAAAAGCAAAAACTGCTCTTAACCCCCGAATCATCTCTTGAGACCTCCACCTTATTTTTTGAGACAGTGTATTTCACTGAACCTGAAACTCGCTGATTTAGAGAGAATGGCTGGCTACTGACACCACCCAACCCCTGACTCTTCCACAATCCTCCTGTGTCCTCCTTTCCTGTCCTGGGATTACAGACCTTCACTCTCTCACTCCATCCTTGTTTTAGAACCCAGCTCCAAGGATTCAAACTTAGGTCTGTATGCCTGTAGAGTAGTCACTTGCCTTGACAAGGCCTCATCCTTAGGTTAAGATTCCTTAGAACTGTAGTGGGAGTGAATTGAGGGTCCCTGAAGGCCTATACTGTAGCATTAATTTACTATTGCTTGTTTGGGGATGGGTTTAGTTTTCTTTAAAAAAAAAAAAAAAAAAGCAGAGACCCATGTTTATATGTCTTTGTAAGTCTAGTGCCCTTTCATTAAGGTTGATAAGCAAGACAAGAGGTCTAGAGCACTGGGCAGGTGGTGACAGAGTGCAGAAGGTACTAGAAAAAGTACAAATAAAGCAGCCAGTCAGGATTTAAAGAAACATGACTTTTCTTATAGGTGTGTGTGTGTGAGAGAGAGAGAGAGACAGAGACAAAGAGAGACAGAGACAGAGAGAGACAAAGAGAGACAGAGGCAGAAACAGAGACATACACAGAGAGAAGGGAGAGATCTGTAATGTATGTAATCTGTCGTGTGTATGGTGTGCAAATGTGTGCATGATATATATATATGAATGATATGTGTGTGTATGTATGTATGTGAAGTGCATGTGTTGTATTTAATGTGTGTATCATAGCATCATATGCGGTACGTGGTATGTATGTCACTATGTGTGCCTGCATGTTTGAGGTATATAGTGTGTGTATGATGTGCACATGTGGTGTTTATACGGTATATGTAATGTATTTGTGCAAGTGTGAGGTGCTTTTATGGTGTCTACATGTATGATGTTTGTAGATGTATGTGGTGTGACTGTGATTTGTGAGTGTGATATGTGTGATATGTGTGTGTGTATGTGATGTATATATGATCTCTCTGTGTGTGGTGTGAGATTGTGTAGTGTGTACATATGTTCACATTGTATGTCTTTTATGTAGATGGGCATAGTATGCTTATGTATAATATATAGGGGAGACATGCATGCTGGCGCACACGTGATAGTTAGAGGGCGACTCATGAGCCCGTTCTGTCCTTCCACCTTTATTCAGGTCTTGGGGATCAGATTCAGATCACTTTTACCACCGAGTCTTCTTGACCCTCCCAAGACTGTAATGTTCAAAATGGAGTTCAGCGTGACTATTTCTCTGAGGAACCAGAAAGTATGATACCGTCCACAAGCCATATTTCTCATACTGTCTTGGCCAACGACCAGATTTTTGCTTTTTTCACTTTGACGTCCTTCCAATTTTTCATGGATATATACTTTTGTAAAATAGTGCAAAATGAATGCATAGAAAAAATAAAATAAAAATGATATACACTATACAAGCCAGTGTTTTTTATTACTAGATTCAAGAGTCATAAAATTTCTTTGACAAATTGCTATAAATATTTTAAGAGTGTACTCTCAATCTCTCCACTCAATTTTTCATGATGGGCCAGTAACTAACACTTTACAGCTCAGCGCTGGTGGACCATAATCTGAACAGTGCTGCTTTAGGACATATTCTCAAATAAATGTAGCGGCTACATAAGATGATAGTGTTTGGGTGGAAACAAAGTTCCTAGCAAAGCTATTCTAGGAGTGAAAAGTCAGGGAACTGGGACAATGGTTCCGTGGAAGAGGAACGTGCTGCAGAAGCAATAATAAGTACCCAGCCTGTCATCACTCAGGTCAACCTTGGTGAGAATGAGGGAACCCTCCTGTAATCCCAATGTTTAGGATGCAGAGCCAGAGAACCTGGTACAAACTGGCCATAAACACTAGGTGAGTCAACAAGCTCAGGGATCAGTGGGAAGCCCTGTATGTAAGGAGAGCAACCCATCAGTAAAGACACCTGATGTCCACCTCTGGCCTCCAGACATATATTCATGAACACCTACAAACGTGCCCACACACATAGAAACATCACATACGCACAAAAGGTCATAATGAGGATTTTGGGCAATTGACTGAAATAACCAAGTGGTAAACAATAGTATTATAGACCCAGGAAGATGGAAAGGGCATGGTGCAGAATTGGAAAGATCCAGAAAAAAATAGTACAGACTGCATAAAAATTATGTAAGTAGCTGCAGATGTAGTGTGATTGGCTCAGTCTCAATCATATATAAAGCCCTGGATCACAGGCTCCACGTCACAGAAAACTGGATATGGTGTTTCATGCCTGTAACCCCAGCACTGGAGGGGTGGAGAAAGAGGACTAGGAAATACTAAGAAAATTCAAGGCAGCCCTGCAATATCAGAGTCAAAGAGGGTGAGTGGAGAAGGAAGTGTAAACTCATGAAACCATTACAATTTCTAAAAAGTTATAATGCTTGGTTTAAAAGGGGTTTTCTCTTTACAATAGTTCGTTAAAATGTGCTCATCCAAGTAAAAGTTGTCTATGCAGAAAGAGGGTCGGGTCAGCGTTCAGCAGGACACACAGCACACAAACTCTAAAACTTGGGCATTAGAAGCTGGAGAGCTCAAGGAGACTTTTGTTGCTCTTATCTTTGGTCTAAAAATTAAGATTTATTTGTTTTCGTTTTGGCAGTGGGTAAATGGTTAGTGAAAAAACTCACAACTGCTCAAAGGGTCAGTCATAAATAACTCAGCAAGCTTAGCTATACAAGGACCATGCACATTAACCTCCTACCATGCTGGGCTCAGGAAATCTCACAGATGAGGGGATGGGAAGAGTGTAGGAGCGAGCACATGGAAAGGAGAGCTATGAAACAGAGACTTCTGGACGTGGCCTGACCGCTGCAGGTGCCCACTCACAGCAGCTGTGGCTGCACGCACAAGAGAAAGCCAATACAATTTTAGCCAGAACGTGCAGGCACCTTGATCACACCCCTCCCATAGAAGAGAACTGCTAAGGGAGGAAGTGTCACTCTCCTTTGGCTGTTAGTAGGTTGCTCATGCACCAGGGGATGGCCACACAGCTGCATGCAATATGGGCAGCACTCACTGAACTCAGGGGTCTTAATACTAAAAACAAACGAATAAAAGGACATGAAGCTAGAAGGTGAATGGATAGGACTACTTGGGGGGGTGGTTTTGGAGGAAGTTAGGGGTGGATGGATAGGTTTAATATGTATTGTGTAATACCTGGAACTTTCAGAGAATAAAACTTATCAGTTTAAGAACATAAAATACATGCATAAAATATTCTCATAATTTGTATGTATTTCCACAAACTTCAGAACTTTGAGACACTACCACACCATGCACCTGGGGGTTGACCCTCTGAGGGTTGTGGCAGGTGTGTCTCTGTCAACACAGCCAGGTTCAGGTGAGAAAAGGGAGATCTACACTGAAGGTGACTTTGCCACATTCATGTTGGAAAGTACGGTATTTCTGTCTAAAATCTCTTCAGCAGCCTTAAAAAAACAGACTTTCATACTTATCGCATTTACAGAGGGAAAAAGACTGATAAAAAATGAAGACAGACTGAAGTCTTATTCTTACTGGTGAAGGACACAATTTGTTATTCTTAAAGGAGAGTTGTCAGGTGGCTGGCACCCTAAAGAACTAATGCTGTGTGATTAACATCTAAATGCCAAGAAGCAGGGTGGGAAAGAGAGATCTTCCCACCCCCCCATTTCCCACCTACTTATCCATAGTCCCTTAATGAAAGAAGGAAACAATACTCTGTCACTCCTTCCCTTAACCTGAAGGCAGAGCAGACCACTCAGGACTCACTAAATGACAGAATTCATTCTCACTAGAATGGATACACAACCGAGTGTGTACCCAGGAAAGTCACACTGCAACATGAATCTCACAAAGTTTCACTGCAAGTTTTGGTTCTTAAAAATTTTTAAACATTTATTTTAACTCTGTGTGTGCATGCTTGTATGTGTGCATGTGCATGTGAGTGTGTGTGTGTGTGTGTGTGTGTGTGTGTGTGTGTGTGTGTGTGTGTCCTGGATGTGTCTGGTTGCACTCATACATGCATGTGCCTGTGTGCATGCTCATGTCTATGGAGACCAGAAGGGTACATCAGATTCTCCTCAGGTGGGGATGCTGGTGTTTGTGACCTGCCCACCGCCCACCATCTTTCTATGACTCCATGCTAGGAACCGTACTCAGGTCTTTTACAAGTGCAATAATCTTTTTCTTCTTCTCCTTCTTCTTCTCCTTCTTCTTCTTCTTCTTCTTCTTCTTCTTCTTCTTCTTCTTCTTCTTCTTCTTCTTCTTCTTCTTCTTCTTCTTCTTTTTTCTTCTTCTTCTCCTCCTCCTCTTCCTCTTCCTCCTCCTCCTCTTCCTCCTCCTCCTCCTCTTCCTCCTCCTCCTCTTCCTCCTCGTCCTCGTCCTCCTCCTCCTCCTCTTCCTCCTCCTCCTCCTCCTTCTCTTCCTCTTCCTCCTCCTCCTTCTCCTTCTCTTTCTCCTTCTCCTTTTACTTACTCAGTTTATATTCTGCTCACTGTCCCCCCATTCATTCCCTGCTACAATCCTTCCCCTATCCCCATATACTTCTCTGAGCAATTGGGGGTCCCCTGCGTATCCTCCCACTCTGGAATATCAAATATCTGTGAGGCTAGGTGCATCCTCTCCTACAGAGGCCAGACAAGCCAACCCAGCTAGAAGAACATTTTCCACAGATAGGCAACAGCTTTTAGGACAGCCTCCCCTTCAGTTGTTTGGGACCCACATGAAGACCAAGATGCACACCTACTACATGTGTGCAGAGAGGCCTGGGTCCAGCCTGTGTATGCTCTTTGGTTGGTGCTTCAGTCTCTGAGAGTCCTGATGGTCCAGGTTAGTCCCAAAGTTGATCTTCCTATGGAGTTTCTATCCCTTTCAAGACCCACAATCTTTCCTCCTATTCTTCCATAAGAGTCCCCAACCTCCATTCACTGTTTGATGCATCTGTCTGAGTCAGCTGCTGGATGGAGCTTCTCAGAGGACAGCCATTCTAGACTCCTGTGTGCAAACATAACAGAGTATTATTAATAGTGTCAGGGATTGGTACTTGCCCATAGGATGGTTCTCAAGTTGGACCTTGTATTGGTTGGCCATTCTGTAAGTCTCTGTTCCATCCCATATCCTTGCATTTCTTGTAAACAGGATAAGCTTTGGGTTAAAAGTTTTGTGGGTGGGTTTGTGTCTCTAGTGTTCCACTGGCATTCCTGCCTGGTTACAGGAGGTGGCTTCTTCAGCTTCCATATCTCAGCTAAGGTCAGCCTCATTGATTCTTGGGCACATCCTTTATCCCAGGTCTCTGTCTAGTCCTAGAGATGCCCCCACCTCCCAGCCCTGTCAGTTGCAGATTTTCATTCATTCTCGAGGCCATCTGGCCATCTCTCCTGTCCCTCCCCAGTATGCATTCCTAACTGCTGAACCAAGTCTCCAGCCTGATGCTTTGCTTTCCAGGCTTAAATGAGGTGGTGTGAGACTGCTGGAGGAACATAAAGGCCTCTTGTTTGGGGGATTGTTTGGTTCCATTTCTATTTCTGTTCATCTCTCGATGGTACCTAAAGGAGTTGGCTTCATTTCTTTAATTAGAGTTCTAAATGGTTTCTCAGTGGGTTCCGTTGGAGTTGGCTCATCAAATGTAAGGAAGGAAAATGCTCCGGAGTTTTCTCTAAGATGATTCTTGGATCTGTCCTCCAATGTCTTCTGGAAGTCTTTACTCCTTTCTTGATATCAAATGCTCCAGAGACAACACTTTCAAGTTTCTGCCTCCCAAGCAGCCATTATTCCTGGCAGCATTCTGTACCATGAACAAATCGCTTAGCCAGTAACTAGGGGGTATTGGTGGGCTTTTAGCTGTCATTTCTCTGGCTTATTATTAAATCCTTTTTTCTTTTAATTGATTTGAAACAATTGATTTTTCTGCCCTGAGATCAGAGGAAGGCAAGAAAAATTAAGACTGATAATGGGGTCAGAGCAAATGAATGAGTTAATTAAATGTACTTGGCTCAGCAGAAAAGGATCTTGCTGTGGGGAGGGGGCAAAGATAGCTCTGCACTTTCAACCACTGGACATCTATTGAGCTCAGTGTCACTATTCTTATGCTTTTATTGGCATGTTGTATTTGGGGGAAAGAATTGGAATAAAGAGAATTAGTATTAGAGAAACAGAAAGTGGAAAGAGCTAGTGAACTCAACTGATCCAATTCAGTCTCTTCGGACATTTTCCTGCTGGTAAAGAACAATGGGTATAAAACAGGAGACAGAATGGGTCGAAGTATAAATGAATATGGAAACGTAGCCAAATGGTACACAGACGAGTGCACTTCCAGGTGTGTTCTAAAAGGAACTAGCAAGAAGTTCACAACAATCAGAGATGGGGAGATGAGTCAGGCAGAACAGTATTTGCTGTATACACACAAGGATCTGAGTCCCCAGTACATACGTGGAAATCTGGGTGTGGTGCCATGAAACTATATTCCTAGCTGTAGTGAGGTGGAGCTAGGTGGATCCCTGGGACCTGTTGGCAGCCAGCTTAGTCAAATTAGCTAAAGTAGCTTCAGGCCATTGAGAGACCCTGTCTCCAAAAACAAGGCAGATGGTGTCCTGAGGATCAGCACTTGAGTTTATGCTATGGCCTACACACACACACACACACACACACACACACACACACACACACACACACAAATTCATGTGCAACTGTATGCCCACAGATATCAACATTTCCACATCACTAAAGCTCACAACAAATCATACAAATGCCATTTTAAATCAAGGACTGCAGTTCAATTTCTTTAAAAGAATTGGGGGACAGAGTAGCCAGAGAAATGGCTCAGGGGTGAAGAGTGTATAAGTCTTACTGCCTTGGAGGGCCAGAGTTTGGTCCCCAGCACTCACATAAGAGGCTCACAACTGCCTGTACCTCAGCTCCAGATGGTACCCTCTTCTGCCTTCGGTGGGCACTTACATTCACATGTGCATAATACATGGGTTCACATATATAGAGAAGTAAAAATAATAAAATAAGCCTCTAAACATGACCAGTGAAAGTAGTGAGGAAGTTTGCCCATTGAGAAAGAAGAAATGCGGGCAGTGGTGGCGCATGCCTTTAATCGCAGCACTCGGGAGGCAGAGGCAGGTGAATCTCTGAGTTTAAGGCCAGCCTGGTCTACAGAGTGAGTTCCAGGACAGCCAGGGCTACACAGAGAAACCCTGTCTCGAAAAAAGAAAAAGAAGAAAGAAAAAAAAGAGAAAAAAGAAACGATTGCCTTTGTACAGTCAATCATGTCCCCTCTGCGTGGCCCTCTACTGCCAGCTCAAAGCGTTCTCCGTACTCCGACTTCCACAGGCCCAGCCTCACCAGATCTTCTGATATTTAAAAAATTTCAAAACTAATTCTCATTTAAAATATCTCAAGTGTCAAAATGAGCTACAGTGGGGTCACCTTTGTCCTTAATTCTAAGAAAATAAAAAAAGGAGAAATAAAAGTCAATTCTCCCATTAAATCTCTTTTGGCACACTTACAATTTTGCCTTCTGCTGTCGTTTTGTTTGTAATTTCTTGGACCTTTGTTTATGGGAAATTAAAAACCTCTTGAAGATCAGATAGCTAACTGTGTATTTGTTCGTGTGCTCCTCACACTCACTGGTAGACACTAGAAATAGGGTTTGATTAAAAAACTTGTGTGCTTCAATAAAAAGTTATCTGGTGATATGTTCTCTTCACTGTCCACTTCCAAATGCAATAGAACCAAACCTCCCATCACACGTGCTTGTGTAGCAGGTTACTGTGACGGTGTGAAGAAATGCACCTCCACATAGCCCTTTTTAGAAGCTATCCACCTCCATCTCTGCCAGCTAGAGTCTTTGCAGTTTCAGACACTGTGTGCACCTTACTTTGAAAGGAAGTAGCAAATTGGGTACAGTAGCTAATTCCATTTCTGAAACTGATTATAATTATAATTATTAATTATGATTATTAATATTATTATTAATCATTATTATTACTATTATTATAATATGTGTGTCTCTGTGCATGTCTGATTGTGGAGAGCAGCAAACAACTTTTTAGTGTAGTTCATTATGTACTACCCACTTTCTTTTTAAGTCCGGGTCTTTCACTGGCCAAAAATTCATCAAGCAGTCTATACTGACTGTAGAGCAAGTCCCAGAGATCTGCCTATATCTACCAGCACAGCTCTAGGATTATGTGCACGAACTACTGGGCCAAGCATTTGGATTTTAACATAGGTTTTAGTGATTGAATTCAGGTCTTGATTCATCCCAGTCAAGTACTTTATTGACTGAGACATTACCCCAGTACATAAATGTATTTTAAATTAGTAATCGACAAGTCATCATTACAAAAGGCCAGGTATGTTTAAAGCACCAAAGTCTTATGATCAATTGTCATGGGCAATTTTGTTCTTGCTGTATACAAGTAACCACAAACAAATGAATCAATGTGTCAAGAAAAATTCCAAAAGCAGACAGAAGGCAACAAATGGCCAGAAGGTCATAGTTGTCCATCCTTCTTGTCAAACACTATTCTCAGCCTGCACAAATGTCTCAGTTTCAAGATTTTTTCCATTGTACATGGCTCACTTCACTTATGATCGGGTGCTCCATCTTACACAAAATTATCCCATTTCCATCTTGATGTCTTCATTTTAGTACAGGTTACTCCTACTTCTATGACTCAGTATTTCTTCTAATACCAAATTCAATGACTATTCAGTCTTCAATGGTTCTGCTTCTCATTTCTGATTGTTGAAAATAGTTTTAAAATTGTTCTGTCTTTCTGTAACATCCTATACATCCAACAGTCTACTGGGATGTACTGAGTTTTTTAAGAGATGAAATTATAACTTAATTACTCTTTTTACCAACATTGTCTTTATCTTCTTGTAGTCAACATAAATAATGCATATATATGTATATACCAGTCTGTGTGTCTGGCATGTCTCTAAGACTTAGGTCTCTGAACAATTTTCATAAATAGCTATTATGCAAAATGACCTGATTATCTACATCATCAAATCTATAATTTGTGTGTAATATTCTGCATAAACCATGCCAAGGAAAAACCATACCTTAATTAATTAATTAATTAATTAATTAGTTAATTAATTAACCAACTACTAGCAATATGAAAAACTTAATTTCTTTAAATAAATTTACACTATTCTAACTAACTCAGAAATAAAATCATTACAGGACTTGTTTAAGGAAGCCAGTCAAACACTTGCCCAAACTCTATCCCTCTCAGTGAACTCCTATACAGTTAGAATGGCCACTCTGAAGCCACAAAGCTGCACTAGGGGATATATACTTTCAATTATATTTTTACTTGTTCATAAACAAGTAAAATAAGAAAAACTATGATGGAATTGAAAGTAGAACAAACAAACTGTATATCCTTATTTTGTATCACAAGTCTTTTGCCTGCATTCGGTCCCTCTTCATTGGCCTTTCTTGGTCAAATGTTATCGTATACCCACACTTACCACATTCTCACCTGACTACATCTGTACATGTGAATATTGTAGTCTAAGATCTACGCATGAGGGAGCCTATGTTTTTATTTGTTTGTTTGTTTTGCTTTGTTTTCTTCTGAGTTTGTTAGACACCAAATTTAGACTGTTTTTAAGAATAGAGTTTTAGAAAACAACCTAACAATATTTTTGGCAAAGGTTCTAATTTATTTACAGAAGAACCGCTGCCACATTTCATTACTACCACTAACATTTCATCTTCAAAAATATGCTGTTTTTCTTAATGTCCTTATTTATGCTATTTGATTTCAGGATATGAAGTGAAGTCTGGCTTAGACCGAGAAGTTTGCTGGAAGGAAAGAGATTGTTTAAGAATGAGAAGAACTGCTGGATGACAGGTACTTAGGAATAAGACTTCTCAAAATACGTATGAATCGAGGACAGGTGGATTTTTAAAGCTTTGTGACAAATAGATGACCTGATACTGTTTTGTGCCATTTGGCTGAAAACAAGAATTTAAGAAGAGACGGCGTGATTGAGTTAGGTTGGATGACTTCTCACCCTTTGTCTTGAAATGATAAGTCTTGAATTTGACAGTCTCAATAGGGCAAGTTTCCCGAAAGGACAATCAAAGACTGCCATAGGCAGAATACAAATGAATGGCAGGTAGGTAAAATTGACAGATGTTGACTGTGTTGTCATTTTAAGGGCATATATTCTGTATTAGCAATTTCCCTGGGCTTTCTGCTGTTTGGACAATTAATCAAACGTACCAGCTGAGTGAATGCTGACTTGTCTTGTTTAGACAAGGTGGACAAGGGGTACTAGGCTGTTCTGTAGACAAATATCTCAAAGGATCTCTTCCATGGTTCCTTTATGTTCATTAGTAGCACCGGTGACATTTGCCTAATGCCCAGAATCTTTTCTATCATGTGAAGCATATATCAAATAACAACCTAAACTATTTTGATAGTGTCAATGTTTGAGCAAATCTACACCCTAAAAACAGGCAGCACTGGGGATGAGCTGGAGCAGATATAGCTTTTCTGAGGTTGTTTGCTGGGGGAACATGCTGTTTTACTTAAGATGAAAGACAGCAGTGGGCATGAGAATATGGGTTTCCACAAGATTTTCTAAGAACTCCACATATTTGGAAAGATAAAAAGAGTGAGAGATGGAGAGAGAAACAACAACTAGGAAATTCTAGATAGTTACCATAAGCACTACAGAACCTATGCCTTCCCCATAGACATCATGAGTATGGAGTTCAAGGTCATTTGACCATTAGAAAGGGCTTCATATCAGTAGGGTAACTATGTATTATTCTTTCCCATCTTAATCCAACTCAAATATTCTGTTTGAAGTTGCTACCTTCCACATTTTATGCATAATGAGGCAAGGTCCAAAATATTAACTCCCTCCAAAGGAGTACAAGACCTGTATAATAATTGGATAGAGATTTGAGCACAGACATCTGGCCTCAGAGTCTCCACTTAATCACTTGACTTTCTAGCTATTGTTTCCAGTCTTGACTTTTTCCCCACTAGAGGTAGCGTTCTTCTAAAAATGTTAGAGATTTTGGTGGAGTCCCATAACAGTCAATGGAACAGGTAAAGAGCTCCCAGCTGTTCTGCAAGCAGTTTGCTCATAAGGGAATGGATAGCTAGCTCCAGAGGTCCTTTTAGCTGTATTCTGTGTTGGTGCTAGATGGTTTTCCTCTTACATTCTTTTACCTTATAATTCAAGAAGAAGAAAAACAGATGGGTAAAGTAACCTAGATTTATAGTCCAAGAAACAGGCTTATGTGTACAGCTGAAGATCACACCCAGTCCTCAACAGGACTCAGAGGAGAAGTTGTGTCACATGAGATCACTGCCCTCTGCAGTTTGGAATCTGCCCATCTCCATATGATCTACTTGGATTTCAACCTTCTGAAATAACCAAATATTGACCCCAGTATTGTCCAAGACAGGAATACAGATGCCTCCTATTGATTCTATCTCTCCACTGTATCTCCTTGAAATCTTATAGATTCCTTTTTACATCAACCTTTCTGTATAAGCAAGACTTGGAAAAGGCTGGAGGAATGTTTTGCTGTCAGGAAGATTTTTGTCTCCTAGAGAAATGTGAGCCTTTTCACAGACCACTGCCTCCTCTTCAAAATGTATAGTAAATCTGAAAATGTCTAGACTACAGTAATAGATGTATAGGTCTCTACCTTCTCCAGTGCATTCAAATGCCTTCTTCAATCAGATACAAGTTCAGGCCATAGTTCCAGACCCTTTTGCCAGTTCAAAGGACAATGAGTCATGTTAAGTATTTTTCTAACTGGCTGATTAAATTTCACAAAGCTGATGCAGTACATGCTGACAACAGCTAGTATTTAATATAGTTTAAGCACAAATCCTAGTTATAACTATGAAGAGATGTCAACAATACTTCTGCTTTATTTCTTGTTTGTGACAATTCTCACACATCTTAACCATGGTTATAAGATGGCTCAGTGGATAAAGTGCTTGCATACAAACATGAAGAGATCAGTTCAAATATCTAGAATCTACATGCAAGTTGGGCAGGGTAACATATTTTGTAATCCCATTGTTCCATGGCAAGATGGGAAGTAGAAAAGGGATAGTCCTCGGAAACTTGTGACATAGTCAGCCTGGCATGCATAGCCACACACAGGAGGGAGAAACCTTTTTGCAAACAAGGTGAAGGCAAATATAGATATCAAAATTTATCCAGTGACCACAATACTCACATGAATGAACACACACACACACACACACACACACACACACACATGCACACACACACACACAAATATGTAGATTTTATTTTATTACTCTGTACTGTAGTCGCTACTTCCTGCCTCTGTGCTTTCTCTCCCCTCCCTGTCTTCCTCCTCCTTTCTCTCTGACTTCATTGGAGTAGAGCACTATAATTACCATCTTCTCATTGTCTCCTTTAGCACCCCTCTTCTGTTGTGCAAGAGCAATGCCCTGAACCTATTATTTAATGTATTTTAGTAAGCTGCCTCTTTTAAGTTCCATATGAGAGATGCATTTTGTGTTTAGCTATTTGAGTTAAAGCTCTTCTGGAGCTTAAAACCATCTTGGTAGGTAGAAACTGATGAAGGTGAGACAGTATCCACAGGGCATTGACCAGAATTAGCAAATTCATTGTAAGATGGACACTTGCTCATGGGTTAGACACTGGAGTTTATGCTCTCAACCAAGAGAAAAATCCTGGAAAAGTATAAATATTCTTCTTAGTGAAGAAACATCTATGTAAATATCAACTGGAGCCCCAGCAGAGCAGAGCTAGAGCTCCCAGCTTTTGTCTGGGCTTCAAGACCAGAACAAATCAAAGGAATACCACACTTGGGAAGACTGGCAGAGCAGTTATGTTACTAAATGACAAGAGAGATAAAATGTTTTCAAGGAACAATGCAATTATTGGGAATTTAAATATATACAATTCGACCTTAGTAAATAGTATTAGCATTTTTTTTTTTGAAGAAAAAGAAAAGAGTCAGGAACTCAAGAAATGTCTCAGTGGTTACGGATGGTTGGTGTTCTTTCAGGGGATCAGAGTTTACTGTCCAACACTCAAGTGGGTAGCCTACAACTGTTTGTAACTCAATATTCAGGAGACTTGACACCTTCTTGTGGCCTTCTTTCATATCTGTGAGCATGTGTATAAACACACACACAGACACTACAATCTTGGGAGTGAATTAATATATCTTAAAAAACTATCAACTGACAGAGCAAGTTTAATACACAGCAGTAATAAAATATTCAAAAAGCAGAGAACATTCTATGCAAGAGCACTAATGCCAAAACTTACGAATTCAGAGAGCTTTATGGACCAAGTCTTGCCCACAATAAAGATGGGCACATTAGAATATTGAAACTTGACCTGAGTAATGTTTTCTGATGTTAGATGTTCATCCAACACACTTCAAACTTGATTTGACTCTTCATTTAGATTTGCCAAGAAGTCAATCTTTGTAGCAAATTTAACTAAATAATCTATAAAGTTAGATAACACAGATACAAGATTTTTGTGGGTTTTCTTAATAAAAGCATGATGATGATGATGATGATGATGATGAGGAGGAGGAGGAGGAGGAGGAGGAGGAGGAGGAAGAAGAGGAGGAGGAAGAAGAGGAGGCAACTGGGGGATGATCAGTTCAGGATGTCAAGGCACAATGAATACCATTGACATGCCAAATTAAGACTGTAAATTAGGAATTTGAGAACACACCAAGGGAATGAACCTCCCTAAAGTCATCTGAAAATATCTACCTTTTGGTGTGTTGTTTATGACATTGTCTCTGTGGTCCTTGTTCTTTTCTTTAATGGGTATAATGGTCCCATTATCCACTGTAAAAGGTGTAACTTCATAACACAAGAATGGTTTTTCTAAACTAAGCCTTATTCAAAGCCTTCTACAATGGTAAAATTACTTCTTTCAAAACTCTTCATGGTTTTTTAGTGCAATTAGCTTTTTCACCTCCAACATTTCTTTTGGTTCTGTTTGGACAATTGAATTTTATTTTTATTATACAATTATTCTGATAACAATTATAAAATTTTGCAAAGTCTTTTTTTAAAGGAATGATTTATAAACATTTCTGACCGAAAATACTTCAAACTGAAGCTATTGTTTCCTAAAGATCTATGTGCAATTGACAACAATTTAAATAATTTGATGATGAAGTCCTGATGTTATATTTTATGTCTCTGGTCAATTTTAAAGATATTTCTTTATGGAAGTTTACTCTTTTGTTCCCACACTTGCTTTTCAAGATGCTTGGGGTTATAGATAAAACAATATAGTGGATAAAACCTACAGCAACATACTGTTTGGGGGCCCAACCCACATTTTGAAATTGTAATCACAGCAGTGAATGCAATAACTACCTAGGAGCTAGTGGTCGCAGAGCTGAGCCAACACTGGAGAAAACCAGAAAGCAAAATCCTGGACTCAACTTCCATATTTCCTGATACAGTAGTTTTGAAGTAGATCTAGTAAACTGTTTCCTCTCTTCTTCTTCTTCTTCTTCTTCTTCTTCTTCTTCTTCTTCTTCTTCTTCTTCTTCTTCTTCTTCTTCTTCTTCTTCTTCTAGTGCTAATAAAATTTAATGATTTTTATCTGGTGTCTAATACAAAAGTTGTAAATATGAATGTGGCAGTAATGATATTTTGAAATTTAGCTTTTTTGTAGATGCCATATGGTTTTTGACATTTTAGTTTTTGTACAAGTACAAAAATCTTTAAGACTTGTACTTCTTATTTCTGATGGAAAGAAATTTTGTAAAAGGACAGAAACAGCCAAGATCCTCATTCTACTCTATTAAGTTTACAGACTCACTGAACTGTTGTCAGGATCCTACTCCATAGCTCAGCCAATGCAAGGTAACCCATCCCATCCTATGCCACCCGACTTGCCCAAATGCATACTATCTTACTCCATGATTTCTCATCCATACCACATCATCTCATGGTAACTATTCAAAGTCATCCTATTTCTTTTAGTTTCATTTCCATTTGTGTGGCAAAACACTTTTACCAAACACAATTTGGGACAGGAAATCATTTTTACATCTTATACTTCCAGGTCATAATCCATTCTCAACTAAAGTCCTGTCAGGAACTCAAGACAGGGACCTAAAAGCAGAAGTCATGGAAGAATGGACTGCTGGCTCTAGCTCTCACTTACTCACTCCCACAGGCTCATCCTTAGCTAGTTTTGTTCTATAGTTCAGAACCACCTTCTAAAGGAATGATGCAAATCACAGTGGGCTGAGTCCTCCTACACCAATTAACAATCAAAACCTCTCACAGAGATGTCCTTAGGTGAATCCCATCTAGAAGATGTCCTAACTGTACTATCAGATGATTCTAGGTTGTTTCAAGCTGACAAGTAAGCTTAGTCAGATAGCATATGATCCTCCCCAATCCCATCCATCCAATCTTATTCTATCTTATTACACCCTTCTCACTCATTCTATTGCAGACCCTGGGGACCTGGCACAGGATCTTCTTCATGTGCAACAAAATCTACAGCTACCCATGGTCTCTCATGTATAGCTTAAAATTGGCACATAAGCTATGCTTGTTCTATTTATAAACTTTAAGTAATTTGTAGATGATGCATGGTAGCTAATACAACATAAATGTGCTACATATGTTTACTGTTTGTGGAGTACTGCAAAAAACAAAATAAGCATGGATCTTTGGCCCAGATTTTTTTCTCCAATTGTTTTTATTTATAATTGTTGCATACACTCAGCGAAAACCTTGAGCATAGTCCACACTAAGCCTCCAGAGATGCTCAGAGGCTGCAGGAGTACCTTTTATCAATGGTGCTTTAAATTTTTAACTATAAATTCCAGGCTACTGCTTCCTACCTGCAAAATGGCTTATTCTTTGTAGCTTTCCTTGGTTTCTTTGTCTGATTCCATTCAGTAACTGGTGCTGCCACCTTCTGACTCCAGATTGAAAACGTGTGTTTAAGTCTTCACTTTGGATAGAATGTATGTTTTAAGTATTTATTTTAGCATTCTTTTCTCCATGATTTCTTTTTCTCCCTTGGGCCTCTCCTTTCAAATATCCCCTATTGTTTCCTGTTTGTACATTTCTATACAGAGTTCTTGTGCACTAATCACAGTCCTCGGCATTTAATACTCTCTGCCCCAGTTAAACCGCCCTCTCTTCATGGGTCTAGAATCAGGAGCCAAAGAAAAATTCTTAAGATTGCAATGTTTTCTGGTGAATGGGTTGGTTTTCAAAGACTAGTTCAAAAGGGGCTCCTAAAACCTAGTGCTCCAAGTCTTTGTGTAAAACTCACTTAGAAAGTTTCCTTGTTTTAGCTATCCACTGTGCCTCTGAAGCTCCTTCTGTGTCTGTTACTTTACAGAACCCAGAAATACTGAGTGAAATAATGCATGTTAATTTCCCTTTGGATGGAATAATGCGGTGTCAGAGCCTGACAGATATATCTAGAAGGTAATCAAATGCATTCCTACTGTTTTACCCCATGGAGGAAAGCTGAAAGCCTTTTCAAGATCTTACCTATTCAAGTGAAACAGCTGGAGCCCTCTTCAAGCTCTTGCCACTTCTCTGGACAGCTCTGACCTGCAGCAGTTTAAGGTCCACCTCTGGATCACTTCTGTGGCCATTGGAATGGAACTCTGTGATTATCCGAGTCTGGTTTAAGTGCCAATCTCTGTGAATAGGGTCAGGGTGTTTGCCCCAGTCTGGCAAAGTCAAATCCTTAAAGTTAATAGAAGTATTTTAGCTACTTTTCTCCTTGATGTGACAAAACTCCTACGAGAAACAACTTAAAGAGAATGTGTGTATTTTCAAGGGAATGCAGTCCATCGTAGCAGGGAGGGCATGGTGGCAGGTATGTGACACAGTCAGAAAACAGAGAGTGGGATATTGATGCTTTTTTCCCTTTTTATTCAGCTCTAGGCTTCAGCCTATGCAATGGTGCTACTCATATTTAGGGTGAGTCTTTCTGCCTCAAATGACCCACCTAGAATCACTCTCAGATGTTCTCTTAGTAATTCAAATTACAATCGAAACTCATCACCTATCTTTTTCACATTACAACCTGTTAGCCAAGATGTTATTGAGGAACTTTTTGTGAAACCAGAACTTTTTCACAGTGTTGTCTCGGATTTCAAGAGGCAGGTGGAGAAGAGCGTAGAAACCAGACAGGAGAGACTAATTCCTAGGTTCACATTCACTACTTTGCTGGTAGCATTCACTAGATCTTGCTTGTGGGCAGGTTAAGCTCTGTGTCCCAATTTTACCTTATGAAATAGAAGATTGTGTCTTCCCTTTTAGGATTAGTTAAATGGTGAGTTTTAAGTGATGTGCTGATCACAGTGACAAACAGATAATAGGTACTCAATCAATAGTGACTCTCATAGCGATTAATATATAATTGACATCATCACCTCCATGATGGTTCAGAGACTTACAGAGCCTATCAATATGACCCTCTTAACACAATTTCCAGTCTGTATTTGTATGACTTTTTCCAAAGTACCCAAACTCTGAAACCATTGTAAAAGCTGGTTGAATTCCTGAAGCCATAAGGGAACTATATGTTGATTTTCTTAAGACCAACTATTAGTTTTAAAGCATCCATTAAGAAAAAGTATATTAAAAATTGCTCAGATATATCTGCAAAGATAATAGTGGCAGGTAGTTTGGATACCATGTTGGCACTGGAAGTAGAGCTGCCACTCAGCTCATCCCAAGGCTCTTTTTATTTTTACCCATCTTAAAAAAAGCCTTCTGGATCATATATGACATCCAATCCTGCCTTATTAACTAGAAACTAAATGAGCATTCCAGAAATTTAATTGAAAGTGATACTCTGAATGTTAATAAGGACCTGGTCAGGAGGGAGATTGATGTTCCCAGCTGCAGACTCAGCCTTGAGGAAGAGTCTCTCAAGGCCTCATCACTAGAGCCAGGCTAATGCTTCTGTTTATTGCTGCTACTTTCCTTGCAGGCTTGCTTCTAGAAGATCTCCCAGACACCCACCTGCTTCCCAATCCCTGCTAAATCAAGGTTTCCCCCCCCCCGAGGCCTCCACCCCCTGGCTCCATATCAAATCAGACATCAGACCAATAGCATACTGTTGCTATATAAATGAAAACCAAAAACCTCTGGATAAGTTTTCAAAATGTTGAAAAGGATGATGGAAAATGGGATTCATGGGATTCAGAATTTTACATTTTTGCAAATAGAAAACATATAAAGACACACACATCTCTTGCTTTGAGAAATAATGTTGTAAAAACAAATAAAACACCAAACAAATAGGCAAAAGACATGCAAAAGACTCAAGGGTTAGCTCAGTCAGTATGCATGAATGAGGAACTCACTTTGGATGCCCATTCTCTTATGAGAAAACACCAAGCAAAGAGTGACCCTTGTCTCTAACATTAGTCCTGGGGAAGAGATCCTGGAACTCACTGGCCAACCTTGTCAAACAAATGAGCATGGTATTCAGTAATAGACCGTAACTCAAAAAATAAGTGGGGGCCAATTGAAGAAGACACCTGAATTTGGCCTCTGGCCTCCACATGAATGCACACATATGTGCATATGCCCACATGAACATGCACATATACCACACACGTGCACACACCAAGAGTAAAAGCACATGCAAAGACACATTAAGAGAGACTGTATTACTCAAGCTGTATTTGAGTATGTGAAAAGAAAGTTCCCTTTACCAGAGCTTAGTATTGAAGTCATACTTTGATTTTGAGTATAACTTTTCATACAATATTTACCGAACTTGACATATTCTCAAATTTTCTTTTGCCATCAGAACTAAAAATACTGAGGAATGAGCTAAATCAAATGGTACACACAGGAACTGGACAGATGGCTCAGTAGTTAAAGCATTTACCATGAAAGCATAAGAACTTGATTTCAGATTCCCCAACATTCACTTAAACCCAGAGCCAGAAGTTTGTGAACCTTTAACCTCAGTACTCTGCAGCTAGATGAAAGTAGTGACCAGAGTCCCTGCAAACTCATGGGCCAGCTAGCCTGGGCCTTGTAAAAGCAAAAACAGAGGTTGTGTCTCAAACAAGATAGACCATGAGGAGCCACATCTGAAATGTCCTGCTGTGCAGGACATACTCACACATATGAACAAGCATGCACACATGCACACATACATGGGCACACATGCACATACACACACACACACACACACACACAGCCAATACTCACAGGATAGCAGTTGCATGTTCATGATTTACTTCTTGTTTTGTACATTGGTTTTAAGATTTTTATTCTTCTAGTTTTCCATAATTGAAATGAAAATACTATTTAAGTAGAAAATGAAGTAAACATTTCCTAATGTCACAGAAACAAATATATCTACATAAAAACGGAAATGCTGAAGCTGTTGAACTACCTACTAGTACATGCTTCTGGGTTATTCTGAAAGTGCCAACCTGTACAGAGGAAAGTGTGAAGTAAATAGAAAGCTAAGGGAAGCAGTATTTAAAAACACACATTCTTCTCCAGTGTTGCTTGCTTTGGGGAACTGAACAAAGCCTGAGTTACTGGTTCACCTCAGATATCTAACCTGCTAGTTTAGCTTTGCCTAACTGCTCTGCATAACATTTGTTCAAATCAATTTTATTTAATTATTCTTGTACTCTGACTTTCTTAACAGATTATTAGGAAAAAAAACTATAAAAAGAAAAGAACAGAAAATATGAAAGAATAAAAGGGAACTGAAAAGGAAAAGATGATTCTGGTGTTCAGAGAACTTACTGATCTTATACATGACCAAGGATCAGTTTCCGGCACTGGCATGATGGCTAAGAATTGTCCATAAGTCAGTGGGTGACATGAAACCCTCTGTGAATATCTGGAATGAACTTGGAGCGTAAACATACATGCTGACAAAATACTGATACACATTAAATAATTAAATAAATAAGCAAATATTTTTAATATATTAGCAGGTTTTGTTTATGATTTTATATTTTGAAATTATAATACAACTGCATCACTTCTTCTTTCCCATTGCCTCCCTCTCAACCCTCCCATTGAAATGAAAAAAGGTCCTATGAACCTAAATATTTTTTAAAAGAAAGGCAATTCTTTTTTTTTTTTTAAAGCTTGCCATGTTGTTTTAGAGAAGGGTTGGAAGTACTGGGTAAATTGCCAGCTGTGCACACATGAACATCTAACTCCTGATCCCAGCAGCAGCTGATTAAAATGCAACGTAATGATGAGCTTCTGTATCTTGATTAATAGAAAGCAGGAACAGGAGGAGCCCTCTGGCTCCCTGAGCAGCTAACCTGGGCAAAACAGTGTGTCCCAGGTTTGGTGAGAGATCCTGCCTCAAAAAAATTAAGATGGAGAAGGAATTGTGGAAGACTCCTGATGCCAACCTTTGGCCCCACATATGCCCATAAACACACACACACACACACACACACACACACACACACACACACACACACTCACAAAGGGTGGAAATTATAATGCAGTTTAAAGGGCACAGTCAGGAGAATGATTGAATCATGTCTGATTTCTAACACTTATTACCAAGCAAGCAGAGATTAAGTGACTTTCTCATATAAAATAATAATAGCAATGTCCATGCTGGGATGCTGTTGAAAGGGATTGTTTCAAGAAACTTAAAGACTTACTGCAGTACATCTGATAAATGAGGAGTCCAGGGAATATCAGTCATCTTCATCATAATCCTATTATCAGATGCTTTGGATCCAATAGAGAGAAAGTAAACATCATAAAAGTAGATAAAATGCAGAGCCACTGAGGAGATGCCACATAATGACACATGGGAAGGATGACACTCAGAGGCAAAGAGACGGGGAGGAGGATCGTGGAGGTGCAGTTCCACTCATTTAACCAACAATGAGCTTGGTGGAAACCAGGAATTGTAGAAGGACAGAGAGGTAAATACAAAAAGTACTTCAGAATAAAAAATAAAGGAAAAAAATAGAGGAAATTGATAAAAGTCTGAATTTAGACAGTAAGATAGACAGACATAGCATGACTTCCTACCAGAGATGATGTAACAGAAGAGAGAACAGCCTTTCATTCACAAATATAAAAATTCAGCTTGTTTCTACCCGTATTATTCCAATATTCTGATATAGTGCCAAGAGTCACTATGTTGTTGGAGCTATGCTTTTATATACATACACATTGGAAAGAATCACCTATATGTTAAAGTACCTACAGCCAAAAGACATTTGCTACAGTCTCATTTGAAAGACTGACCTGATAAAATTGGCCTAAGCATCATTGCTAGGCAGATAGACTTAAACTGTATGAGAAAGTTAGCTAAACATGGGTCTGTGAATGAACCACTGAGTAACATTATCTTATGGATTCTACTTCAAGTTCTTGCCAAAAATAAAACAAATCAGAATAGGATAAAACAAACAGAAGAAGGAAAAGAGCCAAAGACAAAGTACTAGAAACACATATAGATTCAAACACACACACACACACACACACACACAGAGGAATCTTATAAAACATATATGTTAATAAATATATATGTTATGTAAAAAATGCTCCAACACCACATTAGGAGACAAGAAAGCTCAAGAGATACCATTGCATGCACTTTTTGTTGTCCATCTGCTGTTAAGCATGGAGCCTGCCCTTAAGAGTAGTTTGTATCACCAGTAAGACTTCATTGGAGAAAACTAATTTTGCATTTGCTAGTGCTTATCAATTAGAGATTAGTTCTGGTTTAGGAGTGGGGTCTTATATCCACTTCTCTCAGCACTGGGACTCTACCTGATGCATACGTGTATAGACCCTGCCATCTTTCCACAGCCTCTGTGAGTTTACATGTGTGTTTGTCCTTGATTCTTCAGTGCCCTACATATGCTTTGATTCTTACAAGTTTCATGTGTGCTCTTCTGCAGACTTCCCTGGTTTTAAGTGAAGGGTTTTGATGGAGGCAATTCATTTAAAACTACATGTTCTTGTCTGCAAGTATAACAGAGTATCATTAACAATGTCAGGGATTAGTGCTTGCCCATGGGATTGGTCTCAGGTTGGGTTGGTTATTGGTTAGCCATTCCCTCAATCTCTGTTCCATCCCCATGCCTGTGTTTCTTGTAGACATGATAAACTTTGGGTTCAAAGTTTTGTGGGTGAGTTAGTTACTCTACAACTCCATTAAGTTTCTGCCTGGCTACAGGATGTAGCCTTTTCAGGTACAATGTCCCCAATGTTGTGAGTCACAGCTAAGGTCATCTCCATTGATTCTTGGACTCCTCCCTTTTCCCAGGTCACTGTCTCATCCTAGAGATACCCCCTATCTCCCCATCTCTGGAAGTTGCAGATTTCCATTCGTTTTCATGGCCATCTAGCCATCTGTCCTGTCCCACACCTGATCCTGAATCCCACCATTCTCCTCCCATTCCCTCTCCTTCCCAGTTCCCTCCCTTCCATCCGCCTCTTATGACAATGTTATTCTCCCTTCTAAGTGATATTCAAGCATCTTCTCTTGTGCTTTCCTTCTTGTTTGCCTTCTTTCTGTCTGTGGAGTGTAACATGGTACCTGGATTTTATGACTAATATCCACTTAGAAGAGAGTACATACTATACATGTCCTTTTGGGACTGGGTTACCACACTCAGGATGATATTCTCAAGTTCTATCCATTTGCCTGCACAATTCATGATGTCTTTGTTTTTAATAGCTCTAAGAGGTTCCAACTAGCAGCTGACTCAGACAGATACAGACGTCCACACCCAAACAGTGCATGTGTATTCTTATGGATGGATAGGAGGAAAGACTGTGGCCCTAAAGTGGATAGGAACTCCACAGGAAGACCAACAAAGTCAACTAACCTGGACCTTGGGGTTCTCGGTGTCTGAACCACCAACAAAAGAGCATACAGAGTCTGGACTTAGGCCTCTCCACACATATATAGTAGATGTGCAGCTTGATCTTCATGTGGGTGCCAAACAACCAGAGTGGTGCTGTTCTAAAACCTGTTGCCTATATGTGGGCTATGCTATAACTGGGCTGGCTCTTCTGGCCTCAGTGGGAGAAGATGCTCCTAGTCTTGCAGAAACTTGATGTACCAGGGTGGAAGAATACCCATGGGGCTCACATCCACTAAGAGAAGAAGGGGACAGGAGAAGGGAGTGGGGAATGGGGAAAGATTGTGGGAGGGGCTCACCAGGAGGGGACCGTAAGAGGGATATAAATGAATAAGTAAAAAATAAAATTAAATTTAAAATAAAAGCCTGACTGTTCCAAGGTCTCTCCCTCTCTGAATAATGTCTAGCTGTTGTCTCTCCATTTGTTCTCTTACAGGAGGAAGCTTCACTGATGACGGCTGAACAAGGCACTGATCTATTATAGCAGAATGTCATTAAGAGTCATTTACTGCTATGGTCCTCCAGCAGAATGGTAGGATTTGAATTTGTCCTGGATCCCTGGCATATCTAGCTTCAGGTTCTTGGCCACCTGCACAGTGTCAGGTATGGGTTCCATAAGTAAATTTCTTTTTGCAAAAGAGATCATTACTGAAAATCACAACCAATCCAAATGCAGATTTGTGGAGGCCAGTCCAAAATCCAATACATCTACAGCACAATGCTCATAAAGCTCCAAGGATCACTTTGGAAGAGGAGGGTAGAGAAAAATGGGAAGAGCGAGATATACAGGAAATTTTCTATGACAGTTTGTCTTCTAAAATTGTCAGAGAAACCACACTAGTAAAGTCTCACCGACATGACATGGTTGCATAAACATAAGCTGAGCAAGGAAAACAACAGTATACATGCTAATGTGAAAGGGGAAAGTAAAGTCACAAGGTCTCAAACCCAGACAAAGAACTACAGGCAATTAAAGAATGCTGACAGCAGGACAAATAGTCTTCTCCAGCAGGTCAAATAGTCTTCCCAGGGATGCACACACCAACTGGCTATCCAATACCAAATGAAGAGCTCTGAAAAAGTATATACATACAAGTAACATTGTATGGACTGAGCAAGTTACAATCATGTGTGTGTGTGTGTGTGTATGTATAATAGCAATTTTAAAAAGAGACCATACATTTGCATATAAGCAAGAAGAGTATACATTGGAGGTGTTTGAGAGAGGAAAGGGAAAGGGGAAATGTAATTATACTATAATCTCAAAACCAACACACATTATTTAAAAATAGATTCCATGCATGCATGACCCCTTAAACCTGCTTTGCAGGTCACAACAGTGACTCTTAGGCCCTTAGGTTAAGGTTGGTCAATAGAATCAGACCCTTAGCCAAAGTGATTAGAAGTGGGATTCACGATTGAATGATACAGAATAACAGGCCAAGAAGAGCAATTGCATAGCTCACAGATTTTTCCCAGTCAGCTATGGTTCTGTGCACTCTCAAAATTGCGCTTTCAAATACTGGCAGAACAAGGGAAAAGTCTATTCAAACATTCCCAATGAAAAGAATAAAAACTTGAACAAAGCCAAATTAGAAATTGAAATTGACCTCATTCCAAATGCTTAATTCAGAAATAGCAAGATCTCTTTCAGAAGTTGTCAGCATTGACAGCGACATCTTTTGTTTATGAGAATGCACTGGGAAGGGCCTGTTGCATTTCAAAGTATCCTATCCTTATATCTGCCAGATAAGTAGGGAAGGCATAGAGGGAACTATAGAATAATAACACCCTACTAAAATCATTGGAAGTAATGGAGTACAACTTCTTTGTTTATATGTTTAAGAAAGCTGAGCATGAGAAAGCTTTACAAAAGAATGCTGTTGGGATGAAACAGGTGACGTTCTATAACACATAGGCTGTGGCACCGCTTGGTTCAGACACTTAGTGTTTTCGTTGTAGTCTAAGAAGTTTCCAGGGCAGATGACTTCTCCGACAAGGCTTTGTAGACATTCACAGTTTCCATCTTGCGATTTTAGTATGTCAAATGTGCCTTTTAAGTCATTGTGATTCTATGGAAGTTTGTCGATAAATTAACAGGGATCATCATGGCTGCTGCTCTAAAAAAAAAATGACATCTGGTAATTTTTCTTATGCCATAGCAGAAATAGTGGTATATTGTAAGCAAGTATCTTAGTCAATTGGTATTCCACATATTCATAAACCAGAGGAAGGCAAATGTGAGTGAACAGCTGAACAGAGGTCATCTGCCACAGAAGTGAATGTTTTGAATATGAATTGTCTTCCACAGACTCATGTATCTGAACACTTGCTCTCCAGCTGGTAGCACTGTTTTAGAATGGTTCTAGAATCACTAGGATCTAGAGCCTTACTAAAGGGGATCAAGCCTTGAGATCTTGTCTGTTAGCTGTGTCCTTTTCTGCATAGATATGAGTGAATAAAGAGTTCCAGCAGGGTACTTAGGATTCTACCCACAATTATACTTTCCCTGCTATGATGGGCTATACATCCTCAAAATGCAAGCTAAATAAACTCCCCTTTCCTATGTTGGTTTTAACTGTCAATTTAATGCAATCTAGAATCCCTTGGAAAGAGAGTCTTCATGAGGAAATATCTAGATAAGGTTGGTATACAGGCATCTCTTTGGGGAATTGCCTTGATTGCTAACTGATATTAGAACATCCAGCCCATTGTGGGTGGCACCATCCCTTAGGTTGAGTGTCCTGAACAGTATAAGTGAAGAGAAAGCTAGCTGAGAACAAGCAAGCAAGGATTTGTTTATCCTGAATGTGGATGTGATATGACCACCTGCTTGAGTTCCTGTCATGACTTTGCTGATAAGACAGACTGTAACATTACTTCTGGTCAGATATTTGTTTTCAACAGTAAAAGTGACTAACATACCACTGTTGAGTTACAGTGCTGTCCACTAGTTTGAGGCTTTAGGACACTGATGATACTAAATGCTAGAAATTGGAGAAAACCAGCCAACTAAGAAGATTTCATAAAATGTGAGTGTTCACCTCACCATAAGCTTTTCTTTTCATTAATTTGAGGAAAACAAGAAACCTCATTCTTACTCAGTATAATTGAGTAGAAGTGCTGTGATCACTCTAACTTCTTTGCTTGTCCTTTGAATCCTAAATCATTGAGATTGATATATTAACTCCTATTTCCATGGGAATTTTTAGATACTAGTTATTAAAAATAATGAATCATCTCAAATATTTTTTTAAAATTAAAAAGAAGAAATTATATTAAAGACACGTAAAACCCAAAGGAAATCAATTAGAATTAATTAATAAATCCAGTGTGCTGAGGAATTAGGATTGGTCTTATTCAGGATTCACAACTTCTCATTCAAGGTAGCTTGTCTCATTTCAGCATCTACTTGCTTTTCAGATTCTCATTGCTAGATGCTCAGTGTCTGTCCCTGCAATCTTTATGCTTTCACTTTTGAGGCTTTACAATTTTTTATTTGTATATGTGTAGGTACACACATATTCAAGTCCATATATATGAGCATTCATGCATGTATCTGCTTGTGTGTATGTGAGAGAGAGAGTTCAAGTGCATGGTTGAGTGTCTATTCAGATGCATGTGAACATGCGTGCATGTAACTGTGGAGGTCAGAAATCTACATTGGATATCACCCTCAATCATTCTCCACTTGATGTTTTTGAGATGAGTTTTCTCATTGAATCTGGAGCTTGCCAACTTGACTAGACTGCCTGGTTAACAAGACCCAAGTGATCCTCCCATCTCCATCTCCCCAGTACATGGATTGCAACAGATAAGCCCTGGCAAGTGGCACTTTTAACATGAGTACTGGTTATCCAAATTTAGAGCCACATGTTTATGCGAAATACTGTACTGACTGAGCCATCAGCCCATCCTTACCCCATCACATTTCTACCTTTTAATAACACCTTTCACCAGTCCTGTCCACAGCAAGCCCTAACTCCATATCTCCACGCATCCTAGTGATGAAAGTACCCTTTACTTATAAGGCCAATGCTATGAACCAGATCATATAAGTAGTACATCATGGCCCACTGATGGATTAATTGACCCACATTTCTGATAAAACCATGTTGGTCCATGTGGGAGAAATCAGAAAACACACAGAGATACTAATTCTTCAACAAGCATGAAAAACAGAATAGCTGTCTACAAAAGGGAAACAGGCAGGCAGTAGAGTATACATTTCTGACCTTTCTCATACAAGTCCATTATGTATTAATGTCAAGAGGGTTATGAATGTAAAACTGCCTGATGCTTCAATACCAAGCTGATAAGAATAATTCCCAAGGAATACTTAGGCAGGAAATCTAGCTGTGTCTTTTTGTACTACCTTTGCCTCTGTAGACTCTCAGCCAACAGCCAGTCTGAAATCTATCCAACAGACACCTCAAGATGTTAAAATGTTTTCTTAAAGCTGGCTTCAGTTTTTAATGGACTCTTTAGAGAATATTCTTAATTGAATCAGCAACACAAAGGAACAGTAGTAAAGAGTAACTAAAGGAAAACACTACATCAATGGCTCTCAGACTACAAATTTGAGTTAGGTCTTTGGGGAGACATAAGCCAGGTTGGATGTGTTCTAGTGGGAACTCTGTCTGGGTTTAGTGCAATAATTAATTTTATATTCTTTATTTCAAAATTTGTGAATGCATATAGCTGGCAATTCCTATGATAAAACTTTGTCATGAATCCTTGGTGACATTATGTAGAACATTTAGCCTTTCCAGACCTCAGTTTCCACAGCAATAAAATAAGGAAAGTTGAATTAAATTACCATGGAGGGTCCTTCCAGCTATAAGATTCTATGACTAGCTCCCATTTTAAATTTAGCATGCGAGCATCTCCGTCTCCTGATTACAACCTGAGGCAAAATCATTTTCTTCAACGTTCATTTTAAATAGCATCCAAGAATCCTTTACCAGATATTGTTTTGAACTAGACTGCTACATTGCCCAGTAGAATTTCTTGGATAATATAAAATGTCTATATCTGTCTCAAGCAATAGCCTCTAGCCACCTATAACAATTGAACACTTAAACTGCATCTATTAGTACAACCGAGAAACTCAACTTTTACTTTTAGTAATACCATGTAAATAGCCATATGTGGCTAGTGATTCACATAAAGTAAGGGTGCAGAATTATATTATGTGAATGGAGAGGAGTGGGTGATACACGATTAAACAAGAACTAATATTTGGAAATCACTGATCTCTATCTTCATGAGGAAATGTATGGTTCCTTTTCAGATTTTAGGTAACAATTCATGGGACAATAGAGAACTCTTTAGAAAAAATGAAGAGGGAAATAGGTTTGTATGCTGGATCTGTTTGGCAGAACAGCAATGAGAACAGCTAAACAAATATACTAGTCTGGTGAAGAAAAACCCATGATCTCTGTGAGGTTAGTATGGGCTTCAATTTAACAGGGTCCAGAGTCAACTAGAGACAAACTTCTGGTGGTAACTCTGAGGGAGTTTCTATATTGGGTTAATTGAAGTAGGAAGGTAAATCCTAAATGTTGGTAGCACCATTTCACAAAATGGGGTCTGGAGCTGAATAAAAAGATAGAGTATGATGATCACTAGCATTTACCTCTTTCTGCTTCTCCATAGCAGCTCCAATGTGACTAGCTACCTTCCATTCCTTGCACCATACTTTCTCTATGATTCCTCCAATGGTGAGCCAAAAAACCCAACCAAACAAACCAAAAAAAAAAAAAACAAAAAAACAAAAAAAAACCAACCAATAAAAACAAAAAGCCAACAACCACAAAAACACAACAAAAAACACAACACAACAAAAAAAAATACACCCTTCCTTCCTTATGTTTAATTTGTCATGTTTCTTATGTTTGATTTTGTCACAGCATGGAGTCTGCAACTAATACAGTCTTTTATTCTATACTTCATAAGAAGTATAGAATATTCACATAAGATTCTTTGCAAAAGCCAATCAAGTCAAATGAGTATATTTTTAAAATCTTTAGAAGTTTACTGAATTCAAAAATTGGACCTATTATTTCTAGTCCCAGCTTGTCATTGATGACATTTGCTATTCTGAATCCCCATTTCGTTAAATTTCCCCATGCACTTAACCATAGTTATAGGAGAGGAAAGTGTTTGTTGGTAGCAGCATGACTCCCTAGCTCACATATTGCCCATTGTCTAGAATTGTCTGGACTTTCATGCAGTGTGCTATCTAGCCCAAAACAATGGCATTGTATTAAAACTAGTCTCCTAATAAAATAATTTCAAAGAAATTGTAATAAAAATTTATATTTAAAACTATATAACTTAAGCTAGAATTGTTTGTAGGAAACTTTACGATATTAATAACATGAAAATCTCAGTTTACTAAGATGGGAGTGGTACTTTGATGGCTGTCATAGTCATCCTCTGGTTTTCAATCATCAATGATTTATTTTTAAATCTATGCATGTTTACATTTGAAGAAGTACATAGTTGTGTTATTTTAAGCATTATCATTCAAGCACAGAAGATAAATTAGACACATAATCATTGTCTTAGTTATTTTCTATTGTTGTTTTAAGCCATCATGACCAAGGCAACTCATAAAAGAAGAAGTTTACTTGGGGCTCACAGTTTTAGAGGGTTAGAGTCCATGTTAGGGAGCCTAACAGTAGGCAGACAGGCATATTGCTGGAGCAGGAGCTAAGAGATCACTACTTAAGACACAGCCATGAGACAGAGAGAGGGAAACTCACAATGGTCTGAGTATTTTTTTTTTTTTTAGCTAATTAATTATTTACTTACTTAGGTACATCGCACGTTGCCCCCTTCCAGTCCCTCCTTGCATAGTTCTGCCTGCAAAATCCCTTACTCTTCCACTCTGAGAAGGCGGTCTCCCCATAGGCTTGGTCTGCCCCTAACCTGGAGCATCAAGTCTACAGGCTTAGATGCACCCTCTCCCACTGAGGCAAGTTGTGGAAGCCTTCTGCTACATATTTATTAGCGGGGCACTTGGACCATCCCAGGTATGCTCTTTGGTTGGTTGGCCTGAGTCTTTTGATATGTCAAAGCTCGCCCTCCAGTGGTATGCTTCCTTCAACAAGGCCACACCTCCTAATTCTTTGTCAAGAGTTTCACCATCTTGGGATCAGGTATTCAAATATATGAGAGTATGGAGGACATTCTCATTCAATCCACCACAATTAGGCTTCTAGTAAGTTGAGATGATTATGAAAATGAAGTCCTCTGCCATGTTCTGATTCAATGGGAAGGTTCTCAGAAGATGTAGCCCCAGGTTCTCTGACTTCTCATCCCCACAAATTTGAATTACATGAGTGACCATTCTTTATAAATTATGAAGACTCAAGTTTTTTTGTAGAAACAATAACAAAATGATTATGTATCTTAAGTCCTTCTGTTTGAAAGCCAGTGTTTTCACTCATAATCTTGCTAATGGACTGGAAAAATTGCTTGGTGGATAGGAGTGTTTATTGTGCTTGCAGAAGACATAGGTTCAATTCCAAGTACCTATACAGTGGCTTAGAACTACCTCCAATGTTCTCTTCCAGTTTCCTTGATCTCCTGAATGCATGTAGTACCACAAATCATGAAGGCATGTATATGTACTCTACTAATAGTCAATAAATATTTTTAAAAGCATGTTGCAAGTATTAACACACAATTTTATTATGCTAGCCAACTCCAGTATGAAAACCAAACATTTACACTATTTCTTTGATAGCCTCTTAGTATCTTGAGTTATTTTCTCTGCTTTTATTCATATTTCTCATCTCTTTGAAGATGCTTTATAACACAGCAGTCATTCAAATTCAGCCAGTATTTGGATACTTAGTAATATGTGTGTATCAGGTTCTTTTGTATTGTTCTAATATAATACCCTGGCAAAGAGCAATCTTAAGAGAAGAGATTTACTTTGGCTTAGAGTTCCAGAGGGGATTTAGTCCATCATGAACTGAAAGTACGACAACAAGACCATGAAGCTAGTCAATCACATTTCACAGGCACATAGGAAACAGAGACGGAGAACAGAACCTGGAGTCAAGCTATCAAACATCAAAAGTCCTTCCCCAAGTAATGGATTGCCTTCAGCACTACTGTACCTCCTTCAGGCCTCAAACAGCACTAGTTCCAGCCAGAAACCATGAGTTCAAACTCATGTACCTATATAAAGCATTTCGTATTCAAACCACAACAAGGTGTAAATATTTAACTATGTTTAACTCATCATTTAATTTAAAAATATAGCCTCTTTCTGTGTGTGTAGAGTATAGGGAAAGGATGCTTGGGGTTACCATATTTTGTTTCTAGGTACTAGACTGAAGCATTTTACTAAACTAACTTAATATGATCACTAGGTATAGCATATTGATTTTAATTTTTAATATTTTAATGATCTATTTTAATAATCAACTTTATTCAAAACATGAATATTCTTGTTACTTAGACATTCAGTATAAGACAATGGTATACAATTTTTCACATTTTTTATATTACTTGTAGTTCATGATTTTAAAAACTCTTGCTGGCAGAATAAAATATTTGTCTTTCATAACTCATTCTAAGTTATTTCAAAGAAAAATGAAAAGGAATCTTCAACACATCAGTATTGAATATTTTTTTCATTTTTCAGCTTAGAAGGATGACCCTTTCCTATTGAGCATCCTCAATGAATAAAACATTAGTTTTCATTTTATTGACAACATGGCCATTATGTGATTATACATCATTCAAAACAAAGTTTGAGAACATTATTTATATCAATATAAAGTGAATTACTGATAATTTTCCACAAGAGGACATTTTCATTTTAGTGGTTACCTTTATTTTGGTCCTAAATTATGGTCTCAATTTCAAGTGGTCTCAGCGTCTCTTGGCAAACAGCCTATTTCATGCTCATGGATTACAGAGAATTTATCAGCATATAATTTTTCTTCAGTCAAATCTGAACTTTTTTTCTGTATTTGATAGGCAAACATTGGAATATTTACTATATATTAGCATTTATTATTATTAAAAGTAAAGGAATATTTGAGGTTTATATTTCTGTAAATTTGGAGGAGTTACCATTATGTAAAAAAAAGAATGATTTCTTTCTCTTCATTCTTAGCTTCTGGTACTTTTTCTATCCTTCTCTTCTTCCTCACTCTTCTCTATTTTGTCCTTCCCTCCTCTTGTCTTCTTCCTTTCTTGCCCCTTTCATTCTTTTAATTTCTTCTTTCCTCTCTCTATTCCTCTTTTCATCTCCCAATGATTAATGCCATCATAGGATATACTAAACTTTGATGTTTCAGACCCACAAATTATTGGTAGATTATCTTTGCAACAAGAGACAGTCAAACTCAGGTAGCATTGAGTAATAGAGTTATTGCATAGTGTAAACATCAAGCAAAAGGTTATAAATATCTTTAGGTAAGGTATCAAATCCCAAATATACATGAACTTTTCAAAAAACACAGCACAGCTCAAGAACTTCCATAGGCCAACAAGGTGCTCAATCCTTTCTGTCTTAAGGATATTCAGACGTCTCATCTCATAGAATCATCAGCATGACTAGGCAACTCGTACCTTCTCCTTTCTGTCTGTGTTTGTGACTGCACCAGCTGTCACAGAAGCTACAGATCCATTTTGTATCTCATGAGCTCTGACAAGTAATTGCAGGCTATGTAGTGCATAATTGGTTATACATTTCCTGGGTTTGTATATTAATCTCATCAAGGGTAAAATTGTGAAATGTTGCTCATTATTTTATGATGTAGAATTTTTTTCTCCTGAAGCATATCATATTTTCTTAACGTCTATCATATAATTGAGAGTAGACACTATAAAAATTTGTCATACTCATAGATTTTTATACCAAATCTTGTAGAAACACTCCACATCAACACACCACTTTATACACATGCATAGATGTACACGTACTCACACATACACTCACACACATGCTCACACATGCACACACATGTACTCAATATTATGCAGGACTCAAATTTTTGCTTATTTTGGGGTTATTGTGTGCATGTGAGTGTGTAAGTATACATGGAGTCAAAGGGTGACACTGAGTGTCTTCTTCAGTCATTCTTCACATTGTTTTTGAAGCAGGCTTTTCTCAATGTCTTGGAACTCAGGAATTTACTTAAGCTAGATGGCAAGTGAGTCTAAGGGATACATCCATCTCTGCTTCCTCAATGCTTGGGTTACAGAGAGCAGACCACTGCTCTTGGCTAGATTTTAACTGGTTTCCAGGGATCCAAACCTAGGGCCTTACACTTGAACAGAAGACAGTTTTCCAACTCAGCATCTCACTACTCCCAGTTCCTAATTTTTTTCAACACACGTATTTATCACCTTTATTTCTGTAAGTAGTAGCACTTCACATACATTTGTTGAGTGAAAGAATGGCAGGTTGAATGGCTCTATCTTGAATTATATATCAACAGAAACTGTTAGGTTGGGAGCAAGCTGACCTAGATTTTTTTTTGCATTGTTCAGTCTGTGTCAAGTTTAACAAAAAAATTAAAGAGCTATCTGATGATAAAGGTGCAAAAGCTATATAAATGCTTCTACTTATAAAAGAAACATTAGGAAAAGTAATCTTTACTTGTTTGTGTGCTATCTATAAAACAATTTGTCAACACATATCACTAGTATTGAAATAATTTTACCTTTGATATAGCCATTTACTTATAAGAATCTAGTCTAAGGAAACAATCAGAAATTCCAGATATATGTAATTTCATTGCCAAAATACTTATAAGCATAGAATATTCAAAGTATTCAACAGATTAAATGAAATGTTATTGTGCTACGGTCACACCAGTATAGTGTATAAATTTTGAATAATATCATTTAAAATAAATTACAAAGTCCTTTCAATAACATTTTCAGTCAAAAGCCTTAATTAATATATGATAGAACAGGATATTATTTAGAAGTGTATATATAAAGAGAAAAGTAGATTCCAAGTATGAGAGGTTATTGCTATAACCCTAGCCCCTGAAAATAAAGATAGGAGAACTGGTACAAATCAGAGTGCAATCTGAGTGACATAATATGTTTCAGGTCATTTGGTCTACTGAGTGAGACCCTGTATAAAAACCACAAAATCTACCAATTAATCAAATTATGATAACATATAAACCATATTATAATGAGTGTTTTTAGTATAAAACTATACCTGACACATGACTGAAATGCTTCAAAACTTATACAATAAACAAGTACCCAAAGATTTCTACAACTGATAAATTGATATCCCAATTACTTGTTTTTCAAACAGTCTGTTATTGTAATGAGATATAGCTGATGTTCAGGTTTTACTCTTTCAATCCACATGTTTGAAAAAAAATACACTTCTTACTCTTGAGGAACGATCATAGGCTTTGGAATCAAATTAATAATCCTGAACTGGATCCATATGTTCTTAATAATATACCTCTTACCCTGGAGGAAAAATCACAAGTTTCACAATCAAATCAATAATCCTAAACTGGTCCTTCCTCTGTCTGCTCACACCTCATGAGAGACCAGGGAATATCAGCTTAGCTATTTGCCATCATGAGTGTTCTCATATGAGACATAGACATAAAATATCAAATTTATAGATATTTCAAAATAAGTTAAAAACCAATAGATATGACCAGTATAAAGTAATCCTGAAATAAATATTAAGAGATGATAAATATAATTTGTTTTGGTGGTTCTTCAAGTTAGAGTGGGAAGTTCCATTTTTAAAAAAAAAATACTATGGATCTTTGAAGATCTTTCCACATGAAGCACAGAATACATTCTTTGTTAATTAAATATTCCCATTGTGCTTCAGTTTGTTCTGAGATTCAGTTTTAGAGCCAAGCAAGTGTTTCTTCTCATTTTTTTCCTCAACTTACCCTATTAGAGACAACTACCTTAAAAATGTATTTATCTCTAGGAAGATAGCAATTCACACCAGTCCCCCCAGTCTGGTTCTTATGTTCTTCCTGCTTCATCTTCTAAGATGATCACTGTGCCATGGACGCTGGTTGTAGACGTGGATGCTCCCATGATCTGCATAAGATCAGCTACCTAAGATGTTAGGATGGATGGAGTCGGGACTCCTAAGGAGACATTGGAGGATAATGAATGCTGATGGGGTCACTCATTTTTTCTGAGGTGTGGCTACTGGTAGCTTTCTCATGCCCCAATGGATGGCCTTACCACTATGTACGTGGTCAACATTATATTTGGCTCAGAAGGCTATCAATAATAGTGATAAAAATACAATATCAAGTTTGGAGGGAGAGGCATTGGGGATTCTTGAAATAAGTTGGGAGTAGACAGTTGAGATAAACATGATAGAAATACACAGTATATGTGTGTGTACATACATATATACATCATTTAAAAATAATAAATGAAATATTATTTTAAAATAATGTTTGTATTTCTGTGTTTATGAACCAAAATGTAAACAATTTCACAGCAAAATTAATGTCAGTACTTTTTGAGATTTATTTTTAATTATGTGTATGAACTGTGCCTCTGTTTGGGTTTATACACATGATTTTAAGGTGAGTTTCAGGACCATGAGAGATCCTGTCTCAAAAAGATAATACCAAGTCTAGAGGAACAGCCTGTGAAGGCTAGATAATATTAGGTTCTTTAAACTGAAAATACATGTGGTTATAAGACCCTCAGCCTGGGTCCTTCAAATAGAAGTCAGGTCTTCTGTAAAAGTGATCTTTTAGTTTTATATTACTGTACCAAAAAAGTTGCATGACAAAGGCATTTAATTCTGTTTGGGGTTTTCAAAATATTAAAGTCAGTGATGGCAAAAAGAAGGAAGAGCTGAAGAGCTGAGAGCTCACATCTTGATCTACACTCAGTAGGCAAATAGAGCCTTGTGAATCCTCAAAGTCCACTTTCAGTGAAATGCCTACTCCAACAAGGACACACCCCCTTCTCCTTCCTAAACAATTCCATCAACTTGGAACAAAGAAGGCAAACAAATGAGCCTATGAGAGGCCTTCTCAGTTAATTCACCATAAGCAGCAAGCATTTTTAATAATGAACTATCTCTCCAGCTAAACATTGCATAGTTCTTGCTTCTTACAAAAGACATACAATCCTGAGCAATTGTGGATTTGGTGGAATTTAGTCCTCAACAATAGAAGTAGGTGGCAGGCTGTATTATAATCTGTCACAAGGAAAAGAACTCGAGACACAGAAGTATTCATGAACTTTCCCAAGGCCAATGCTTAATAAAGGAAAAAGGTGAAGCAACCAGTTAGGTGAGTCTTGAAACTGTATTCTCAATTCTCAGCTATCCTGAATCTTCAATAGTATTTTGCATCTTTGAGGTCTTGATTCAAAGTTATTGCTGAAGCCTCTACCTGATTCATAAGGAAATATTTGCAAGGAACTGGGGAAAGGATAAATTGATAAAGTGTTTACCTAGAATGCATGGGGACCTGAATACTAGGAAAAAAATTAATCCTGAAAATATGCACTTGTAGTGACAGCACTGGGAATGTAGGGACAGGAAAACTATGCAGTTCACTGACCAGACATCCCAGCCTACATGGTGAGTTCTAGGACCATGAGAGACCCTGCATCCCAAAGATAAGGTCAAGGATGGATGAACAGCCCAGTCGTTAGGTAACACTCATGCAAATTGAAGACCAGAATTCAGATCACCAGAACTCAGATAAATGCCTAATGTGTATGTGGCAGTCCACACGAAGTGTGTGTACCATCCTCAGAGATAGGAGATCCAAGAGTAGGCTAGCTAGTGAGATTAAGCTTGTGAATAAGCTTTGGGGTTGATTGAGAGACATTGAATCAACAAGTAGGATAGCAGAGGGATTGGTGGTGATTCCCTCATTAACCTCAGGGTTTTCTACGCACAAGTACATGCATGTGAATGTGCACCCACACATCTGTGAACATGAATGGATATGCATATAACACACACACACACACACACACACGCACGCACGCACGCACGCATGCACGCACATGCACACACACACACAATTGGAAAAATAAAAACAAAACTAATTAGACAGTGACTGAAAAACCACAGTGGATATTGAAGTCTGAATTACAAACTTGAAGAGCCACATTAAGTATACCTAGAGAGAGAGAGAGAGAGAGAGAGAGAGAGAGAGAGAGGGAGAGAGAGAGAGAGGGAGAGAAGGCAGGGCAAGAACTCAAGGCAAGAAACTGGGGCAAAGAGCATGGAGGAGTGCTACTTCCTGGTTTGCTTCCCATGACTTACTCAGCCTACTTTCTTATATCACCTATAACGACCTGCCCAGGGGTAGCACTGTCTATAGTGATTGTCTATAATGTCAAGGATGGATGACCAGCCCAGTAGTTAGGTATTTTCCATGCAAAATGAAGACCCTTCCATGTACAGTTGGACCTCAGCTGCATAAGAATGCTAGCTAACTAGCAAACAGCATTTCTACATGGTTTCTGTGTCAAGTTCTTGCTTAAGGTCCTGTCTCTGCTTCTCTCAGTGATAGACTTGAGCCAGAAGCACAAGTCAAATAATTCCTTTCCACCCCTAAGTTGCTTTTGACCATATTGCCTCATCACAGCAACGGAATGTAAATACAAGAAACACACACTGCCACTGTTATGACTACTCAATTTTTGTAGTAAGTATGTGGTGAAAGGGAATAAATCAAACGATAACCATAGTTAGCTACATGCTAATAAAACTGTATTTTCAAAGAACAGTATAGCATACTGTATTTGTTTTCCACACCCAGTTGCTTGACAACTTTGTCCTATGTCATGTTTCATGATACCCTGAGAATTCTAAGTATGAGACAAAAGAAGAATGGAGAGAGAGAGAAAAAGAAAGAATGAGACAGACAGACAGATACACAGAGAGAAGTGGGAGGGAAAAAGAGAGAGGGAGGGACAGGGAGAGGGAGAGGGAGAGGGGAGAGAGAGGGAGAGGGAGAGAAATAAGAATTATGAAGAAAACCTTCTCTATCACTTGGAAAACCTAAGAGAGTAGCCTCCTGGGATCAGGTCAAAAGTTTTATTTGCATATGTAAATTTGATATTATAGTTAGTTTTGCATCTCATTCTGGCTTCATGAAATCCTTTCTTACTACATGAAAATCTCAATTTCCCCTTAAAGCTCATCCTCCCAAACCTTAAAAGATAGTAATAAGCAAGATTTTCTGATTAAAGGTAATGGGATTCTAGGGACCCATTTGCAGAGATAAAAGAAGACAAAATAATCTTATTAGGACCTCTCCCCATCATCTAGATTGATCTGTAATTCACCAATTATGAAATTTAAATTTTTTGCTTCATCAATCAACCGTATCTCATTTCTTATAACAGCCTCTTAGACTAGAAATGAAATTAGTTCTGGGCACTTTCTTAAGGCAAAAAGTGAACAAGTATCTAGAAACTATCTTGGCTAAAATAATAATAATAATAATAATAATAATAATAATAATAATAATAATAATAATAATAACAGCTTAGGCAGCTGCAAAACACCATGCAATTAATGTGTGATGTGTATTCAAACAAACATCACCACCTACTACTGCATTCAGGGACATTTATGTTGAATCAGAAAAACAGAAATCAGTACTTGAATTTAAACAGAGAAAATTTAAAGTTGACACTTTTGCATAGGTTATCGGCATGTCCAAAATGAGTTAGGTGTGTTCACTACAATTATTTAGGCACCAAGTGTATATATGAGGTTAGAAGATAACTTATCGAAGTAAGTTCTCTTCTTCCCCAGTGTGAGGTTCTAGGGACAAAACTCAGGTTGTATGTCTTAGGAGAAAGCAGTCTTACACACTGAGCCATTTGGCTAATCCAGTGCTACTTTTAATTGGAAGCAACATTTGCCAGCATCTGCTAATGTTCTCATTTAATGCTACATGATATTGACAATGCCACTCAGTGGAATTCAAGGGAACAACAACGGCAATTGAAACATAGGAAGCAAGTGATTCCAGGCAGGCTTGACACTCAGCCCCTTGTCAGTGTGTAGGCCTGTTTTCCATGCAGAATAACTCCTCAAACCCATAGACCCATGAGACTCATCCCATCTATCTAAGTCCCAAGGGTAGGAAAACTTGCTTTCTTATTTGCATTTATAAAAGCAGCTCCAACATACTCTTACAACTCACAATTTGGGGGATCACTTAAAATAGAACCCCCTCCTGACTAGAATTAAGCTGTGTCTATAGATGCAGCTCTTACATCTTCTGTAGATTTATAGTAGTGGCCATTTGCAGGCCTGCAGTGGGGAGGTAGACACAACTCACAAAATCCTGCTGATTTCAACAGAAGTTAGCTCAGAAGTAGGATCTTTTCAGGCATAATTATTAATATTAAGGTAATACTATCACAAATAACAAGGGATCTTGAAATCCAGAGTATAATGTCCATGTGACAGGCAGAAAGGAATGATATGAACAACCAGAAAGAAGGCAGTGTGACTATGAGTTAGGGGTTTGATTTATGTGGCTTTATGCAAAGAATTCTAAAGATTCCACTAGTCAGAGGTCACCAGAAAAATGGCATGGTACACTGTCTCCTTCAGAGTATACAGAGAATGAAACCTACCAATGACATGGCTTTTGTTGTTGCTGTTGTTGTTGTTGTTGTTGTTGTTAAATTCCAGTTCTAGAATAGGAAGAATATGCATTTATATTATTGCAAATAACCAGTCTGATGGTGATTTACTTCAGGAGCATTCAGAGCTTATATAAGGTCTGATTGTCTCTCTTTCTCCCTCTAGTACAGATATTGCAGCAAATCGGCTTCTGTAACTAAAAATCAAATGGTGAACTTTATCCAGATCCTTTCCCATACCATACCATGATCAAAGAACATGTCCAAACATGTCAGTGAATTAAATTGTCTCAGGACTTCAAGATGCTCCCAGAACATTTGTGGTTCTTTAGGAAGCTGAAGAACACTCAATAACAACCTATGGGTGTGTCATGAACAACTATGTAAGCCTCTAGTGCGGAGATGCTCCCTCTCTTGCACATACCTTGAAGATGATACAGGCTCTGGGATGTTTTAAGAGAAGCAAGAGCCTATAGATGGAGCTGACCCCCGACTGCTTAAAAAGCTGTTCTAGTGAAGAACGGAATCTACCTTTAGGTGGAGGAAAACCCTTTTTCCCTCCTTAGGAATTAGTTTAGTTGTGCAAGTCAAGAACCTGGCTAAGATACCATGTCTAGAAAGGTGGGTCCACCATAAGAGAAACTGTTTTTCCTTCCTAGAGCTAATCCATACCCTCATGAAATCTCTGTGAGCCACTATGTAGTTCATGAGGTTCAGCAGTCTCTACCCACCTGAGTCCTGACTCTCAAGAACGCGTCATTTCCTGTTTCTTCTCTGCTGCCTTGTTCTTTCAGATGTGGGTCAGATCCTAAACATGCTTTCCCTGGACTCCTGACTTCTTTACCCTTCCTCTAAAGTTCCCTTCCCCACCATGTGGCTGGTGTCAAATAGCACAGCCTTTTACTGTTCTACACTCTTCTGTAGGACACTTGCAAGATTCACAGCTTGCTTACCCTGAGGTGTTTCACAGAACTCTAATAAAAAATCCTTGAGCTTCCATGTGAGCCTTTTCTTGCAGGTTGCTTTTTTGATTAATTAGACTAAGCACCCCAAAACATGGAAATTAATTCACCCCAGGATCATATAGTCATTCTGCTAGGTCTCCCCAATTTGCCTAGTAGCACTGTAATTTTTTAAGAGGAAGAGAACCCAGACTTATTCCTGCACACCTAGACCAAATCAAAACCATTTAAATAGAGATGGCAGGCTGACCAACTTCCACCTGAAGAGCACTAGAACCCTTATAATCACACAAAAGTGTCACTATGGTATGTTTTTCACACACCACTGGAAGCATTCTAGCTGAGAAACTTTGTTTTCTGTCCTTTATCCTTGCTATTTTTCCCCCTTCTCACTTATAAATCCAAACAATGTGAATCAGAAACCTTAGAACTTGATGTACCCTATTGTATTGGCTTTGTTTTAACTCTATCCTTTGTAAACGTTTCTCAGTATAAACAAATATAGCAAGACTTCTTAGTGAGTATTATCTCTTCTTGCCAACTAATGATGTTATTGTAATTGAAACAAAGCAAGAATCTGTGAGTTACACATTGTTTTTGAGAGGCTACCATAAGGTGAAGTTACTTCCATACATTTGTTACTTATTCCTTCTGGTACTCTCACAAAAATATGAAAGAACAGGATATTGACTATCTTATTTTTGCCCAATGTGGTTAATTTAATATATACTTACATTATTTGAGTATAACAGGACCATTTAAAAGGTCTTGGTAAATACAATTATACCAGCTGAATGTATACACTTCTTCCTTTGCCTGAGCAAGCATGATTCTAGAGGTAAGTCTATGAAAGAATCTCTGTTTTCTACTTTCCTTGTTTCTGTGATTTGATACCTGACAGGAAGCAAATTAAAGAAGAAAAGACTTTATTCTAGATAATGGATTAAGAAGGAATACAGTCCATCTAGCAGAAAAGGCATGGTGGGGGGGGGGGGGAAGGATGCTGCTGCTGCTCACATTGTGTCTGCAGTCAGGATGTGGACATCAGACAGAAGTCACTAGGCTATCAAGTTGGAAGGCCCAGCTCTAGTAACTCACTTCCTCCAGCAAGTCTTCATCTCCTAAAGGTTCTGCACCCTTCCAAACAGCACAACCAGCGAGGCATCAAATGTTAAACAATGAGCCTTTGGAGATACTTTACATTGCACTAACAGGGTGCAACTTCACGTGTCTTTTGCTTTTCTCCCAGGGGAGAATTTCGACCTGACCTTAACACTTTGCATGAAGCTACTTGAACTTCTGTAAGAAAATACCACAACTGGGCAGCTTAAACAACAGAAATTAATTGTTTACAAGTTGATGGTGAATTGTAGTTCTGGGAGACACTGTCTTAGCTGTAACTGGCTGTATTCTCACAGGCTGTGCATTCACTTCTCCTCCTATGTATGCTTGCACTCTGATGTTTCTTCACATGCTCAGAAAGATAGGGCTAGAAAGACGGCTCAGTGCTTAAGAGTACTTGCTGCACTTAAGAGGACCTGAACTTAGGTCCCAGTACCTACATCAGTTGGCTGCCAACCACTTGTAACTTCAATTCCATTGGATACAACCCTCTCTTCTGGCCCCATGGGCACCTATGTGCAGGCACACTCTCAAACACACACACACACTCACACACAGACTCATACACACACTCACATACACACATATACATACATCTTTAAAAAGATACTGGTCCAATTTTATCAGAGTATCACTGTTATGGTCTTAGCTAACTTTAGTTAACTTAGTAGTGACTCTATCTCCTATTGAAGTAAAGCTGGAGACTAGAGACATAAGACATAAGTCCTAATAGGTTTATGACCCCCTTAATGTGAGCTTCCTTATTCATCGTGTAGCATATTGTGCATTTGAAATCCACAACATTCACACATCCACCATTGCTTAACATGAAAGGGGAGCTCATGTTCCATTAGCTTTGACAGAACGATAGCCATACTGATTCCCTATGGTTTGGGTTGTCATGATCTGGCAGATCATTAAAATCCATCAAGGTCTAATTTTGGCATAGCCAATCATTATCTGGTTTATGTACTGTGGCATACTTCACCTTTGCTAATGAAATATCTGGACATGCATACTGGCCACAGCAACAGAAGCTACTGCCCGCACACTTCCATCACAGTACCCCACTCCCACTGCTTTAGTCAGTTTCATGTTCTCCAAGGACCAAAAGGACCAGTCCTGCTCCATCTGTCTGCTCAGATCAATCTCTCCATTCCCAACTCAGGGAAAGACCTGAATTCACTCACCTATAGTCTTGTCCTTCCCCAGGCCACACAGACTCTCCATTCTTGGATTATCTTGACCAACACTACCCTGTCACCAGCATATCCATCACTGCCACTGGAACATCTCTCATGGAATCCAGTCTTTATCTGCTTTGTTATAAGGGGCATGGATTCCTTTCTCAAACACTCCATTCTGACTGCCGAAATCTTCCTCGTTCCTATCCAATGACCAAAAAGGCTAGCTGTGCCCTGTGCCCTCATGGGCCCTAGAACAATGTTGAGACATCCATTAGGGGGAAAGATATGGTATAGCTCTGCTCTGTGGGTAGCTTCAGAAAAACAAACAAAACAAACAACAAAAGCAAACAAACAAAATCTCCCAAACAAAAAGAAAGCTCCTTTGACATGTGTATGGCCCCACCCACATCTTTTGTTGCAAGGGGCTTCCTCAGTGCCTGATCTCAGACATCATACCACTATTCAGATCCACAGCACAGACTGTGTGTTTAAGTCAGTTTTGCCTCTTGACATTCAGAACAATGAAGATTGAGGATTGAAAATGCTTTTATTAACCCAGCATCAAAGCAAGCAGCTTTTCTCATTTAAACATTTCTAACTTATGGAAGCAGACAACTTTGTTTTATTAACCCTATTGTCTGGAGGACTTTAGATTCAGGTATATTTATTGTGCCTGTAACACCAGTCAACATTTCCATCTCTCATAGATATCAGGCTCAACTTTGGGTGAACCTTAACAATGAATGGAAATTGATTAAAGTCACACATGCTAAATTATTTTTCTTCCCAAAGATAGCTAACAATTTTCTGAATAAACTTGACCTTTTCACTTCTGTTCAGTTTTAATATAAAGGTAAAAAGGAAATCACATTCAAACAAGTCCATCAATTCACTTGGGAGAGTCTACAAACCAATTTATGTTGCTGAAAATAAGAAGTAATTTACCACCTTTATTAAGATGCTTTGTCAAATCCCAGCAAGTTTAGCAGCACCAATAGTCTATTTACTGTTTTCTAAGGTTTTAAAATCTTTCTGAAATCATTTTTTTTCCAGAATGCAGATCATAGTTCTTAAGGAGAATAGACTAGGTTGAGATATGTCTGTGCAGGAGGAGAGCAAGCACTCATCTCTGTAAAGAGGAATTTGAACTGATGAAGTTGAGTTGCAATTATGATTATTGTTTATTTTATCATCATCATTATTGTTGTTGTTCTTTTACTTTTGGTATAGTGTCTTATGTATTCTAGTCTGGTCTTGAACGCTCCCCATACAGAAGACAATGGCCTTGAATATTTATTCTCTTGCATTCATCTTCCAACTGATAGAACCCAGTTTGAGTGGTGCTAGGGATGGAACTCAGGGTTTTGGGCTGGCCAGGCAAGCATTCCACCAGCTGAGCCACATCAACTGCCTCATTATCTCATATCATTAAATTTTCCATGGTTATATTAATTATGATTTAACAAAGGGGCCCTGGAGCTTAATTCTCTCTGCAGGTCAACAATTTACAAAGCGCATTGATATTTACACCAAAAATTCTCCCTATTAAATTTAGCACGGAGTACAGAAATCCCTGCCTAGAAAGGTTATATCTTTTATTAATCATTGAAATACAGCAGAACATAAAATATACACTGCATGGAATCAGCTACTTAAGTAGCAAATCCAAAGACAGCAAAACCTTAAACCTGCGAGGCAGAACCGCAGCTGGTCACGTTGCATCCAGGGTCTGAAAGCAGAGCAGGATGATGAATATTGATGTTAAGCTTGATTCCTCTTTTTTATTTAGTTCAGAACCCCAGCCTATGGGATAGTTCTTCTGCCACAGTTAGGGTGTGTATCATCATCTGGACAAACCCACCCTACTTCTGCTCTCTTCACTTGTTCAGAGGCTTGTTTCCATGGTAATTCAATATCCCATCAATTTGACAGTCTAACAATCAAAGTAACCATCTAAAGATGAACAAACACTGAAATGCCATAGTTCAAATCCATGTGTGACACCCCTGTATCCATTCTCTTCTTTGACACTGCGGTATTTTTGCATGGATTTTACCACCTCTTCCTCTGAATACATGTATTGCTGACCTCTTCCACTTGAATCGTGTCATACACATACACACAGGCACACACATACAGCTTAGGATAGCTGGACATTATTTCCTTTTAGTACCTTTTGTTTCATTCTTAGCCAAGCAATCACCAAGGAAGTTGACTGAATGTTTTGATATTACGTCTACTTTTTCTAAATGATAAGGGGTAGGTAGCAAGAAAATAACATCCCACGGGACATTTTCACGTCTTATTTGCTGTTTCTTCTTTAAAATTTCCATCGTTAAAACCTCTAAATGGCTACAGGCTGTGGATATAATAGCTTCAGCAGCAAATAAAAGAACTATCTTTGTAGATGGAAGGTGTGAAAAGGAATATTGCATCAGTCTTTTAGCTACCCTCCCCTAGGACACTGTGGTGTGTTCAGACAAATGAGACCAGGAGTGAATAGATTGGTCCTTGAAACTTGTGTGAGAATTTTTCATACAAGAATTTGAGACATTTTTGAAGGCGTATCTTAATTGGGTCTGTCTTTTCTCCTAATTTTTCATTTGGATACATTTAGCCACAGAGGAGATAATGAACTTGGCAGAGAGTCAGAGTAAGACATTGGTGGAGATGCACATGTGCCATAAGATGCCCACTTAAGTGCTTCTGACTTGTATTTTCTCAGACCAAAACACAGCTATACCATTCCACTTGTGTTTCATGGTTCACTGAGCAGTTGCAATAACACATTTTAAAGACCTATCAAGTGTCATAAAGTGTCATTTAGTATTGTCCTTGATATGTAAATAGAAAATGAAAACTGATAAAGTTCATGTGCTGGTTCAGTACCCTAAATGCAGCCCTTTAAGTCGTTCAACACACATACAGTCAATTGTAGTAATGTGGTCATATTAAATAAGATTGTGTTACATTGTGTCAAGAGAAAGTGGTCATATTAAAAAGGGGTTCTTTTAATGAGGCTCTAAACAATCTCTCTGGCTGCATCACAGCCTAGGTGGATAATAAAAATTGCCTTTGAACAGAGTACTCTAAATTTTTACAAGACTCCAATTCTCCTGTGCAATTATGGAATTTGAAATGTAATTCTCCCTGGAACCATAAAAGAATTAGACCAGAGAAATGCTGTTAAGAATAAAGCAAGGTAAAAAGTAACTGCTTCAAAGACCCTTTTTATTTTTCTATTTCTTGGTGTCACGCTGTATCCCCAGTTACCAAGTTGTTATGGAAAAGACAATGAGAAAATCCACTCCAACACTGGAGTGCTGCTGGAATGTTGACTCGGAAATATTTGTTCTCTTGATAATAATGTATTGACTCACTGTCATTCATTATCCATGAAATGTACAAATTATACAAAATATATGATAAACGGGGAACCAGCCAAGAAGCAATGGTCAGCAGAGTATTGACTGTGGGTTCGTCACTGTATTTGTCCCAGCGAAGCAAAGAAACGGTGTGGAGACAATGCTCTCCCTTTTCCAGGGCTGACTCTCACATGAATAGAGTAATTACAATGTAATTACTACTACCTCTGTTTGGCATCCTTGAATTCACCTGGTCCTAGGGTCCACCCATTTCTCAAATCCAGCTATCCTGTCACATCCATAAACACCTGCTGCTATATGATGAGAACATTTAACACGTTGTTTAGATCTTCGTACAACAAAGACTCTGGCACAGGATAGTCTGGTACCACAAAGAAATATCTGAAGGGAAACACATGAGCAAATTCTAATTGTGAGCAGATGCATTAATCCTGTCCTAATTTATGAATTTCATGTTTTCCCTGCTGCAAAATACTTCCAGTGAGAAACTAGGTATCTGTTTCTATATTTGTATTTTGATTTTCTTTACTGTTTCTAAGATTTTTTTTTTAATTCTATGTTTCGATTTTGAGATTTATTTTTAATTATCTGTATATGTGTGTCTCTGTGTGTGAGTACTTACAGGTTAAATTAGTGCTCCCAGAGGCTAGAAGACAGCATTGAAGCTTTGGGAGCTGGAATGACATTGGGTTTTAAGGTACCTAACGTGGATGTTGGGAAACAGAGGCTAGTCCTCTAGAAGAGCAAAAAGGCTCAGCAATTAAGCCACTCTCTAACCTGCTATGCTTCAATTATTAATCATATATGTAAATAAGAATGTTTTGCTTCACTAACTCTAAGACAAATTTTAAGTTCCCGTGAATTCTAATGCATAGCCTCTACATAAAAATGTTAAAATACAGGGATATGTGCCTTCTAAAAGCAACGAGATAAAATTTTTTAAGGACTTAGATTATGCTTGGCCTTAAGCTGTATTTTATATTCACTAATTCTGTTAATCCTCACTAAAGTCCTGTGATGGGGGTACTTCCGTTATTCTCATTTTAAAAATTAATAAACCAAATTCAAATAAAGCAATTAATTTTGTCAAAGTTAGGTCAGACTGTGGAAGGCAATGCTAGGATTCAGAACTTTGTCTTATTCCAGTGTCTGAAATATTCATGGTATTCCTCACTTGGCTCAGCACTCAGAGAAAATCAGAGAAGAAATAGGCTTCATTCCCCATTTCAGAATAAGGTTCCCTGGCTCTATCACACCCAGATATGTACACAAACAAATAAAGAACATTTTACAATTGTGCTCTGGATGCTTTTAAAGATACTGACTAAGCATTTAATAATTATCGTTCATGTAAATCATAAAATACCTTCTAGAAAAAAAGATAGTGACACTTCAAGGACTTCAATAAAACTGAAGGGTGAGTGCAACTGAGACTGTGCACAACTTGGAACTGTTAAGGTTGCTTTGGAAGGAGGCATGCTGGCCTTGTTTAAGAGAGGGCAAATGCCCGTCACATGCCGGCCCTCCCACGCCAAATGCGTTTTATAAATATTTTACATTTCTAGATGCAGGAAAAAAATAAGCCTACCCAAGTACTGAGATATAAATAATACAAACATTCCATATTTCAAGATGTTTGAGGAAATTGAATGAAGGAAAATGCTGAAATCAACATACCTAGTGGGATAAAAAACTAATTTTACTTTCCCTGCTTAATCTTATTAGGTGTTAGTATGATCTGACCTCTGATATTGGGTAAAAATATATTATTTGTATCCTTCTAAATGGACGAATATGCTTCACTCCTTTGAAAACACACATATGCATACATGTATACAAGCATACACACATATACAGAAATATATACACATACAACAATATACAGACACGTACACATATATATAAACACATACACATACAAATATATACATGTGCACATATATACAGACATACAAAAGCATATATAAATTCATATATAAACATACAGACCTACAAATATATACATATATATTTATACATACAAGTACACACACATATTTGTATCTATATCTATGTCTATATTTATATATATGTGTGTGTGCATAAATGTAGATAGAAAGATAGATAGATAGATAGATAGATAGATAGATAGATAGATAGATAGATATACTGTTTATATATATGTATTGTGACTAAAACTCCTTCCCAGGGGAGATATAAGCCCTATCAACCCTTTTCCTAAATATCCAATGATAAATTTGGGCACAATTCCATTAACGTTTACTCTGGGGAATCAATGAACTTATTGGAATTCCTTGTAAAAGTATAGATCAAGAATTACTTAAAGCAGTGTGGGCACTCCCCCAAGAGGCAAATTTCAAAAGCCTTTAGCCCACGAGGATGAGGATTTCCCTGTAGCCACATAGATGAAGAATCCCACCCTGGCCAATATACTCCAGCCTCTCTCCAAGGTTATGTGGGTAGAGTTTCATACAGCGGTGCTAGGGAGTGCCTGAACTCAGGTGATGACCCAATGACCCTCTCTACCCTTCCATGAAGTCATTTAAATAGCCAACAATCCCAGATGTGATGATATTTTTTGCAAATATTTACAGCTGAACACCCCAAGCTGACGGTTACTTGGCTTAGTCCCTCACAGTACATACAATCAAATGCATACATGTATACAAACATACATGCATATGTACATATGCACACAAGAATGCATGCACTCAAATATAAACATACACAAATGCAGGAACACTACACTACACACACACACACACACACACACACACACACACACACACACACATACACACACTTCCACTTCAAATGAACCATTATCCATGCCTTACTGCCCATCCTCTGGAAAACCAGATTAGGTGAAGTTCATTTCCTATCGCTCATATTCTCTGTGTCACTAAACCGTACTGCGATGAGGGATTCCTTGACCCTCACCATCCTCCAAAGCTAACCTTTTTCTCCTCACTATGACACATTTGATTTCCTCAAAGTCCATTCTTTCACAAGGGGTTAGATATAATTAAATTACATAAATCAAACAAAAGCACTTAAGGATGACAACAATTTGATAAAACATTCCTTTAAGTTATTTCGACCAAGAATAATAATAAGAAAACATTGCTTTGTATAATTCAACATTTTCACTTTTGCTCCTAATAGAGAGTATTAAGCATCCTGAGATGGCTAATACTGATTGTTAACTAGATAGCCTCTAGAATTGCCTGGAAAATGAACCTCTAGGTCTTTCTATGAGGGAGCTTTGAGACTGGGTTAACTGATGTGGTGAGATGCACCCCAATTGTGAGTGGCACCACTCCAGGGGCTGGGCCCTGGACTGAAGAAAATGGAGCAGGAGCTGAGCACCACCATCCATCTTTCTGCTTCCTAACTGTGAGTGCAGTGTGGACTGCGACTCATGCTCCTGCTGCTGTGCCTTCACTCTTTCCTTCAGTGGCTTGAGTATTTGGTCGCAGTAGTGAGAACTATAGCTAGTCCGCACAATTTATGAAATTCACCCCACATACAACCTGCTTTATGCAGATCTACCTAATTCCTCTTTCTAATACACAACATTACTTAACCACTTCTACCTGGGTTTTACCACCCATGGAGCCCTGTCTGTCTCATGAGCTATGGATCCCTCACCTGCAGATTCTAGACCTTACTTAGTTTTATACTTCTAGAACACAGATCACCAGCCCTCTGGATCTCCACACCAATCCAGTCATTTAAATTAGTAGTTCTCAAATAGAAGAGTAAGGTACTGTTTTCTGTAATTAGCTGGTATCAGCATCCCCAGGGTGTTAGGTCAGCATGCACAGGATTGATGGTTTTGTATTCTCTGTAATATAATTTAGTTTTCTCTGTATCTTCTGGATTAATTCCTTGCTGCCTAAGCCATTGTGGGAAAAAAAAACAAAAACAAAAACAAAAAAACAAAAAACAGAACCTGCTATAGGCCTAAGGCCTAATTTGGTAGAAAATTGTATAGAATCATAGAACTAAATTTGCAGAAACTCATGTGGATTTCTCAAAGCAGCCTGTTTGCCTAACTGCCTGATCATTGACCCTACCCACCTTGTCACTGGTCAATCCCTATTAGGTTTCACTTCCTAATCTAAATGCGACTTTTCTCCTCAGGAAATCCCAGATCCTCTTTGTAACATATGCTTCTTGGGATTTTTCTGAGTTACCTGACACATGACAAGCTGCCCCAGCATACTGTTCACTCAGTTTGTCTAATCTAATATCTGTCCCTCCTACTTAGTTGTAAGACCTTTGAATCCAAAAACCTGTGTGTCACACACACACACACACACACACACACACACACACACAAAATCATTCCTAGTAGATCATGAATAGGGTGAGTGGATGAACATTCAGCCTGGAACTAGTTGCTATAATAAGCAAAGTCGAAATATACAGTATACCTCTCCCCTTCAATTGCTTTAAAGTGTATGAAAACTTAGGAAATGAGTAGCTGCAGATATTGTATAAGTGCTACATAGAGCGCTAGAGAAAAAGTCTATCTTGGAATTAGAAAATAAACCTTCAGTTATTGAAAAAAAGAAAGGTTTATGTAGAGTATCTTCATGACAGATTTGAATTAAAGAGAGCAGAACATTCCAGGAGGTTGGGAAATTGTGCATTCCACGTGAGGCTATAGGGATGCTCTGTAAGGACCACAGGGAGAATGTAGTAGAATACTGACACACAGAAGCATCCGGAGGAGCTCACCAGGAACTGCTCCGAACCTGGGAGACACAGGGACCGAGGTAGGTGGGCATAGAAACCCCCTGGATCCCAACAGCGGGCGCCTGAGGCAGGAGACTTCTGCTTGGGCCTCCAGGTTTCCATAGTCAAGCAGCACTGGGAGAAAATTTCTCTCCCAGGAGCGTGGAAAAGCCCCGAGTGGGGGCAAAACGAGCCCCAGCGCCCACCAATTCTGCCCGCTTTCCGCGGGCCACAGCGATTGAGGGACAGGAACTTCCGCCGGCGGCGGGAACCTCAGCTTGGGCCACAGGGCTCCATAGCAAATTAGCACTGGGACAAAGATACCCTCCCAGCAGCTTGGAAAAGCCGGGCATGGGCCCAAGACAACCTCCACAGCTCACCAGGAACTGCTCTGAACCTGGGAGACACAGGGACCAAGGTAGGCGGGCATAGAAACCCCCTGGAGGCAGAGACCTCTGCCTGGGCCACCAGGAGTCCATAGCCAACTAGCTCCAGAAAAAGCTACCCTCCCAGGAGCTTGGGAAAGCAGTGAGTGAGGTTAAGGGGAGCAACACTTCTCACCTGGACCCGCCCGGATCCGCCGGGACCCAGGACCTGAGAAGCGGGGGACACAAAATCTCTGAACCTTCCGGTTTCCACCTGTGGGTAGAGACCTCTGCCTGGACCACCAGGAGTCCATAGCCAACGAACACCTGAAAAAGCTACCCTCCCAGAAGCATGGGAAAGCAGTGAGTGGGATAAAGAGGAGCAACACCTCTCACCCGGACCCGCCCAGATACACTGGGACCCAGCGCCTGAGAAGCCGTGGAACACAAAATCTCTGAACCTTCAGATTCCCACCTGTGGGTGAAGACCTCTGCCTGGGCCACCAGGGGCCTGTGCCTGGGGACCCCAGCCTAGGCCACAAGGCTCCAGGAGAGAGCAGGTATCCCAGGAGTGCTGACACACCTTTGAGCACAGGCAAAACCACCACTTCTGCTCAAACCCATTGGACCAAGAGGGACCCTTGCAGAGCCATCAGGGCATAGGAACCAAGGGACAGCTGGGGACAGGATCTTTCCGATTTCCTTCTGCACCCCAGAGCAGACCCGGTGCCACAGCTCTCCAAACCCAAATACCTCTCAGAGAGAGCTGGTCTTCAAGGAGTACTGACACAGAGGCCTGCAGGAGGGGCAAACCACAACCAGACAGAGTAAGATCAGCTAACATCAGAGTCAAC
>CM052711.1:63046485-63089412 GCA_028551405.1 Uromys caudimaculatus | reverse complement strand
GGGGGAGGGGATAGGGGGTTTCCAAAGAGGAGACCCAGAAAAGGGGAAACATTGGAAATGTAAATAAAGTATCAAAAAAAAAATAAAGAAAGAAGCATCCGGAGAAATGAGGGAAAGTGCTACCCTAGGCTCCCTGTTAATCACTGCCTGGCACATGCCTTATCTGAAAGAGATTAGAGTCCCTTCAACTGTAAAGCTTCTCAAGGATTCCAACTGGGTCCAGGCCAGTTGCTAATCTTTTCTTAGTATCAAATTTAGGACTCTGAGGCTTGTTTGAAACTTTAAAGTGATTTTATAGGAATGGATCAAATCTACAGACTATTAAAGATGGCAAAAAATGGCTCAGCCGTTAAAAATCCTCAGTGCTCATTCACAGGGACATGAGTTTGGTTCCCAGCACTCACAAAGGTTGACTCAAAGCCACCTGCCAGCTCCATGGGATCAGATGCCCTCTTCCAGTTGCCACAGGTACCTGCACTTAGATGCACTTATCTACTAATAGAAATGCATACATCAAAGTAAACTAGCTGGAACTAGATCCAGATGTAAGGATTCCAACTGAATATAATGGTCAAACTTAATTTTTAAGCGAGGAAGACCATCCATCCCGAACTGAAAATAGTCAACAAACTGGGTTGTCAGCTTGACTCTGAAGTGATTGTATTAGGGAAAAATATGTAACATATTTTAAAGATACAACTGTTAAAATTAATTGAATAAAATATAAATTCAGCCAAACATATCTTTCTTTCTCTTTCTCTCTCCCTCTCCCTCTCCCTCTCCCTCTCCCTCTCCCTCTCCCTCTCCCTCTATCTCTCTTTCTCTCAGTGTCTGTGTGTGTGTGTGTGTGTGTAGTGTGTGTCTGTGTGTGTGTGCATGTACCACACGAGGAGACCTGAGGTCAACCTCAGCTGTTGTTCTTCGAGTTCTTTATCCTTTGTTGGCTTGGGGCTTTTTATTACTTATGTTACATTCTAGGTCTTTCGTTGCTTTTTGTACAGCTAACTAAGCCATGGATTCATAAGGAAGGGCTCCAGCAGCTCAGTCTCCCTCCCATTACCTCTCACAATGTGAGTTTCTCTGAGTGAGGCAGACTGGTATTTCCATTGATCCGGTGCCTTTCTCTTTGGCTTCCTTTGCTTCTGATAATTTTCCCTTCACCCATTTCAGTAATCTGTCTTGGCTCTTAGAATGCACGATACGCTCAGTATGCACATTTAGTCTCTTGGGAGAAGCTTGCTCTGAATTTGCTTATTTACAACAATGTCAACAGCATACTGAATGACACTGTAGAGTTGTTACGTTTTGCCATGGTAACATTTACAGCGAATTCTTTTTATAGTAGTGCCTGTTCCCTTGATGACGGCATCAACCATCTTGTACATCCATATATATGTGGTCCAAGGAGCAATTTCATTGTCTAAAAGGGCTAGAGAATATATGGCAGGTGCCCCTCCTCTTTCCCTTTCTGTTTGTTATTTTGGTGAATTACTGGAAGTTGCCTAAGAAATGGAGTCCCTTACTAATCTGGAACACACCAAGTATGGTAAGCTGGCTGGCCACTGAGACCCAGAAACTTACCTGCTTTGCTTCCTCACTGCTAGTAGTATAAGCTTGTGCCACCATGCCTGTCTTCTCTACTTTGATCCTTGCCTGTTTTGTTTGTGATTTCTGGGAACCAAGCTCCTTGCCCTCTTGTGGACTTCATCAGCGTCGTGTTATGTAGTAGACGCTTATTTAATAGTTAGGAATTTGGTAACAGCCACAATCACTTTAGGAGCTCTCTGTGGGCTCCTTTAAGGAGAGACCTCTGAGTTCTTCAAGAACTGGACCCACTAGTGTAAGAATGAAATGGAGTTTAGTCAAAACTAGACCTACATGCATGAATCAAATATGCCGCATGGACATCTGATTCTGGGTGAGAGGACAAGCCCTGTGCCTTCACCAGCTAAAATGGACGCTGCTTTCAGTGTCCAAACCTTGTTCCCTTGTGAAAAGAGTGACTAAGTGTCTGAGGCAAGCTAGACTTCTTCAGAAAAATGTGGTAAAAGAACAGAAGCACAGTGGGAGCTTCAGTTAGACCAAAGTCTTGCTGGGTGTTTGATGTTCCCTGGTACAGTCAAGATCCTTGGCATTCATAGACCCTTAACAAAGTATGAAAGACCTCAGCTGCCCTGGCGCTTCCATTGTGGAAAAGGCACAGAGGAGAGAGAAAAGCACTTTCATGCTAAACTCATCTTGGTTTTCCCCTTTCGTCTTTCCCTTTGACTATTCGTTTTTGCATTTTTCTCTTTACTGAAAGGCTCATTCTTTGAATCCTGTGAACATCCTGTGAGCATGGCACAAGGAGAGCTGTATGATATGACAGTGGGGGGAACCGAGTCCTCTAACTGCTCTTGCCCAAAAAATGGTCAGATAGCACAACAGAAAGTTTCTCAGAGATATGTCTACATAAAGGTCAGACAGGTGCTCCTGAATTCTGGCTCCCAGGGGCCTGACTAGGGATTATCCTAAGAATAAGACATACAAAATCCAGTCCAACCTAGATATATCTCCTCCCCCCAAAATAGGGGAAATAGTTTCATAGAGGCAGAGCCTTTACAAAAATAATAAAAGATAGATATGTTTTGATATTTTTAAAGTTTATTTTTATTTTGAATTACATGTACGTTTGAGTGTTTATGTGTATGCGTGAGGGCGTAGCTGACTGTAGAGGCCAGAAGAGGGCATCATATCTCCTTGAACTGGAGTTATAAGTACATAAGAGCTGCCTGACATGAGTGTTAGTAATCAAACCCAGATCCTCTGGGAAAGCAGTGTGCACTCTTAACTGCAGAGACACCTTTCTAGCACCCATATTTATATTTTAATTTTAAGACATTTATTAAAATTTCTTATTCTTCTTTCTCCTGAAAAGAAGATTTATAAGGAAAAGAAGATTGGATATGTTGACAAGTTTAATATCTACTAACACTTTTACTTTTAAAACTGGGAGCATACTAGAAAGGCAGCAAAGTGGATAAAGTCCTTACTAGAGGGACCTAAGTTTGAATCTCCAAAACTCACATCAAAGAAGGATATAGCAGAGCATAAGGAATTCCAGCACTCCAATGGGAACCTGGAGGCAGACAGGAGAATGCCCGAAAGTTTGAGTCAGATAGCCTTGGATGCACAACCAGTAAATAAGGAGGATGGTAAGGACTGCATGAAGGTTGTCTTCTGATCTCCACACATGCACCATGATATGCTCATGTCTGCAAACACGTACACATGCACACACATATACACAAAAACAAAGAACACATGCATTAATAAAAGGAGAAATTTTCTGACGTGGAGGATATATCCAGTGCTACCCAAAGTCTTATGACTGTGACATGAATATAATCAAGTCACATTCCATGGAAGTCTCTGGAAGAACACCTCTATTTGTGGGCTTCTGTACATTAAATTAAATCACTGTCTGTGCTTATTGTAAATCAAAAATGTTACTGAATTTAAAATTAAAGGTTAAAATATATTGTAAGTTAGAATATTGTAAAATCATAGAATCTCATTTGAACAAGTCTCTAAAATGGCTGTTTTAGCTGGAATTTGAAATAATTTTTCTTGGTCTTCATTCTCATGCTTGTGCAGGTTTGCATGCAAGCAGGTATATGCATATGTGTGTAGGCCGGTGGTTCACCCTCCTTAGCTGTCATTCTTTAGTGATATCCACTTTGGTTTTTGATAAAGAGTCTTCAATTAATCTAGGCCTTGCTTAGTAAGATAGACTGGATGACCAGAAACCCCATTTGTTTCCATGTCCCTAGGACTGGGATAACAAATGAACACCACCATGTCCAGCTTTCTGGGCTCTAGGTTAGATAGCCTTGGATACACAGCAGTAGGTGGGTGCACTACCTAGAGCCATCTTCCCAACACTCAGCCTATATGGTCTTTAAGAATGACGTCAATTTGACTAGCCAGAGCAGCTGTTAAGGAGTCTTAGTCCTTAGGAAAGTGCAAAAGCAAAATAAGAGGAGACCACAAGACGCAGCTGCTCAAGGGGTTTTCTTCCAGCCTGACAACATAAGTTTAATCACTTAGGACCTAGGAAAATTTGGAAGGACAGAACTGTGCCCACACACTTGTTGCTTGACTTTACAGATGGACCTCAAATAAAAATAAAGTTGTTTTATTTTTTTCTAAAATTTAAAGACAACAACAACAGTTAAGAAACAAACAAGCAAACAAAAAATCTAAAGAGCAAAACAGGGGTACTTAGCCTAGATCTGAAAATCATGTGAAGTGGTAAAGGATAGAACAGCAAAGGGCCTGAACATTTTCAGCATGCTCCCTGAAGGCCTAGAATAGGTCAAGTCACACCGCTTTTATATCTCTTTCAGCTCCTCCTACCCTCCAACACCTAGGCTAGCCAGTTGCCAGCTTCACAGACTATCCATGAGTGAAAGGAATGGACTCCCTTCACATGGTGGTTTTTCCTCTTATCATTGCCAACAGATGCCACAAGTGTGATTCACAGCCAGACATTAGTGAAGACATAAGGTACAACAAACACACTGAGGCTGCAGATATGACAAAGAGGTTAAGGGAACTTGCTGTTCTTGCAAAGGATCTGAGTGAAGTAAGTCCTCAGCACCTATGTCAAACGGCCCAAAACTGTCTGTAGGTCCAGCTGCAGGAGATTGGTCTGCCTTTTCTGGTCAGAGTGCAGAACCTTTACCTTCAACCCCCAATATGTACATAACTAAAAATAAAAAAAAATAAAATATATGGAATATTAACTGTTTCTGATAATAGTAATGTTAGAGACAAAGAAATAAAGACAGGTTTTTCCCCACCTAAAAGCAATCTTAAAACTAGTATAGAGCCGTGCTCAGTCTATTCTGGGCCACTCTGCGATCTGAAAAATGTATCTAAAGTTTTTGCTCTAATGCACAGCTATTCCCTACTGTTGAATAATGGAGTCACCCTACATAAAGCATCCCTTTGTCACAATGGCATTTCTTTTAAAAGAACTTCTGCTCATCAGAGGTGCAATTATAACAAGTATCTATAAATGGTCTTCAACTTGGAAATATAGATGCATAAACGTATTTTACTCTTCATTAACACTTATGAATCTGTCTGATCCCCATAATATAATTAATATTATTTTTCAATAAGATAATCAAGCCTGAGCATATAGCTTATGGTGTGGAACACGACTACTGTGTGTGATTTTCTGAGTTCCATCCCAACACTACCTACCCCTCCAACTTAAAATACAAGTACAGAAACCAAAAAAGAAAAGACTTCAATAGATACACAAGACAAAACAAATGGCGTTAGCGTGTTATACATGGACAGAGAGTTTCATAGTTCCTACTGTTTACCAGATATGTGGTTGTGGAAAAATAAAACAACCAACCACACAAGAAGTCAATGTAATCGTAGGTAAAACAGGGCAGATTTGATCTCAAATTTGATCCCCAGAACTCATGTGAAAAACTAGGTGTAGTAGAGCAAACTTGTAAAGCCAGTATTGAGGAGGTAGAGACAGTAGGCTCCTTGGAGCTTGCCAGCCATCCAGCTTAGCCTAACCACCCGGCCTTAATGACAGTCTGGGAAAGGAAAGGAAAGGGAAGGAATGAAGAAGAGCAAGTAGTGTCACAAGGAGCAACACTCCGAGTTAATCGCTGGCATCTACACGCACTTGCATACACTCTAAAATTACACACAGATGCACGTGTGCATACACACACATATAGGTTTAATCTGAACCTGCTACATAGGTCAGATTGGATTAACTTACTTTAAAAGAAACTATGATGATCAAAATACAGAGATGCAGAACATAATTTATGGTCAGAACATTGTAGGGGGAAATCAAGTCATTAAATCAGAAAATAAGGAGTAGCTATTCCTTATGGGGAAATTCACTGTAGGAGACAAAATTCACCTCTTCATCAGAGAACTTTATTTAAATCTGGGATCACGCCTTGTGGGTGTGTTTTCCTAAAGCATAATCCTTATTTGCAGTTCAATGGCAGTTTAGTCGTTCAATGATTCCTGAATAGGCTATGAGAAAAATCTGTAAAGAGATGAAATAAATTGGTTAAAAAAAATGAAAACTTACATTTTCTGAAAAACTGTTTACTGGGCTATTTGTCGTTCATACTCATTGACTGCGTACTTCATAGCACCTACATAAAAAGTCAACATGTGTTTTTATTCAAATCGCCATGCCATAGTGACTAAAGAGATGTGAAATTAGTTTCTACAAAGGGAAAAATCTTTTATTTGTTGCATGTATCTTTTATTTTTACCACTTATTATTTGAACAAAATTTAGTTTCATTAGGACATTTTTAGCTTCCATTTATTAGACTTTGATAATATTTACCCTTTACTGTCTTTATTTGTTTTCTCATTTCCCATTTCTTAAAAATGAAAGAAAGCCTTGGGATGTATTTCAGTTGGGACAGTTGCCCTGGATCCCTGGGTACCATTGCCACCACATAAATTAGGTATGGTGGTGCATGCCTGTCTTCTCACTACACAGTGGGTAGAGACGGGATGATCTGGAATTCAAGGCTATCCTCAGCTTCAGAGTGAGTTTGGTGCCAATCTGAACTACATATGACCCTGTCTAAAAACAGAAAGGAACAGGAAAGAAGAGAAAATGCAAAAAAAAAGAAAAGGGGTCATAACATAAAATTACAGTCTGAGATAGAATATGTGATATGGACATAGAATAAGTGTCAATAGACAAGCTAACATGGGAGAAGGGAAACAGGCCCATGCATAAAACAAAGAATGATAGACAACCAAAAACTCCTGAGACTATAAGAAGAAAGGGCTGAGCCTTCTAACTGGTTATATGTAGCAATTGGTTGGCCCTTAAGTCATATACACACAGTAGCTAAATAGATTGATAAAGCTGCATGCATGCCCAAACACACACACACACACACACACACACACACACACACACACAGATGCATGCACCTTAATTTAAGAAGGAATAAAAGGGGTCGTAGGAGGGTTAGAGAGAGTAAAGGGAGGGGAAAGGGGAAGTGATCTAATCATATATTAACTTCAAAAAAAAAAAAAAGAATGAAATTTAAGAAGAGTGTTAGAACTCATTATTATAATCTATTCTGGAAGCTCTTAGAATCCAAGACCCACACTTGTCAGAGCTGGGTTAATGTGGTTTTGACAATAAACACATAGGTAGGCCATCAGAAAAGTGAGAAAATACGTCTTAGGGTTGTAGAGATGATAGGAATGGCGTGAGGCTACAGGAGTTTCCCAGAGGGAACATTAGCTGTGCAAACATCCATTTTTATTAAAATCTGTGCATTAGCAATCTCCCTCATTTGAAATTGAGATTCAATCCATAACATTTTCAGCCTGAACACTGTTACAGAACATAGAGATTTTCTTCCAATACATAAACCCCAAGAGACAAGTTCTGTGTGAATATCAAATACTCGCATGCCCACAGGTGTGTTCTAGATATGTTTTTGCAAACTAAATCCCATCAACTACATCCTATTATAAATGTCCTTCAGGACATGCCTAGTTTTTAAAAAGTCTTTTGGGACCATGTCATAAATGGCAGTAATTTTTTCTGCATCTTGAACTTATCAACATATTTGAATACATTGACTTATTTTGCTAGCGGTTGCCTAAAGTCTGCTCTCCATAAGAAACACTATAATAGAAAAGATTATTGCTATATCAACTCTTGAGAATCATGGGATGGGGAATGGAGAGATGGCAGTTAAAAAGCACTTACTGCTCTTGGAGGGGACCCGCATTGTCTTCCTAATACACATATTGGGCTGCTTACAAATGCTTACACCTCCAACTCCAGGGAATCCCACACCTTCTTTTGCCTTCATGGGCTCCTGCATGCATGTGGCTACATTAATTCACACATAGACACATGAATACATATATACAAATAAGAACCAAATATTTAAATACTTACTGTCAGAATCACTGTAGATATATTTCAGTGGCCACTGGTCTATAGTCTAGGTGTTATGAGGCATCTGGAATCCCTGCTCTCTTATTGCCTATAGGGCTAAACCTAGTGCTTGATAGTTATATAGATAGGCAACTTTAGAATTTTAATTTAAAGCTAATTTTGGCAGCAAGTTTTATTACATACCATTAATATTCTATCACCTCTCATTATATTTGGCCATAGTAGAAAAAGTCCTATTTATTAGGATTCTTCAATGTGCCAGGCATAGATAGACTATTTGGGAGGATATGGTTTATTTTAATCTTCACAGACACTTAGTGAGCTATTACCATTTCCAAATTAAGATTAGAAAACAGAAGCCCAAACTGTTTGTAAAAATCATGTAAGGATGTACCACTAGTACGCGGCTAGGTATTTGATTCTAACGCCTTATTCTTCATTGTCTGGTTTCATTTCTGAAACATAGTAGAAGTTTCTTTATAGCTTTTAAAGAATGTAACCAGGTGAAACCTGCAAGGCTGCTCATATTCTGGGTTGATTCTGTGGCAGTATTTTCTAATATTTAAGTCTAAATAAATACACCAACATAAGTGGGAGAAACCCAACAAAGACAATTTCAAAGGGTCACAATGGAAACAAAGCTGTTTAGAAAACAATTACTCTCCTATCATAGAGGGGATAAAAGAATAATTATATACAGTATCCTGATTCTCCCTGGAATTGATTAAATGATTTTTGCATTCAAAGCCAAGACTCACTTTAACATTACAACAGTCAGCCTCTCTCTCTCTCTCTTTCTCTCTCTCTCTCTCTCTCTCTCTCTCTCTCTCTCTCTCTGTGTATGTGTGTGTGTGTGTGTGTGTGTGTGTGTGTGTGTGTGTGTGTGTGTGTGTGTGTGATCTCACTCTGTTCACCATGTAAATAAACTTCAAATCTCCTTCAAGTCATTCTCTAACAAAATGAGGCAACTACCATGCATTTAGATTTCGGGGACAGTATGGGTGTCATCCGACCTTGGCTGAGATGCTTGTTCCAAGCTCTGAGTCCACCATTAGGATGCACATTGCTATTCAGAAACTCTATATTTAAGAGCGATGAAGATTTCTGTTTGATAAAGGGCACAAATGGATCCTTCTAGTCGGAAACAGCATCCTGACAAAGGGAGACTCTACTAGGAAAGATGCATCCAAATGACTGTTACAAATGAAGATGGGAGAATAGCACTTTAAGTGACTGCTTTATCAAGTGAGGACAATTTCCTTAGAAACCATGTCACCATGATGTCAAATCTAAGAGCTATAAGAAAGAACATGGCTGGAGAGCATGGAAACCTCCTGCCTGACAGTTTGGGGAGGACCAGAATTTGGATCCTGTACTATGTCAATTTGACACAAGCTAGAGTCATCAGAGAGGAACAAATCTCAAGTGAGAAAGTGCCACAAGAACCAGCTGCAAGTCATTTTCTTCATGTTTAATGGGGGAGGGCCCAGCACATTGTGGGTGGTGCCATCACTGGCCTGGTGGTCCTGGGTTCTATAAGGAAGCAGGCTGAGCAAACCAGGGGAAGCAGGCCACTAAGCAGCACTCCTCCACAGTCTGCATCAGCTGCTCCCTACAGGACCCTGCCCTGCTTCAGAACCTGTCCTGACTCCCTTTGGTGTCAAACAGTGTTGTGGAAGTATAAGCTACTTAAACTCCTTCACCCCCTATTTGCTTTTTGCTCATGGTGTTTTGTTGCAGCAATAGAAACCCTAACTAAGACAGACCCTGAGGACCCATGTAAAGATATGAGCTGGTGGTACATGCTCACAGTCCCAGCACTGGCATAATTGAAGGCAGAGATAGGTGGATTGCTGAAGGCACTTACTACCCACATAGCCTGCTTCATGAGTTACAGTGCTTGACTGAAACAAAAGTAAGATACCTGGGTATATGTTAAGGTTGTCCTCTGATCTCCAAATGAAACCAACACACACACACAAACATACGTATACACACACACACACACACACACACACACACACACACACACACACACACATCACTAGAGAGGAATGAAGATCAGAATGGAAAGATTGCTCAGTGGTTAAGACCATGTACTATTCTTGCAGGGAATAGTGGTTCTATTCACAGAATCCAAGCTTACAATTACTTATAACTCCAGCTTCAGGGGATACAACGGTCTTTTCTACCTTCACTCACACATGCACACACACACACACACAATGCAAAATGCACGCATAAAATAAAAATAACAAAATGTTCTCTAAAGTGGTGAAGGAAAGGAAATTGGAATTTTACTATTATCTAGAGCAAAATATAAAATGTTTATTGGTGATATTTAATCAAATATTGTTTTGTACCTACATTTCACAGTTATTTATTCTGGTAGGTATTGTGCTTATTAAGTACTGAACATTGTTACAACTGGAATGTCAGTGATTATTTTGACTATAAAGGGTGTTGCCCTGAGAACATGCAGCTAGTAGAAATTCTATAAGAAGCAAGTATGATACACAATCAGAATTAAAATACAGGAGAAAAGGACAACCAGAATTTACAAGAATACATGTTAGGGATTACTCTGGCTTCACTTGTATTGCCGTGGTAAAATATTGTAAAGAAAAGAAACAGAGAATGTAGTAGTTTGAATAAAAATGCTCCCCATAGGCTCATATATTTGAATGCTTGGTCATCAGATAGTGGCAGAACTTGAGAAGGATTAAGAGGTGTGGCCTTGTTGAAGCAGGTACGGTATTGCTGGAGAGTTTCTGTCACTGGGGGTGGGCTCTGGGCTTTAAAAAAGCCCAAGTCAATCCCAGAGTGCTTCTCTGTCTCTTCCTGCTGCTTGTGGTTCTACACATAGAACTCTAAGGTCCTTCGCCAGCACCATGTCTACCTGCCAACCACCATGGGAAATTTTCTTCTATAATTTTGTTGAAGATGTTTACTGGCCCTTTGAGTTGGGAAACTTCTCTCTTTTCTATACTTACTATTTTTAGGTTTGGTATTTTCATTGTGTCCTGGATTTTCTGGATGTTTTGGGTTAGGAAATTTTTGCATTTTGCATTTTCATTGACTATTGTGTCAATATCTTCTATGGTATCTTCTACACCTGAGATAATCTCTTCTATCTCTTGTATCCTGTTGGTGATGCTTGTATCTATGACTTCTGATCGCTTTCCAAGGTTTTCCATCTCTAGAGTTGTCTCCCTTTGTGATTTTTTTATTGCTTCTATTTCCAGTTTTAGATCCTGCACTCCAGCTGCATATGTAGCAGAGGATTGCCTTATCTGTCATCAAGGAAGGGGAGGCCCTTGTTCCTGTGGAAGTTCGATGCCCCAGCATAGGAGGATGCTAGGGTGGTGAGGCAAGAGTATATGGGTGGGTGGGGGAGCACCTTCATAAAGGCATGCAATAGGGGGTTTGCAGAGGGGAAACTGGGAAGGGGGACAGCATTTGAAATGTAAATAAATAAAACAACCAATTAAAAAAAAAAAAAAAGGAAAGGAAACTGTACTAAATCTCTGAAACTGTAAGCTAGCCCTGAAAAGTTTCTGTGATCATGGTGACTTTCATAGCAAAAGAACAGTAGCTAAGACAGGAAGGGATATAAGGGACTTGTTTCAGTTCAAAGTTCGACATAGCAGTGCATCATAGCAAATAAATCATAGAGGCCTGAGTCTGAAGTGACTGGGCATATCACAGACTGTTACTTAAGAGCAAATAGAAATAAATGCATACTTGCTGCCATCTGCAATAGGCTGGGTCTTCCCACATACACTAACTTAATTAAGACAATTACTTATGAACAAGACATGACGACAGACCAACATAACATAATCCTATTTTGGTAATGTCTTCTTAGGTGATTCTTGACCTTCTAGTTAACAATCTAGTTAACCACAAGCTTAGCTCAATCAGCTTTCATGGGTGACCAGAAGAATTAAGAAAACTGATAACTTTTTCTACAGTTAGGAGAAATCCTTCTAAAACATATTAAAATATTGAATATTAAAATATTAAAATCATTTAATGCATCCTCATCATATTCACCCCATGCCTAACCTTTACTTTACCCAGCTCCATCCCGCACCCCTACCATCCAATATTGGGCATTTTGTTTTTATAACACATGATATACAATTGACCGTGCCCACATATTCCTGTGCGTGGAGCTATCCACTGGAAAGTGGGTGATGTCCCAGGGCCACACTCTAAAGAAAACTGACTCATCCTCCTCTGGAAGCCAACAACTTCATAGATCCTTGGTTAAGTGTGCTCATCCACAAATGAGAAATCTATATTACACCACTACCAACACGCCCAAGACTCAGGTATCATTGAGAAAGAGGCAGCTGAAAGACTGGAAGAGGCAGAAGCTTATGGAGACCTGAGGAAAAGTCTATCTTCTGGATATACTTAGACTGTTGCACTCAGGAATTTATAGCAGCTCAAAGTTACCTACACAAAATTTGTAGAAAAAAACACAAGCCAGCATGAAAGAGGAAGAGGCTCGGGATCCCCTACCCTTAAAAAACAAAACACACACACAAAAAAACCTTTTATATAAATGTAGGAATAGGGGAAATTATGTTAATGAAGTCAAAGCAAGAGTAATAACTAAAGAAGTTTCTACTAAAGTTTTTGCAGAAGCGACCAAATCCAGAAATAGCAAGACAAATGCAAGTTCTCTATGCATACATGGCTTTATCATCAATTAGAAGTGAGACACCAGTGAAATATGTCTGCTTTTATCTTCATAGCTACTACTTGAAACTAAAAAAGACATTTCCTCTCATTGTAATTAAGCCATTTGTTTAATGCCTGCTCCCAGGCACAAGTGATTAGAAACCAAAATGATTACTGAGTGCAGCAAAAACCTAATCAATATAACCTGATTCATTTATCATGCTGTGCTATATTACAAATGTTAAAACACAAGTAATGAGACACTCCACATCTTTTCCTTCAGGAAACATTCACTTTATAAATCACATGTGAGAAATATCGGAGGATGGGTGGGCCCTTTTCAAAATGCTGCTCTATCTTCCTCACATAAATAACTGTGTTCTCATGAATCTCAATCAGGAAAGAGTTATGGCAGCGATCATCAGATTAAATGTGCTTTCATTTGTTCTAAAATAAAAACAGATCCCTTTCCACAGGATAGATCACAGAATGCACCAAGTGCATTCCAAACAGTTATGTGTGTTTGATACAGGAATAAGCTTTAACTGTATTGATTCTTTAAGAAGACAGTCATTGCTCTCATCACTTAGCAGGTGTTAATAGCAGGAAAGTTTTAACTTGACTGTCAGTTTCTTCCTTTTCCAAAAAAAAAAAAAAAAAAAAAAGCATGATGATAATTCAGCAGGGGGACTGGAGAGATGGCTCAGTGGGTAAGAGCACTTGCTGTATAACCCAGAGGAACAGAAGTTTAAAACACAGCTAAGTGTGGTTACTCACATTCCTGTAACTCCAGTGCTAAAAGGAGCAGAGACCAAAGAATAGTAATCTAGTTCCAGATTGGTGAGCAACTCTACCTCAGAGGAGTAGGTGGAGAGTGATGGGTCAGAATATCCAAGAATTCAGCAATTCTTTTCAGTGATTCAGTGTTTGCAGAGTGCCATAATCTATGAATAATCAACACACCCTAAACCCAACACAGAGTAGGGAATCAATAAGTTAGTGATTTTTTTCCTGCATACATCTCAACTGCAGTTAACAGGTCTTCTGCTTTCTCTATTTTCACACAAAAAAATGGAGGTTTTGATCCTCATTTTCCTGTTAGAAACTTTAGGTGTGGGGTTAGAGAGATAGACCAGCACGTTATTGTTGTACAAGCAAGAAGACCTGCGTTTACTCCCTGGCACCCATGCAAAACAGCAGGTGTGGTCACAAATCTGTAATCCCAGCAGTCTGAGGGCAAGGGAAGAGGATCATTGAGACTTTCTGGTTGCCAGCCTAGCTCCAGGGTCATAGCGAGACCCTGTGCCAAGGGGGTAAGATAGAGGGTAATAGAGCCTGATGCCCAACTTCTTCCTGTAGTATATGCATGCACACATACAGATGTTCTCATATATATATCATATATATATATATATATATGATATATATATATCATACACACTTACACATACACACATGTACACACACACACGTGTGCACACACACACACACACATATGCACTCACACACAATTTAAATTCTTTGATTATAAAGACCTAAGTATTCAGGGCAAGTATTACTAAGGTTTAGAAAACTTCAAAGTAGAGCGAGTGGGATCCAGAGAAACAGAAAATCTGTGACGAGATTGTCTCTCCTAAAAATGACAGGAAATCTTCACTCAAGATACCAACCACATCAGTATGTGGCAGCTTAAAGTAGGCTTGAACAAGGACAATGGACATGCTAACATGGAAGGGGAAATCTCAAGGTGCCCCATTCCTAGTTAAAAAACTAGGGAGAAATTAATGACTGCTGGGAGGGAGGGAGAGAGAGAGCGAGAAGGTGGGAGGGAGGGAAAGAGAAAGAGAGAATCAGTATTCCCCAGGGACCTGGGGACCCTATGACCAATATCATGTGGCTAGCCCTGAAATCATATCCATACAAACAGCGCCAAACAGACAAAGCTGGTTGTATCCATATGTGTGTGTGTGTGTGTGTGTGTGTGTGTGTGTGTGTGTGTGTGTGTGTGTGTGTGTGTGTGTGTGTTTGTGTGTGTGTGTGTGTAGCAGCAATAATTAAAGAAAAAGAGGCCATGAGTTAGAGACGAAGTAAGGGCTTAAAGGGAGGAAAGGTAAGGGGGGGAGATAATGCCTAATTATATTTCAATTTTAAAAACAGTCCTGTGTTTGAATCTCCAGGACCTACATGAAAATCTGGACATGGTGAGCTTGCTTATAAGTCTTGTGCAGGAAAGAAAGGAAGAACGATTCCTAAAGCTCCCTGGCTAGCCAGCCTAGATGAACTGGTGAGCTCCATGTTCTGTTATCTCTGTGTCAAAATATAAGACAGAGTGTGATAGAGGAAGACATCTGACCTCTATATTTGGCCTCCATATTCAAATATTTGTACCCATGCACACAGATTGCACATTCCAACACATAGAAAGCTTTAAGATTAAGAAATGTAATTATGTATATATGTGTGTGTCTATGTGTGAGTATATATACCTGAGTATCATTGTATGCAGAGGCCAGAATAAGGCATCAGATCCCCTTGAGGTAGAGTTATGGGTACTTGTGAACCACGTGACACGGGTGCTAGGACTTGAACTTTAGTCCTGTGCAAGATCCATAATCACTCTTAACTACCGAGCCATCTCTTCCTCTCCCCACGCCAATACTTAAACAGAGACACAACAACTTACAAGATGTCATATGTCAAGAAAATTAAGGAGCACACTGAGAACAAGGATGTTGAACATCTATCTATTACCCCTGCACTCATGAGATACAACGCTTAAATTTCAGTGCCATGCTAGAAGCAGATGGCTAAGAATCCACTAAACAGCAGGTAGTAAAACTAGAAAATGTGATGGGTGCCAAAGGACTTAGAAACCTGGAGGAGGCCCCACACCACCCTTCTTGACATAACTATTAGGAGCAGCCTAGTATCTGAATTAAATGTCATCAGGACAGAATTGCATGTGGAGAAAGGTACTCAATATTCTTCAAGGAACATAACTGGTATTTCTTTTATAGGACATTAAACAACAGCACTGATAAATTATTTGCAGAAAGCTGCTATAAATTGCACTGTGTAACATATGCAGTTCCAAGAATCAGACAGTCTCCCACGAACTTTCATGATAATTTTTTCACCAGCAGAAAAAAAAAAATACAGAAAATGTAACAAGAAAGGTCATCTGGGAAAGATATGGGTTTCCTCTAGCTTACAAATTGAGTCTTCCAGAAAGCAATCAGTACCACCTCCTCCCTGTTCCTTGCTTCATATTTCATCTGTTATCTCCTGTAGCTTGGATTGAGTTTGTGATTTCAAATTTCACAGATGGAACATAATCAGAAAATTTTGACATAAATATGTAACCACTGATTATCAGTGTACACAATTCACTCATACAGAGAAGCCTCACCTAATTTATTGACCAAATATTTCTATGTAGGGAGAGTTGGAAGAAAATGGGAGAGAGAAGAGAGGAGAGAGGGAGAAAGAGAGACAGAGAGAGGCATGCAAAATTCATGACAATTAGATTTTGCAAGAGTCTCAGCAAACTTCTTTCTGCACAAACATGAGGACCTGAGTTTAAATTCTTGAGACCCTGGTAAAAGTTGAGCATGGCTGTACAACTTTAACACCAGTGCTGCAAGAATGAAATTAGCAGATCTCTCAAGCTAATGGGCAGCCACTTCAGCTTAAACAGGAGCCCCAGGTTCAGTGAAACGGCCTGTATTTAACAAACAAGCTAAAGAAATCTGATAAGCAAGACACCTCACATCGGCCTCTAGCCTCTGCATAAATACATAGGTGATTGCTCCCATACATGCACACTAATGAGTACAGATATATTCAAAACACACACACGTGCATACACACACACACACACACACACACGCACCAGTGTGATAATTAGAGTTCCATTGCATTTGTTTTTCATACAAAGTCTCTCCTTTGTTGTATCTTATTTGACAAGGTAACAAAAAAAAAAAAAAAGAAAGAAAAAAAACCTGTGAGACTGTATGAAGCCAAATTGAAAGCACCTTATACTCATACATCTGATCTAGTGTAGGGTCCCAGCAGTAACAATTTTTATAAGTTCCTAGCTTTTAAAATTTGATGTGGAGCCAGAGTTAGGAGCCATAGATAGAAACTACAAAATAATTCTTCCCAATACTGTTTATTTCATATATTTTTTCCATTTACTCTTAGAGAATTTCATGCATGCATACAATGTGCTTTGATCACATCCATTCCTCCTCTGACTCTCCACGAACTCCCCGGCACACCTCTCCTCACTTCCCCTCTCTCTTCTTTTTAGTACTCTATGGCGTGCAATTATTGTTGTCTGTGCATGCATTGGTATGAGTCTAGTCTCTGGAACATGGACAACCTGCCATTGGCTGCACTCTCTATGAAAACTTAATCCCCCTTTTCCAGTGGCCCTCAACTACCAATAACTTCTGAGTTAGAGGTGGAGTCTCATGAGCCCCTTCCCCCATGCCGAAATTGTAAGTGGCTTGATCTTGTATAGATCATAGGCAGGCAATTGAAGGTACTGACTGTTCATGAGTTTAACAGTCATGTCATATCCTAAAGACAGATATGTTTGGGGAATTTTTAGCACCCTACCCTTTCCCTGGCTCTTACACTCTTTCATCCTAAATCTCAGGAGATATTGCTAATTCTTTGTAACAAAATGATAAATAGTATTATTAGAACAATTAGATTGGAAGTCTGTAGAAGAAACTTACGAATATGCTCTAAATACATCAATATCTTATCAATTCTATTAGCAGATTTGAACAGTAGTAGAATGCTGGAAATTTTGGTAATTTCTGCTGTACTAGACAAGTGTGTTTCGGTGGAGGGAGGAAGCACATGATAAATCTTAAGAGTTGCTTAGTAGCTGCTCTTATAACAAGAGCAGGAAACAAGCACCAGCAACAGATACAACATAACCAAGAGAACACAGAGGAGGAAACACAGCAGCTTACTAGTTTAGTAGTGAAATAGTATTGTGTAGCTATTTCCTCTCAGTTGAAACCTTCCTTCCTGGAGGGTGGTTGCTTAAGACTGTGGAGGTACAAAAACTCACACTTTCTAAGAGGCTCCTGAAATTTACAAGACTCACAGAGACCATCCCCAAGATTATATGAATAGTAACAATCGCCAGAGAAAATTCAAAGAGAATCTCCAGCATCGAGCTTTCCATAGTTCCCATAGTTTGATCTAGTGATGACACTCAGTACCCATCCTGAGCGGGGTTTTGATGATGGAGCTAACTTCGGGTGAAGCGTATTCTTATAAGTATCTTCTACGCACTTATGATCTCACTAAACTAGATTTGTGCTGAGACATCTCTTTGGCTTGTCATTAGTGCCCTAGCTAGAATGAAGAAACATTTTGTTCAAATCTCTATAGAAAAAGTCACATAACAAATCCTGAAAGTCTTGGCAACAAAAGAAAAAAATCATAACCCAGATCCCTACTTCTCTGACGAGAATTGTTAATTATTTGTCAACATAATGCCAGAGGACTGGAGAGAGACAGGAAATAGTTAATACAGAATAAGAAGGAAACAATAAGCAAAGAGCAAAAGAATCTAACCGTGAGCCCACTAAGAGAGACACTATAAATGTTAAAGAATTTCAAAATACTGATAAAGTTTAAAATAAATATACGCGGTGTTTTCCATTATGAAAATAAATACCATGGTAGAAAATTGTAATTCAAAAAATATACTCACAATAGCAAGACCAAAAGGTACCTTGAAAATAATTTCACTATAAATAAGCAGGACTTTTATGTATGAAGCTATAAAACTCTACCGAAGCACAAACTTTAAATAAATAGGAATATCTGAGCAGTGGTGGCAACCACCTTTAATCTCAAACCTTGGAAATTGGGGCAGGAGGCAAAGGCAGGTTGGATCTTCATGAGTTTGAGGCCAGTCTGGTCTATACAGTGAGTTCCTGTACAGTCACGTCTACACAGAGAGACCTTGCTTCAAAAAACCAAAACGAAATAAATTAAATAATAGGAATTTTCAAAACTTTAAAATAAATAGAAAAGTACTTTGATCGGCAATGAATAAATGTAATTTTGCCTCTTGTTAGTTCTCTCAACCTCATCAATAATTTTAGTGTGCCTAATAATTCTAATTTATGTTTCTTTCTGGTACTGTATTTGTATTTATTTATTTTAAAGATTTATTTTACTCATATTTTAAGTGTGTGGGAGTTTTGCCTGCATTTAGGTCCTTGCACTTTCTGTGTAGTTTCTGCATAGACTACCAGGGCATGCCATATCAACTGGTTCTTTACTTCTAGAAAGTTGGGAACTACCAGTTGGTGGTGGGAACCAAATCATCAGTCTCTGGAACAGAAGGAAGTGCTCTTAACCACTGAGTCATCTCTCTAGCCCCATTGTATTTAACAAAATGGAAAAAATTAAATTTATTCAGAAGAAAGTTTGAGAACGTTCAAATAAATTGTAGAAAAGAATAATAGCACAGAATTCACCCTAAATTAGTTTAAAAATATAAAAAGACAAAACTTAGGATATGTTCTATAGGTTTGCAACTGCAATTACATACTGGAAATATTTTAAAGATTAAGTAAAATGTGAGATATAAATACCTAGAAGACACACTGGCAATTAGAATGTGCGATAGCAAGTAGTTTGAATGGAAGGGGAATAATAATAATAATAATAATAATAATAATAATAATAGCGCCACTCAGTAGCTAATACACTGAGTATATATAAGATTGGGATCACATATGTAAATACAAGTAATGTATACATTTACACGTGCAGACACTGGAAATGTGAAAATTTGTTCATATTTTCAAGAAACTTGTAAAAAACAATTACAGATTTCATAGCATAAAAAAATCACTGCATCTGAACAATAAAAAGCACCATAAAGAAAGTGTAAGGACCAGTAAAGGTTATGAGCAGTGTCAGGAATATAGTGGCAGAACACTTACAAACGAAGGGATAGTGAGCAACGCTATGAAAAATTAATTTAGAGAACTATGTTTAAATCAGACGGACGGAGATGATCAGTATGCAAAATGTTAAGGATCATTTGCATACTATCCAGGCAAATATCAGGGATGATTTGTGATATATTTTTGAAAATATGGCTCGAAGATACTCTTACACTTTTGAAAATGTCTTTGGATAACAATTTCATCATACCTTTTCAGATTTTACATTGAAAATCCTATTTGTCTGACAATTCCAAGTCTAAGATTTTATCATATAAAAGTTTTTAATTTTCCCTGTTTTATAACTATCTTTGTCTTTACATGTAATTTTATAAATATAAAAATTTTCTCGGCTCTAATCACATATGTACATAAATATGGTATGTACAGATATATGATTATCACAAATTGTTTATGGCTGCCAAAAATATGTAACTGTGTGTATGTGTGTCTCTCTGTGTGCGTGTGTCTGTCTGTGTGTGTGTGTGTCTGTGTATGTGTGTGTGTGTCTGTTTGTGTGTGTATGTGTGGTGTGTGTGTGTCTGTATGTCTGTCTATGTGTATATGTGTGTGGTGTGTGTATTTCTGTCTGTGTCTGTGTGTATGTGGTGTATGTGTGTGTCTGTGTATGTGTCTGTGTGTGTGTCTGTGTGTCTATGTGTGTGTCTGTGTGTGTGTCTGTGTGTCTGTGTGTGTGTCTGTGTGTCTGTGTGTGTGTCTGTGTGTATGTGTCTGCGTGTGTGTCTGTGTGTATGTGTGTGTGTCTGTGTGTCTGTGTGTGTCTGTGTGTGTGTATATGTATGTGATGTGTGTGTGTCTGTGTGTGTCGTCTGTCTGTCTGTCTGTCTGTATGTGTCTGTGTGTGTCTGTTTGTGTCTGTGTGTGTCTGTGTGTGTGTCTCTGTGTGTGTGTCTCTGTGTGTGTGTGTGTTTGTGTGTGTATGTGTGTTGGATGTAAGCTTGGCCATGTGGGTACACATGGAAACCAAATGTTGATATCAGAATTCTCACTCAATTATCTCTCCTCCTTATTTATTATGTATTTTTGCCGAGACAGGATCTTTTGTGGAACCATTTCAGCTTTACTGGATGACCTGGGAGCCTGGCCTGTCTCTGCATTTCCAAAACTTGGTTTCTAAGCATGCTCTGCCAGGTCTATACTTTTACATGGATACACAGCCACTCAGATCTTCATGCTTTTGCAACAAGCACGTTTACATCTCAAAGAGCTCCCTAGCCCCTGTGTTGAGTCATGTACACAATAAGACAGAGTACATTTACTCAAAAACATGTTGGTAGCATTTTGGATAACTTGACGAGCAGACTGCTAAACAAAATGGGTCAGATGGTCTATTACGTGTTCTAATTGATACCAATATGTGCTCTCCTCCACACATGTGTGTATTAAACTTTATTATTACTCTTTTTTTTTTTTACAAAAGACATGAACTACTTTTTAAAAAATCTGAACTAGCTAGATACCTAAAAACAAAAATTTAAAGTGTTTAATTAGCTTGCCCTCAAACATGCAATCCAAATGAGTTACTATTTTCAAAAGATTTCAGTATAGCAGAGTGCAGTGAATACTTAAGTCATGGTGAGCTCAGTTCTGAGTTCAGAAAGCTGCTCTGCAAGCATCAAGGCATCCACACAAAGGGAAAGAATCTGAGTGTCTATTTCTTATGTCACCAACCAGTGAACTCAAAGACCAGGCAGGAAGTCTCTGAACTTCAGAGAGCTTATCTAATGGAATAAAATCCCACTCTCTTCTATATTCTTTCTCAAATGCTCTGGTTCTGTCCTCCTTTTCCCATGCAAACATTGCTTCCACAGCTAATGTAGAGTCGGGTGAAGGGGTTGCTTTTGAGGTGCAATGATGATTGGCTCCCTGATAATTCATCTAACACATTTCAGCAATTAGTATATTTACTTTCCATAAGGTTTAATAAGATGCCTCATTACTACCAGTGTGTGTGTGTGTGTGTGTGTGTGTGTGTGTGTGTGTGTGTGTGTGTGCGCGCGTGCGCGTGTGCATGTGTGTGTTCAAGTGTACAAGTGTACATATGCCCGTATATGTTTTGGTGGAGGCTGGGGTCAACCTCAGCTGTTAGTTGTCGAGAGCCATCTACCTTATTTATTGAAATATCAGGGCATGCCACTGATCAGGAACTTGCCTAGAAGGCCAGGCTGGTTGGCCAGTGACCCCCCCAGGGATTCACTGTCTCTTCCTTTCCAGGACTAGAATGACAAGCACACACGACTCCATCCCTGTGACTGTTTTTTATGTGGATACAAAAACTGAAAATAAGGTCCTCACATTTTCAGGGCAAGTACTTTACCAGCTGAGCCATTGTCCCAGGCCTGTTACCACCATTTTTCAACACTAACAATTGAACTAGCTATTTTGACATCAAAGTATGTAATTATTTTGGATTAACTATGCCTAACTAGTAGTGAAACCAAAGTTTGTACTAAAGCATGGTAATACTTTACACATATTTAACGTTATTTGACTCCATGGAGGTGACTGAATTGATTTGTATTATTTAATTTCCAATATGCACTGTTTAATACTTATTATTTTTCACCTGGCATTAAATTTCTCCAAGTGGTTTGATGATTAATGTTTAATAACCTGCTTCTTGGTGAAATACCATTTTCATGCCAGCTTAATGGCATGCCAAAGTTACCAATGGTGCTGCCAAAGAGAATGTACATTTCCTGAAATTTTCCTAGTCAACTTAGCAAGCAAGCTTCAGTAAAAGCTATTGCTTTATGTGCATTAAACACTCTAATAGACATTAAAGAAGAAATGAAACTAACATGATTCCTACTTTTAAAGCATACACGTGTAGGCAGGCAACATGGCTCAGCATATACAGGTATTGACAGCTAATTCTAATGACCTGAGTTCAATCTCTGCTACCTACATGGTAGAAAAAGAGAAGCCACTCCCACAAGTTGTCCTCTCCAGACATGCACTGGAGCCCACACACACCCACACTCAAAAATGCAAAAATAAATATGTGTAATAAAAATTTTAAACAAATATAAGGGCAAATAAAAAAAAATTAAAGAATAGCCACCTCCAAAGATGTTAGCTCACTAGTTAAGTGCTTATATACCAAAGACTCTGAGTTCAATGCTTAGCATTGAAATTGTGGTAACCATCAGCCAAATGATCAAGACATCTGTAAAAGTAGAATATCTCAATAGTTTGCCCTAAAGGACTCCATATCAACCCATCACATGGTTATTTTCATATGAACATCTATTACAGCATCATTAATAATTGCTATGTTATAGAACTAAGCTAGGTTATAAAAGATAGGAACGGATAAAGGGAGTGTAGTATACATACACTAGAGAATTTTTCTCATTCACAAAGAAAAAAGAATCAAACTGTGTCATTTGTAGAAAAATGACGGCCACTGGAGATGCTCACATTAGGCAACTTGTCTCAGACAGACAGATATCATGTTTAATCTTATGTGGGGTTCCTAGATTTTTATACAGACACATAAAAATCATGTCCATATATATGGCATGAAAGTAGAAATAAAACTGTCAAGGGGACAAAGGAGACGAGTGGAAGAAGCCAGGAAAAAGGATAATGTGGGACACAGGGGGATATGCTCATATGCCAGGAGAAAAATTATGTTGTCTTTTATATTTCATATTTTATGAAATCATTTATAATCCCCTTTCAAACTCAAAATCTTCAGTTATAATTTGCCCCCAGGTTAATCCAGAATAGAATTGTCAATAAAATCTGTTATGAAGCCCCTCCTTCTGCCCATGTCCAGTGGAAAATATGTCTTCTGGGTTGTTCATCTTGGATCGTTTCCACCATGTGACTTGGTAATGACTCAGAACAGAATTCAATGGTAGGACCTCTCTGGGCTCCCTCTGATAATTGCTATAATCATGCTGTCGTGTTTCTCCAAGCTGATGTGTTTTTCTACAACACATCAAGAAAATTATTTATTTCTGGCATGATGAATGACTCCCAAGCACAATTCCAACAGATATTACGATGGCAGTTCATGGCAGACACATAATTTTCACTGGAACATAAACACAACCTGTTCCTTGTGCTCTGTATGTTGGTATGTGCAGACTTTATGCTTAAAAGAAAGACAGTTTTCAAGTTCTTCTAAAAATCAAGTGGGAGGGGAGGTTCTGATTTGGAACATCCCAGTGCTAATGAAGATGACTAAAGCATATTTTCTTCTCAACATATACTACAATTCAAAGTTGTATAAAGTAGTCATTTTAACAGAGAAAGCCAATGTTGGCAGTTTGAAGGGACCCTAAATGATAAATTACTAAATAGATTTAAATATGTCACTTTAAGTACTAGAATTGACATGTTATCTTGTACATGTGGGAGGCAGGAAGGGAGAGAGCATTGTAGAAAGTTGTTTTATGTGAAAATCGCTGTTCCTGATTAGATTGTCTTCAACCCAGTCCTGTCATTCTAAGATAAAGAAGAAAGCTTCAGAAGAGCGGTAGGACTCTGCACTGCACAAAGCCATCTCACTTACCTGATACACAAGCCCCTCAGAGGAGCCGTCACTTTACCACTAGTCCACTAGGAAAACATATTTACGCTATTGTGGTGGGCAGGCCAGTCTTACTCATGCACACCATAGTTGATTATGAAAATTAGACAAACACAGTTTTGGGAGCTGATGAGATGGCTCAGGGTATGAGGCACTTTCTGCCAAGTCCGAGGGCGTAAGTTCAGTCCTCAGAATCTGCATCATAAAAGGAGAGAACTGACTCCCGCCAAGTTTTCTTCTGACAAAGACGGGTGTACCCACACTCACACATAAATATAAAATAAATAAAGTTCAACGTTTCCATATTTAAAAAGTAAAGAAAAGCAATTTGCACCTGAGTTGACTAGTAAAACACGGAGATATCAGAGTCATGATGTCTGTGAAGATAAGCCACAGGCAGCAGTATGCCAAGTGTTGCAAGAACCAGTATAAAACCTCTGGTATTACAAAATGATCAGCATTTTGAATCAGTGGCCTGACACCCCCCCCCCGGTCCTCCTGGAGGCCGGACCTATGGCTCGGACCACATATGTGGCAGAGGAGGGCCTGGTTGGCCATCAGGGGGAGGAGAGGTCCTTGGGCCTGAGGGTGTTAGAGGCCCCAGTAAAGGGGAATGTCAAGGTGGGAAGAGGGGAGTGGGTGGGCAGATGGGTAGGTGTGGGACTGCCCTCATAGAGGTGGGGGAGAGGGGAGGGGATAGGGGGTTCCAAAGTGGAGATGTGGAAAGGGGGAAACATTGGAAATGTAAATAAATTATCGAAAAATTAAAATAAAATTTAAAAAAAAAGAAAGGAGCAAATGGAGACTGAGCAATGGACATGGAGCTTAAGAGCATGCGCAGCTCTAGGGAAGCGCTGGACTTTAATTCGCAGCACATGGAGGTTAAAAGCATGCACAGCTCTATGGAAGCGCTGGACTTCAGTTCCAGCAGATCTGACACCTGGCCTCAGTGGACACCTGCACTCATATGTGCATATCTCTACACAGCTCTGAACACTTACATATAGTTTAAAATAGTTCTCTTTTAAATGAAGCAAATGGCAGAATACTAGGGAGAAGAGGAAATAACAGGGATTGGGAGATGACAATTCAGTTACTTCTCAAGCATGTGAAAAGCTGATAATAGGGCTGCGCATACCACCTGTAATCCCAACAATACTGAGCTGGGAGGTGGAGATGGACAGATCTCTATAAGCTTGTTGGCTCACTGGCTTAGCCTACTTGGCAAAGTTCCAAGCCGATGAGAAACCCTATCTCAGACAAAACCTGAGGTTCCTGAGGAACAAAGAAAGCATGAGGCTGTCTTCTGACCTCATGCATTTACATAAGCATACGCCAATGTAACTCTCATGATCATTCACATATATAAACGTAAAAAGAAAGAAAGAAAGAAGAAAAGGATGTAATCTTGATACAAGTGAACTAATTACAAATTTAAAATCATACTATGTGTATTTCAAAACCCACAACTAGTTAAATGCGGTCTGTGTTCTTGGTGGTATATGGAAGAAAAGCTGGTACATCCTTGTCTAGAGAATATGATGGATAAGGAGCCTACAGTTGCACACGCTGAGATAAAAAGGAAGAAAAAGCTATGTACTAGTGCACATGTAACCTCTGCTATCAGGAAACTGAGGAAGGAGGTTCCCTATGAGTTCCAGTCCAGGACTACAGAGTGTAACCTTAGCAAAACCCGTACTAAGGAAGAGAGGAAGAGGGAAAGAGAGAAAGATACCACACAAGATAGACTACAGTGAATACCATGGATTTTGAAACTTGGTGTAGAGTATTCTCCAAACAGTAGAGAGAATAAGGTTTGCTTAGTGTAGGAGGAAGTGCTCAGCACTGCTCCTTCTGCCTGCAATGGACTCTGGCACTCGCTTGTATGTGAAGGCAGATCCAGAATAGAGCAACTCCATGATGCTCTTTTATTTCTCCCTTGGCTTTATGTGGCTTTGTGTGGGCTGGGTGTTTAGCAGAGCCTACTCAACATTATTCAGATACATTTTTCTTTTGATGCATTAAATATTTGTTGGCTTTAATGCATGTAAATAAAGCTTGCTGGGACACTTGGGGTGTTGGATCAGTTAGCAACAGACAGGCAGGCATGAACACCTGAGTATGGATGCCTAGCACCCACATAAAGCTATGTGTTATGGCAGTATCTGTAATCTCGGTGCAGAGATAAGACACCAGAGGATACGTAGAGCTTGTAGGCTAGCCAGAGCAGCCAAAGTGGTGACCTCCAAGTTCAGTGAGAGACCTCAGTAAGAGAATAAGTTGGACAGAGAGTGAAAAAGATAATTGGCACTGTCTTCTGTGCTCTGCATGCATATAAATACACATATGTATGCATGCCTACACACGCACACACACACAGACACACACACACACGCACACGCACACACACACACACACACACACACACACACACACACACACACTACTATTCTTTATTCCAAAAGTATTCAGTTCCTCTATCATTAGGAATGTTTAAGAAGAACATTCGATAAGTACCCAGTTCAACCTTAGTTTGCTTCCTGTGTTTACTGAATTTGAACAGTCCTTGCCTAGCAAGGGTCTCAGTATGAACTCGGAGCAGAAAATAAAAATTAAAACCCATAGGTTTATGTTGTGTGTAGTTTTTTTTTCAGTCTCTTTGTATTTTAATTATTCCTATTCCTCACTTATTTTTTAAATTTTTTGTTTATTTTATTTATTTACATTTTAAATGTTATTTCTCTTCTCGGTTTCCCCTCCGAAAATCTCTTATCCCATTCCTCCTCCCCCTGGTTCTATGAGGGTGCTCCCCCACCCACCCACCCACTCATGCTGCATACTTGTTCCTTGCCCGGTGCCGGCAATGGTGTTCTCTCACCCAGCTAGCACGGCTAGCTCCGCCAAACCTCTAACAACTGCCCCTTTCTCTTGCCCACCTGAGTCACCGTGAATAAAAAGCACCAGCCTTATCATTTTAAAACCAGCCACATAACGCAACTGCTGGGCAAAGAATATCCTGCCTCATCCTCCTTAGCCTCCGCTGCCTGCAGAATGTTCTTGTGACACAGGCGTGGCTGTGTCTTAACAATAAAAGGGTAACAGGTGTATACTGCCTAAACATGCTTGAGTTCTGCCATCTTGAACCTCCTTTCTATGAGCCAGGAGAACCCTTCAGACTTGGGCTCACCCTGTACTTCAAGGCACTCCTGATTAAACTTAGATTGCCTTCTTAACATCAGTGCTGAAATTTAATTCTTTGAAAAAACGTACATTTCTGTTTGTGTTCTTCCTTTCTGAGATCGTCTCTGTAGCAGCATTTTCTCAGTAATCCCTGAGCTCCATTTAGTACAGGAACCGGGTTCACCAACCATGAATGTTCCATAAGGGGCCCTGAGCACTCTCAGTTCACCAACTGCATTGTCTTTGAAGAGAAGGTTCAATATCCATACTAGGTTTTCTCATTCCTTTGAAGAGCTAAGCACTGAGGGTGAGTTAGTCACTAGTTCAAAGCTTGCTTTTTTCATTATATCTCCTGCCTCCATTCATTCCTAGGACAACTTGAAGAAGTAGCTTATCTGCCAGTAGAAAGGTTCCAACAATATACAAGGAAAATGATTCACGGATAACATATATGAGGCTGTGTTCTAATGTCCTTTATGTTGCTCTAATAAAACATCCTAACCATAAGCCATGTAAGGAGCCAGGGATTTATTCTGCTTACAGTTCTAAGTTACAGTCTATCATAATGGGGAAATCAAGCCAGGAACTCAAGCAGCTAGTCACATTATATACATACTCAGGAGGAGAGAGAAATAGGCACCTGTGCTAACTGCTGGTTTGCCTCTCATCTACCCATCTCTAGTCTTATGCATGGCGTGGCCCATGAAATGACGCCATCTCATTTCAAGGTAGGTCTTACATCTTATGCAACCAATAACCAAGGCAACTTCCCACATTCTTACAGTTTCAAGTTGTCTACACAATTCTTCATCGAGACTCTTTTCCAATGTGCTTCTAACAATGACAAGCAGTAACTATATTTTGGAACATGACCTAATTGAACATAAAGAGTAGACTTTGGAGGATTTTCTTTTAAAAGTATATGGAGATTATGTCCTCATGTATGTTAGGCAAATATTTTTCTACTCAGCTATGCCCTCAGCCCATTCCCCACTTTACTGAAATGATGAACAGAGCTGTTGTCTTGTTTTCCCTTGCTAGTGTGTGTGGCTAGTTTGGAGTCTCAGAGATAGAGTATATAGTCTTCTAGTATACAAAAGTTTAAGCAATAAGTAGTGACCCCTTGAGGAAAATGCTTATATATATATATATATATATATATATATATATATACATATATATATATAACATATATATTATATATTATATATATATATACACACTTTGCAGAAGAAATTGTTTACTCCATGAGTACATTCTTCTGTAGTCTCATTCTCTGCACAACACGTAAGCAAATATTCATTCAAAATTTGTGCATTTTCCCATGGAACTATAGAAGAATGTAAGCTCTCATTAATAATAACTGCTATGGCTTATCAGGAGCCTTTTTTGTTAAAGGTTGTATTCTCTGTTTTGTAAGCATTGGCCCAGTCCACTGAGAATTTAGAAAGTGTGAGACCTAAGAGTGAGAGTTCCCACTTGGATGAGAAGCCAAGTTCTTTGTGATTATGCCCCCTTTCCCCTTTATTACTCTTGGGCTCATTAGCCATCAGTTCTCTTTGACTCTGACTTATTTTGTTGAGTAAAATATGTTCACTTAATCTTATTGGATAAGCAAAACCTTTTCGTGGTGTGCCTTCATGTAAAGTGCCAAGAGTCCTCTCTGCCTCCCTGGTTGCTCAAGATTGATTTGTCCATGCCCCCATAGTTCTCTCCTACTTTTAAAAAAAAAATTAATTTATTATGTTTAATTATGTGAAGGGCAGGGTATGGGTATATGTGTGCAGGTTTCTGTGGAGGCCAAAAGAGGGCATGAGATGCCCCTGAGCTGGAGTTACAGGCAGTGTAAGCTTCTCAATGTGGGTTCTGGGAAACAAATGCAGCTTTTCTGCAAGTGTACCATGCACTCAATCACTGATCTGTCTTTCCATCTTCTATCTCATACTTTCACCATCAAAAATTTGTTGACACCACTTTGGGACAGAAGGAATGAAATATGCATATCAAGGAAACAGGCAGCCTTGAGTTACTTAGCTACTCCGTGGCAGTGATGAACTGCGGAACAGTGAGTGAATTCACAACCTCTGTTTTGACTTCTATTGTCTGAGCCCTCACTCACACACTGCCCTTCTTTTTCCTATCTTCTATAAATTTAATGATGATTGTGCCATGGCAATCTATGGTACTACAAAATTTCATGTTTTTACACAGATGCTGCAGTGAAATTGACACATGTCAATGTGGAACAACTGCCATGTATATTATGTACCTTCAATAAGGCATCTCAAGCAAAATAAAAGAAGCATAGCCTATATTTCTCTTCTTTCTGCACACAGTGCCCAGCAAAGCTTGTGACCTGGAGAAAGCAAAACTAAGTAGCCTGGAGCCTTTCCAGTGTCTCCAATAGTTAAACATATTCTGAGTGGATAAATTTCAAATCAAGCCAAGCATTGCTGATGGTCAGAGATTATACACCTTTGGGGGAATGGACATGGATGGGAAAGAGCCACCCACACCACAAAACCACTACAGAGCACTCATTGAACTTACAGATTTAGCTGCTAAGTTTTCAAAGGAACGAAGAATGGGTATGTATTATTTGGACTGAAATTTCCAGAAACTATAATGTACAACCCCAACCTTATCTGGAACTCTGTCTTTTATTTTAAAGGTCAAGTCTCTATACTTCTGATTTTAATAAGCAGAAGTAGTTTTCAAAAGTGTAACTTCATCTTATTGTTAATGTTTAAATATTCATTATCTATGTGATGGGGTGGAAATTTAAAATTCAAATGACTTTCTTTCCCTTAATTCTTAGAATATCATCTCGTAGTGAAAGTTACAGGTCATTTATTACAAAATACAAATAGAACAAACTTCATAATTAAAATTATTTGCATCTTGGTCCTCGCAAGTGAATAAAGTACAAATGCCAGTTGCATAACTCAGAGTCCTTACGACCTATTTTAGGAAGTTATTCATCTGCTGAGTCACTGGCTCACAGCACTAAGAGGAGCAGTAAAGTACAAGCTCACTGCCTACAAACCCCTTGTTACCTTGAAACACAGAACTCCCCCTGCAAATACTGGTGATGTTCTAGGAAGGTGCAGTATTATGAATCAAGTTCAAGTCTAACACTTCTAAACCCCTACAATAATAAATTGGGCCAACACATGCCAGATATTGAACAAGCCTTTCCATATCTGTGATCCAGATAGGGTTACTTGTCTAAGGCTCAAACCAAGGCTGTAGGGGATATTAGATCACCACTGCCAGTAAGTTAGATTTTTTCCATATATTTCTTTTCATGTGATATAAACACAGGTCAATGACAGAGCATAATATTTCTAGAAAATATGTCCCCAACTGGAACATGCAATTTGTAAATATTAAACACATTTGAGAAGAATGTTCTTAAGACAAATACTACACATTTATTGGTGATGGATGCACAGAGACAATCACACAGGGCTCAATCCAATTCCTTCCCTATGTGTTAGTTCCTTCAGCTGCCTCCTCAGAGTGCTTTATTAAAGGACGATAGACTGTCCAGCTTAGAATTCTAGTAGTTCATTCATAGTTCCAAAGGCAGAAAGAAAGAACACATAGTGGCGACAGAGCCATGGTGTAAGGAAGGTTTTATTCTAGATCATATTTGCTGTTCTGAAACTTGTTAGAGGCATAGCTTTAGCTGATATTTTACACAATTTTGCTTCACAGATCAATGCCTTCATTTTTTTTTCTTCGTGTACAATCTATCTATCTATTTTGTTCATTTTTCCTTCTCTTTAGAAAGTAACCGGTCATTGGTTATAAGGGATACGCACATTCAATCTATCATCATATTACCTTTATAAAAATTGTACAAATCCTACAATGAATATTTGGCCAATTCAGATTAAATAAATATACAATAATCAGTTCTATTCCACACCCTATTATTTGGTCTTAGTAGGAAGGATATGTTTAAAAGCCAGTGACAGACTCTGCCTTCAATATGACAGACAATAGTTAGTCCACACAAGGATCAGGCAGTTTCACCAATCAATTGTTTCTTACTGAATTTGAATTTTAATTCTTATTTCCCTGTGAATTTTTGAAATTATTACGTGGCCTCTTCTCTATGTATTTATGTAAGAAGTATTTTGAAATTTTATGACATATGTTCCCTGTGCAGAGGCATTCTAATTCCTGACAGGCATTAGTATGTTGACAAATTCTAAAAGGTATAGCAATTCCACTCAATAGTACATTTATGGTACAATCTACGAGATATAATGGGGAAGTGATGCTTGATTTATCCATTTTCTGTTAGAAAATTCTATACTTCATCTTCACTTTTTATAACTACCTGTGTGCAGGGTCCATGACTTTTTTACACAGTAAAGAAAATACTGAATAAATTTTAAAAAATCAGCATGTATTGCTGCCCCTATGCATCCAACTTGATCATTCCTTAGCTAAGTTGTTTTAGCTTAAATAGTCATTTCTTCCTTCTCCAACTTGACTGCTTGTGAAACGTAGTTCCAAATACTATGAAAATAATCTTACTTTCCAATTCCTTTCCTCATGGACCGTATTGTCTAGCTAAACATGTTCTTTATGCCAATAGGCTGTTGACTTGCTAGCCTACTACATGGATATATGCTAGTTATATATGCATGAAATACTTGTACACAGTCAGAGATGCTTTATTTTTAAAATAATTTTATTCATTCTGTGAAATTCTTATATGTTTATATAGCCCATTTGCCTCCCAGATCCAAGTTTTCCAAAATACACTCCATCATTCTCCCAAGCACTTTTAACACACACACACACAGAGAGAGAGAGAGAGAGAGAGAGAGAGAGAGAGAGAGAGAGAGAGAGAGAGAAGGAGATTTTGAACAGCTGTCCCAAAGGTCCAGCCTGTGGAATTACTGTGAAGTCATGAAATGTTCATGGAGTGAGGATAGAGGGAGGTCTTCTGACATTGGGGGACACACCTTTGAAGGGGACAATGGGACCTTAACCTTCTCCTATTGCTCACATTTAGTTCTCAGGCATGAAATGTGAATATTCCTTTTGTCATACACCAATACCACCTGCTGTTGCTCTGTTACAGATCCCCAACGCAGTGCAGTCAACTATTCATGGAAAGTATGTCAAAATAATATTTGTATCTTTTAAAGTTGATTGTCTCTGGTATTTTAGATAGAAAGTTGGATAACATATACACAATTTTTAGCTGGCACATGTTTGTATATGGCACACATGTATAAATTGTACTTGGCACACACAACAAACATACATGTATACTACATGTATCTTACATCCATTAAAATGTATCACTTAGAAGATTATTTAGCATTTCTGGTGGTAGTTTATATTTACACATGCATAACACATACAGCTTATGGTATATAAATTGTTCAAGGTAACAAGCTGAAATTGTCACAGAATAGGGTGGAGTGGGAACATAAGAAGCCGAAAATGTTGAGGAAACCTGTGAAATGCTGGCCTCTGAACATGACACGGATGTTGCACTTGAGAACTTACAGATGCTATGGTTGTCTGCACAAGAACATTGCTGCCCAAACAAGACATTAACAAGGACAACATCAATAGATGCTAACATGGAAGGGGGAGATCACTAGATAAAAAGTACAGGCATCTAAGGAATGATGAAAGCAGAAAAGATAATCTTCACCAGGAAAGAGTCCAAAATTAGTAATTAAATATCAAATGATCAGCCCTGAAATCACATACATACTCGAACCTTATAAGGACAGAGCAGGTTGTATTTAATAAGAACACACGAAAACACACACACACACACAGACACACACACACACACACACAGACACACACAGACACACACACACATACACACATACACACACCTCATACACACCAATTAAGGAGAAAGGAAAGAAGCCATGAATTTGAGAGAAAACAAGAGGGGAATCCAATGGAGTGGTTAGGGGAAGGAATGTGAAGTAGGGAAATAATGTAATTGTATTTCAATTTCAAAATGTCTAAAAGTAATTTGAAGTTCCAGTTTGTTGTTTCTTGGTCTGGGTGAGAATAGCTTTTCCTTGGGAGTGTGGCTACTGGTATATTGCCATGTCCCAGTGGCTGACCCCATATCCATATACTAATTAGACTCAGTGAGCTAGGAATAAACAAACAAACAACAACAAAAAGAACATAAAGTAGTGAGCTAGATGCATTGGGAGTACTAAATGGGAAGTTGAGGGAGGGAGTAGGGACCAGATATACAAGACACACTGTATACATGTATGAAAATTTTCAACTAACAAACTTTTAAAATGACAAATAGTTGAAATGCTGCACATAGTTATAAACCTTGTAGAAGTGAGTATATTGTTTTGAAATTAGCAGATATTTAAAGACTATTCACAGAGCAAATTAATGGGTGAGCTCTTTAGCCAAAATTCATTCCACATGAATAAAACTGTACTTGGATGTCATAAAGCCTCGAGAAGCTTAGCCACTTGGTACATGTTGACACGTCTGATCTAGGCATTGTTCAATGTGTTGATCTCACATACAACACACAAAGAAACTTTATCAGATTTAGAAACATGTTATTTGGCAAAAACAATCAGTATAATTACACCTTGCCTTGTACCATTTGGTTACGCTCAGACTATGCATAAAGAACTAAATTATTTTTACTTTATGACTTTAAATTATAGAGAAGAGAAAAAACACTGAAAATAATTAGTATATAGAGTTGACAGCTTGGATTTATTTAAGCAATTTTAAAAGTTGAAATAATACTAACTAATGACCAACATATTAATATTTTAAACAGCAAAGCTGAATTATGGCTCATTAGATATAGTGAAATGGAAAGTACTGATTTAACATATAACTAAGAAAATGCCCATCTTATGTTATTTGAGTTTAAAATTTTAAAAACTGATGAAAATCCAAATCTATTTACATATCTGTTAATGGTCATAGGGCAAAATGAAAGCATAAATTACATAAACTGCAATTTTTTCTAAGAAGCATTTTATCATCATCCTCACCATAATAGATGCAGTTGCAGGGCTGAAGAACTGCTCAGAACATACGAGTGTTTACTGCTCTTGCAGAATAGTGGACTTTATTTTCCAGCATCATTTCTGGAGGCTCACAACACCTATATCTCCAAATCTAGTGGATCTGTCTTCCCTTTCCTCCTCCATGGACAAGAAAACATACCCACACACAAACATGCAATACACATGTGAAGAAAAAATAGAGTTTTAAAAAATATGCAAGTTTTTATACACAAAGAATCACTACTAATCTACTACCTATTAATCTTGTACCCATCAATCTGTTGTATCTATTAATTTGTACATACCTTCTACCCATTAATCTGTTGTGCACTTCTGATCCCTAGAAGGCCTTGATGAAAGGCCTGCCTACATGAAAAAAAAACCTGTTTTCCAACATTTTCCCACAAAGTTTTAAGACAAAAATTATGTTTAACAGACATCCTCTGCACACCTGCAACTCAAGGTGAGGGAAGAAAAGATGACATCTGGGGCTTGCTAACTTTCAGCATAGCTGAGAAAATGTGAGCCTTAGGTTCAGGGAGAGAAGCCTTCTCTCAAAGGAAAAACTCAAAGGTGGAGAGCGATAGAGGAGAGCCCCAGTACTCTACTCTGGCCTCTGCATGCATGTGCACATTCACCCAATCACACACAAACACCCATGTGTGTGCATGGCCACACACAGAGACCACACATACACACATACATACCACACACACACACACACACACACACACACACACTACACACAATATGATAGCTAGATGTATACATAGTTAAATGAGAGATAGATGATAGATAGATGGATAGATAGATAGATAGATAGATAGATAGATAGATAGATAGATAGATAGATAGACTGATTCATCTACCTTTGGAAAAATAGTGCTTAAGTCTTATTGTCACCAGATTCTATATTTTTTTGTTTCTATTTTGTTTGAAATGGATTTGATATCTTAAGCTGAGTGATTCCTTTTGAACACATTACTCTCTAAGAGGAAGCACCATCAAATTGTGCTGTACTAAGGTGACTTCTCTTACACTTGTCTACTTTCTCCTTTCCTCATTCTCCATTATTCTGCTATGTACAGAATTCCCAGCCCCCACTCAAAACACACAGTGTTGGGGTTCCATTTACTCTTTTATTCAGGCTTTACAGACAACCCTAGAAGGATGCTGGCAAGATGGCTTAGTGGGCAAAAGGACTTGCTGCTAATGCTGACGAGCTAAGTTTCATCTCCAGAGTCCACTTGCTGGAAGAAGAGAACAGACTCTCGAAAGCTATCCTCTGATCTCTACATGCCTGAGCACATGAAAATACACAATTAATGAATGAAAAGGAATTGTTTTAAAATTCTAGGGAAAGGTACCATAATTATTCCTATTTTGTTATGAAATATGATAGGAATGGAAATACGAAGCAATCTGAGGTTTAAGTATCAATACTCTCCAAACATACACAAACACATAGACACAGACACAGACACACTTTTATTTAAAACAGAGTATCATGTCAGTCAAACTAGCCTCAAACTTGTTATGTAGTGGTGGATGGCTTTGAACTTCTCATCATCTTCCCACGAGCTTTGGAGTGTTGGGACTAAAGCTTTGTGCCACCACACCTGGCTTTGTGATCAGCTCCATTGCAATCTCAGCAAGCACCCTACCAACTGAGTCACAGCCCACAGCCTGGCATTGTAAGCACATTTTCCCTTATTCCTTACCAGTCCTTACCAAGAAACACATTATGCATAGCAACTGCTCTATGAATAAAGCATCTATCAGTCAACTTGTGATACAGGGCAGGGTGATCCAGTGATTATTTTATGTGGTACATCTTTCCCTCCTGGAAGTCTATATGGACACCATTGGAGTTACAGTCACAGTTGCTTTAAACCTATGATCTAGTGCTAGGAGATGCCTATGGACTATCTCCTTCTTTCTTCTTCTATCTCCCTTCTTTGATATTCTCTGCAAGTCACTTTCTCTTGCTTCTACAAATAGACAGGTAGCACCCTTGCTTTCTTTCTATGCCCCAATCTTATTCTCATGACATTTTGGACAAACTGTCTAAATGTCAATGATAGATGTGTCGCAGAGTTCATAAAGAAAATAGGATTCAAAGTCTCCCCCAATTTCTAGCACTGTCCTTGGATTTCACTAACACTTTTAACAGTTGAAACTCTCACTAGTTCACTGGTCTTCAAAATGAGAATAGTTAGTAAAACTAACTCATATTCAAAGAAGTTTCAGAGGCACGAGTTTGCAAATAACAGTGGATTACCACATAGCTAATTATTCTTTGGATAGAAGTATACATCTTACATCAAGGCACCCTTGTGAAGCCCTCATAAACCTGGGAGATTGTGTCATTAAACTTAATAAGCAGTGCTGCTCCATTTGACTGAAAGTCGTGTTTCTGGTCACCAAAGTTTAACAAGCTTTTTCTCTTTGACAGAATTATGTCCTGCTCGCAGTAGAACCAGAAATAATGGAATTACTCATTAAAAATAATGAGATGCCTTTGTAATGAGTCTTGAGCAATAGCTTCTGTGAAACATCTTGTTTGCTGTGAGAAAAAATTAGATCCTATGGAGGGCCTCACCTTGAGCTGTAAAAAAGTAACTGAGGAAATGGACCTCGGGGCAGATGGCAAAGAGCACAAAGAAGAGAACAGACAGGTTTTGCTTCCGTACGTCATCTTTTCATATTTATTTTTAATTACGCTTAAATGGATGTGTATGTATTTGCATGCATGTAACAAGTTGGTGAGATCTGCCCCACATGGATGCTAATTATTAAAATTTTGTGTTCTGCAATTGCAGAATGTGCTCTTAATCATGGAGACATCTTCCCAGCCCCCTATAAACCACTGTAGTTTTCCTTAAAGAAAAAAAAATCATATCCAGGAGAGAACAGGAGCATCTACTGAAGGGTTAGCCTTATTTCTGGGCCAATCCGACAAGTGCGCTATTTAAACTCCCTAGCGCTCTTTATTCGCCTTAACTGCCACTTCTCTGCTGGAAAATGGAACATACATTTTTCCTGAAGCCATACAGAAGCTTAGCAAGCAATTTCTTTAAACACTTTCTATTTTTTCCAAATGTTACTGTGGTATAGCAGTAAGAAACTTTTTCTTTGTTTCCAGGCATTGTGGTCACCCAGTCACTTGTTTGATGAAACCTTCCAATAGGTAATCTCATGGGTAACAAGCCAAGGAGTCTTTCAAAGTAACCAGAACCATAGTAATAGAGAATATTTAAGAGTTCATTATATCCCAGGCACTGTGCTATGTACTTATTATCAATTGTCTTTAAATCCCTAGACGCAAGTGTCACATTTATCCCCACTTTACACACACCAAAATAATACCTTCCTTCCTTAAGTTGCTTCTTGTCACACATTTTGTTACTGTAACTAGGACACTAATACAAAGAGCTGGAATGTGAGTCAGAAGTGGTACTATGTTAATTAGCTAACGGTGCAAGGTCTAACAGGAAGTTAGTAATCAGAGTAAGGAACAGAACAGTACAGAGCAGGAGAACAGAATAGAACCAAAGTTACCATTAATTTTAGAACTTCACATCCATTTCTGAGGACACAGAACTTCCATCATTCCCTCCTTTTCATCCATGAAGTGCTAACTCACCTAAGTACAAATGCTCCTTGCAGAGCAGCCTCCCCACCCTCCTCCCCCAGAACCCTCAACCCCTGAAACACCCACTGCTAGACAGCTCTCCTCCTCTGAGATGAGGAAACCACGGCCCAGACTCTAGAAATACGTGAATGCAGGCTGAATGCTTTTAGAACTTCCAAATTCTATTCAGGATGAAAACAAAAATAATCATAGTGTCCCTGAAATATCCTGATTTTTAAAGATCGGTGGGATTTTTTTAGTGTATCCTGATGTTGGAGCTGGCCCCAACATTGCCAGGTTTTACCTTCTAAACCATGCCTGGGACACTGATTTCTCAGGCGTATCCTTTATATTCTGGGGTCCAGAAATTCTCAGGTTGTTTCCTTCTCTTTGTAGGATTTTACACTGAGTTTTGTTTCTTTCTCTATTTCAAGTAGCTTTAGATGCTCAGGAGCTAGGGATTCTCCCTCCTTGCAACTCTTAGTTCTGAATATCTCTTCATGTGTGAGAGTACAATAGGGGTCAAATACTACATACCTGCTGAGTCACTAACCCTCAGGGGACTCACTTGTCTGTCACCTGTTAGGCTGCTCACCTGCCTGCAGTCTAGGTAAGTGCCAAAATGGAATCTCTTGTTGAGCTTAGTTCATTCATGTGTACAGAAGAGATAGATGGCTTTTATCTAAATAGCACTACTTATTAGGGATAGGAAAACATGCCAACCTATGCAGTCTCTCATTTTTTTTACTTAATGATATTTGAAAATGGGAAAAAGTAATTATCCCACAGTGCATGTGATAGTTAATACTGACTTCAATTTAAGAGGGTCTACAATCACTTGATGTACCTCTTGGCATGTCTGTGAGCAACTTTCCAGACTGAGTTAACTGAGTTGGGAAAAAGGAGCTTCTAAATGTGGAGAGCATAACTCTACAGGTGGGGATCCTGGGATAAATACAAAGGAGAAAGTGAGCTGACCACAGGCGTTCTTATCTTTTGCTTCCAGATTACAGATGCACTGTGACCAGCTGCCTCATGTTCTGGATGTCATAGCTTCCTGGATGATGGACTGTGCCGTGTCACTGTGCTCAACTCTTCCTTCCTTAAGTTCCTTCTTGTCAGATATTTTTGTCACTGAAATATAGAACCTCACTAATGCAGAGAGTGTGGGTAGCAGGCAGACATAGTACTATGTTAACTGCCATAACGTCAACCAGAATGCTGGAAATGAAACCAGAGGCCTTGGTATTCCTCCCCAAGACACTCAATCTTTCCTGGTACCTGTTTTAAGAGATAAGAAATTGACATTATTCACTACACAGAATGGCTGGTGTACAGTGATTCCCAGTTCAAATGTCCTTTGTAATGTCTAACGTTTCATGAAGTCTACAGGGGCTTGTATTAATTTAAAGACGGGACTGCAGACCTGCACACTGACATAACTCCTCATCAATTGGACCAGGGAGAAATCCCCTGGCTCCAAGCTCTACTGACTCTTTCATACTCACAGTTCAGAGAAAGGCGACAAAGGGCCCTGATATATGGAAGGGTAGTTCAGAACCTGTTCAAATAAGTCTCCTTGGCAACATAAGGAATGCATACATACATATATACACCTTTAGAACAGTTTCAAGATATGCCATTCTCCCCTCTCCTCTACATTCTCTCTGGCCATGTTCAGTGGAAAAGTGGAGACTGCTAAAATATTTCCACAGACTCAATGCTTCAGAAACAAAGCCGATTTATTCTTATTCAGTCTTGAAGGACTGAAGTCCAGCATCAGTGTATGAGCTGAGGCAGTCTGCCATAGAAGTGCACTGTGAAATGTTGTCCTCTGGGTGTTACATGGACTTGGCACTTCTCAACTCCCATCAGATGTGATTACCTCACCAGAGCTGAAGAAGGGGGAGCTACTGAGTCCCCTCCCCTCCCAGGGATGCCTAAGCAGTTAAGGATGACAAGGTAGAAGGGCTTATAAAGTCCACCACTTGCTAAGGTCAATGTAGAACATTTTGGTCATACTTCTTTGAAGTCACTATTTTGTCTAGTTGCTTTTTCATTGCTGTGACAAAATATCTTACAACTTGACAGTGAAAAGGTGTATTGAGGCTCACAGTCTATCATAGTGGGAAGGACACGGCAAGAGGCAGCTGGTCACAATACAAACACTTTCAGGAAGCAGCAGGAGATTAATGCTGGGTTCAGTTTCTCCTTTTGATTCAGGTCAAGACCCTATATCATGGAATAGGGTCTTCCCACCTCAGTAAATCCAATTTAGAAACTCTCGTAGATATACCTAGAGATTTGTATACAAGATGCTTCTAGACCTATCAAGCTAACAATCTTAAGCTTAGCAGCTATACTATTCAAATCATAAATGCTCCCACCCCGTGTTATCAAGACAACACAAGAAGCAGTGGCATGAGCACTGAAACAAAGACGAGGATCTAACTTATTCAATCAGCATTTCTAGGCAACATTTCCAGGAGCAGTTAATTTATCCTGAGTCTAGGGAACTATTTTGTCACAGTGCCTGGGGACTAAGCCATGAACCGGAGCTATAAAACTAGCTGCCTGAAGGTGGTCCCTGCTTGCCTGAACTCCTTAAAGACTGAAAACCCTGTCGTATGCTCACCTTGGAAGAACAGGCCTAGGATAGCATACATGGCAAAAATGCACTTGGTATTTATAAAGCAAAGAATGTGATGGACACCATCACCTAAACACACACCTGCAGATAGGTGCTTTGCAAGTAACAGTCAGTCCAACTACGAGAGCTGAAGTATGTGTGAAGCATATGATTAGGTGGTTAAGTGAACCTGGTGCCTCTCCCGAGGAAAGCATCATTGACCACCAACATCCTTACAAAACATGTCCTACAGGACCAATTTAATTCTGGGTCCTGAGAATAAAGCAAACCTTATTCTTTTAATTTTATAAAAGTATACAGAATGATAAATTCTGCAAGAATTTTATATAATATATCTGGACCATATTTACTCCCTGTCTCCACCATCTCCTCCCAAACCCATTCCCAACTTCCCAGGTTTGTGTCTTCTTTTGGAGTGTTGAGGAGATGTTGTCTATAGGCTCATGGACATGAGCAATATGTGCTCAGTACATGGGCCGTCTACCAATGGTCACACCTCCAATGAAATCTGACTCTCCCAAAAGGCCATTAACTGTCAATAGCATATCAGCTAGGGATGAGTTCTCTTGAGCTCCCTCTACAATGGAGCATCTAGTCAGCCTCTTTTGTGTACATCTTGTGCAAGCAACCCAGCTGTAGCAGATAACTAAGTGCAACAGCCCTGCTACACTATTCACTATTTCACTCTGGCATTTCCCACCTCTCCTTTCACAATCTTTCTCCCTCTTCTCCCTTGCTAGTCCCAGCCCTTGGAGGAGAGGACATGACACAGATGCCCCATTTATAGCTGAATACTGCACAGGTGCTTATTCTATGCACCTTGAAAAGTTGTGAGTTTCTGTGAGCTGTCCATTAGACATTTCGTTCATGAGGGATGAAGACTGTATTAATGATGTTCTCAATTAAGACAATGGAGAAAATGGTGGAAGTCCACAGGCTTTTATGGAACCTCTCTGGGGTTCCATTAGGATGTCTCTAGAAAATGTATTTTCCTTTCTTCTCGCAAGCTTGCCTTTTCAATCATGTGGAAATGACATACTCCATTTAGGCGAGTCTTCGCAAGACAGCGTGCTTTCTCAAAAATTTCAGAAAATGTCTTAAGCCTATTGACTGTGAGGGAATTTCTCTACAGGGACTCCTCATATAAATATGTATTATATATATAGGCTCTCACATATTTGAATTCCTAAGGGATTTTTGGATATGAGTCCATGAGCCATAGTTCACTCAGTTCATTTCTTGGATCTGTTGATGGTTGTAGGGAGACACAAACCCGCACTAATTACCAGTAGCCTGTAGAGTTCCCCACATAGGGACCTCTATACCATTAAAGTCACATTCTTGATGACATTGCAGAAAAGGACTCTAGAATGAGTCAAGACAAAGAAGTATTAATGAATTTCTTAAGTAGAGATGAGCAATAACACACATGTGAGATTAAGCATTTAGTGAGAAGATTACACGGCCAAAGGGCAAACTCATGGAATGTGGTTCAGTCAGTAACATGATTGTCACACAAACATCAACACCTGAATTAAGACCCTAGAACCCATTTAAGATGTTGGGTACAACAAAGCTCATCTAGACTCTCAACTTGAGGAGGCAGACAAAGAAAAGTCCTCAGGTTTTGTTATCCTACTTCTCTAGCCAAATAAGTGAACTCTTAGTCCATTTACACGCACACACAAGCATATATGCACATGCATGAATGTTCACATACACACACACACACACAGGCAAACAAAGAAAATTAGAAATTGAGGAATTAGAAGAAAAGGTCATGCCTATGGTACTTGTATGATATGTGCACGTGCACGTGCGCACACATGCACACACATATACAAACACAATCTAAGTCGCATTGTTCAAACAATGCAATGTACAAGTCTAAAGTTTAAGCAAAGTTTTAAATTAAGTAAAGTTTAAAAGAATGAAAATATGTTCTCTATTTTAGTTGTTTGTCTTGAACAACTCTCCTTTTTTAAATCAGAATTGTAAGGAGGTTTTGATGAGATGTAGTCTCTGGATTTACGGATAAGAGAAGAAAGGAAAGCGGTGAAAGTAAAGGTCACAATATCCAGGCAATGAGCAAGCAGAATTCATTGCGGTTTTAAACATTTGCTGGCGATGTTTTCAGGAACGTAAGCCCTCTCTTTTTTTTTTTTTTTTTTTTTTTTTTTTTT
>CM052711.1:63012775-63045985 GCA_028551405.1 Uromys caudimaculatus | reverse complement strand
CTCTTTCTCCACATCCTCGCCAGCATCTGCTGTCACCTGAGTTTTTGATCTTAGCCATTCTGACTGGTGTGAGGTGGAACCTCAGACTTGTTTTGATTTGCATTTCCCTGATGACTAGGGAAGTTGAACATTTCTTTAGGTGTTACGTAAGCCCTCTCTTTAGGCAACCTTCGCTTTATCTTTTATGTTGAAGTTTCTGGACGCTCAGCCAATAGGAAACATGAAATAGTCTCTGAAGTCGAGGGCATCTTTCTCTTCCCATGTCCCTTCTACCCTGCTCCACATCCTCTTACCATTTGCATGTTTTACTTAGCCCAAGACTGTGTCTTCATGGACACTCTAATACTTTGGGGATCAGAGTGTGACCCACGGCCTGAGGCAGCTGTAGCAGCATCTCTGACTCTGTCACTAACTTAGTAAGTACCCATACTGGTTACCTGAAAAACTCAGAAATTCATGAGATTCATTCCCTAACTGAGGCCAGCTTCCAAGGTTACTGCGTGGACTTTGACCTTCTGCCCCTCTCCATCCCCATCCACTCTCTGGTCAGGACCCTGCCTCTGTCTCCTGTTTGCACAGAATAAGATTCCTTCCCGCCTGGGTATTCTAATCGCCTTATGAGCTGTGGCTGATGATTATGTCTGTTTTATCAGAAACACTTCAGAAGTCAAAGATTGTGATTCAGTCTGTCTAATGAGGAGCCCAGCTGTGATCTTTAGAAACAACCAAGGCTAGGAAAATGGCTCAGTCAAAATTACCTGCCCTGCAAACATGAAAACCTGAGTTCAGATCTTCAGAATTCATTGCAAACAAGAGAGAGAGAGAGAGAGAAATAAATAAATAAATAAATAAATAAATAAATAAATAAATAAATAAATTTAGGTACAGTCTTCACATTCCAGCACTAGGGAGGCAAAGAATCAATGAGTCCCAGGTTCAATATGAGACCCTATCTTACAAAGTAGAGTGAAGAAGTAATTGGGGAAAAGTCCCTGTCATTGACCTGTGGCCTCCACATGGATGTATATAAAAGTGTACTTCTCCTAAACACATAAATACACACACAGGATTGCATACCCATAAAATAAAAACTTCAGGAGAGTCTCCGGGAGCCACGTTTTAAAAAGCTATTGCAGAAGTGTCTCTCACAGTGTGGTACCTAATCCAGAAATAGAATCACCTGAACTTAGTAGAAGTGCAAATTTCTCCATCTGAGGCCCAGGAATGTGGGGGGCTGCAGGAGGCCACATTTGCATTTTAGTGACTGCTCCAGGTGTCATTTGGGACTTAAGTTGGAGAAGCACAGTTGGAGCCACTCACTCAGGTTCTACAGGAAGTATATAACGAATAGAGGCTGGCTCTTACCTGAAGGTAACAAGCATCCACATGGAGGAAATGCCTTCAGTGGACAGACTCAAATAAAATCCACAGCTTGGATCCCTGTCATTCTAGTTAAAATATAACTAAGTACAAGCAAAGTGCCATTGAGTGTCTAGAAAAAACTCTAGCTTTCCTCGGGGAAAAGATCTAGTCACAGAGGACGCAATATGGGGAGGAAGGCAATGTCTTCATGAGCAAAGGCGTGTGCTGCCAAGAAGGATGAACTAAGTTCGACTCCTGGGACCGCAGAGTGGAGAGTGTGAAACCTTCTATTCCCATACACACACATATGCCCATGTGCACTCTTGGTTAATTAATTTAATTAACTAATCGGGGGCAAGGGTGTTTAGATGACTCTCGGTTTATTAGAAAAAAAGTTAAAAAAAAAAAAAAAAAGAAGTATTTGGGGTTAGAGAGATGGCTCAGCAGTCAGAGACCAAACTGCTCTTGCCTAGGATCTGAGTTGGGATTCTAGCATGTACCTCAGGTGGCTCGCAACTGACTGTTACTCCAACTCCAAGGAATCTGACACCCTGATCATCTGGATTCTGTGGACACTGCATTTAGATGTGAATGCATGTCCACACATTCACCATTCACATAGACACAAGCACAATACACACACACACACACACACATATAAAGAAATTTATATATATATATATATATATGGCATCCAAACTATGGAAAGCCATAAATGATCATTCTAATTTATCCAATATTTCTAAACAGTAGAGGGCCAGAAAATAGCACATAAGTTGTAGTCAAGTAGATAAAGACTTGATAAAGAAGCTGAATAAATTTGAGGGCAGTAAAAATGAAACTATGCATGAAGGCAGTGATCTAGAAAACTCATTTATGTTTAGTGAAATCCCAAACCAGGTTCCATGACGTAGTTACTTAGATTGTGTGATCCATGGGCTCATCTGTAAATAAGATGAGGTGGGTATTTTGCAGGAATACAATCTTTGTGGCCTTGAAATTCCAGTTCAATAGTAAGTGTTCTTTCTCCAAGATTTTAGTCCCTTAATAGAATTTTCAGACATGGAGAAATAGATTAGCAGTTGAGAGCTCTTAATACTCTTGCAGAAGGAACAGGTTCTGTTCCCAGAATCCATCTGGCAGATCACAACCATCCACAACTCCAGTTCCAATGGATTTAGTATCCCTTTCTGTCTTCTGTGGACAAGAGGCATGCACAGACTTACATTAGTCAAAACACTCATACACATATAAATAAAATCATTAAAGAGAATAAACAAATCATTAAAGAGAATTTTCAATCTACAAATGAAAATTTGTATCACTGTATTTCGTATCACTCTGCAGTTATTTTTGTTCTTTCAATAAACTAACAGGATTCTTTAGATAACTAAGATGTGGTCAGTAAGGAAATTTTATCATACAGGAACTTACAGCAAAGCAATGTTAAACATGGCATGTGAAGAAGTTTATTTGTAACTACAGTTTCTGTCTTGAATATTACCATTTTTAAAGATGTACTTTTAATTTTAAGTGTGAGCATGCGCACGCACGCGCAAGCGTGTGTGTGTGTGTGTGTGTGTGTGTGTGTGTGTGTGTGTGCACGCGTGCATGTGTTCATGTGTACATGTGCACATGTGAGTGCAGGCCTCCAGGGAATCCACAAGAGGGCACTCGATGACTTGGAGCTTGACTTGCAGACAATTATGAGCTTCTCACTTTGGGGACAGGAATGGAACTCAGGTCCTCTGCAAGTGCAGTGTACTCTCTTAGCCCACTAATCTACCTCTCCAGTTCCTAGAGGCTACAATTTAGAGATATCTTCCAGATTCAGAGTGTGGAAATCTGCATAGACAGCTACTGTTGCTTTTTGAAGTAAAAGAAAAAAATCCTAGTTTTTCCCTACCCTATATCTGATACACTTCACCCTTCAAATTCCCTTTCTAGATCTCTAATTAAGTCATCTGAACTGTCATTGAGGGATAGAAGGTAGGGATCAAGTCTGGACAGCAAAAGCACTATATTTCTCTATACCAAGATGGCAGACTCTGTGTAGCCCAGCACACCAGATAGCAGAAACTGAAGAACATATACTAGAGCATCTTGGGAGGAGAAAAGAAACATGGCCAGAAAGCTTTTGAAACAGGCTGGTCCTCGCTGACACCTATACCCCCATTGAAACTCATGTAGTGTGACAACAGGAGAAGCCTGAGACACAGTCAGACACAGGCTGGTCCTCGCTGACACCTATACACCCATTGAAACTCATGTAGTGTGACAACAGGAGAAGCCTGAGACACAGCCAGACATACGACATTGATATCTGGAAGAACAACATTCAAATATCAGGGAAGAGAGCAAAATGAGGCAAAGAAATAGGCGATTCTCTAAGTGGTGTTAGAAAACCTTGCTACACTCTTGAGAGAGTTTAGATCCTCTGTGTATAATAGTCCAAAATTGAATTCTACATATTTAAAATATTAAATCTATAAATCTTATAAAATAGTTTGTGAGCTATTGCCTTGTGTTGTAATAAAACAGTGAGCTTTAAAAAATACTAGAAAACATTACACACCAACTAAATGGACTAGGCACAGTAGAACCTAGGAATCATCATTTTAAAAAATAGTCTCTAAAGGCATCAAGGTTTCATGAACAATTTCCAGTTCATACCAAAACTTGACTCTGGCCTCTAAGCAACAGTAGCATAGAGCATATTAGCCAGGGACAGTGATACTGTTATATAAAAGTGAAAACTGGGGATAAATGACAGTAACTAAAGACTTCAGGGATAGGCAATATGGCTCAGGAAGCAAAGGAGCTTGCTGCAAATGCTCATGACCTAAGCATGATTCCCGGGACCCACATGGTGAAAGAAGAAGACCAACTCCTACACATTGTTTTCTGAGCTCCACTTGGATGCTATGGCTCATGCATAAACACAGAAACGGTTGCACAGGTATGCACACACACGTATATGTACACACATGTATACAATATACAAATAAATGTATGTTTTCTAAACTTCATCAAATAGCTACATATTCTATAACCTTGATAAAATGTCAGTAGCTTTACCACATTAATACATATGCCAGGAAGCCCAAACTTACCTGGCCTTTAAAAAAAAAACTAGGGAAGAAATTAGAGAGAACTCTATTTATTCCTCTTCATATAGGCAGGATAGTTTAGTGCCCAGTTGAAAGATTATTAGCTTCACTAACAAAAGAATGCCTCACTCAGGCTCCATCAGTAGAGTGCCTGCTTTGCAAGTGTGAGTAATTCCGTTCTACCCTAAGAACTCACATAAAAAAGCAGAGTGTGGAGATAAATGTACTCACAGCAGGGCGACAGAGACAGGGAAACGCTAGGCTTCACTGGTCAGCAAGGTGGAAGTTTCCTGAATAATACCTGAAGTTTTTCCTCCAGCCCACAGTTACACAACATACACACACACACACACACACACACACACACACACAAACACACACACATAAATACACACACTGCATAAGTACCTGTACACACAAACACTCTCTCTATATGTATCTATCTATCCAGTTATTTATAATTTCAGAGGTAGCCAAGTTGACAAACAAGAACAGCATCACACACACACACACACCATATATACATATGAGAGAGAGAGAGAGAGAGATGCATGCACACACACACACACCCTACTTCCACTTGTATAGATGAACTGTTCTATCATCCAACTGAGTATTGAGTACGCCTGATCTTGATGCCATTGAAGTAGATGTTTTAGACTTCTAATATCTATACCATTTCTAAATCAATATCTATACCTATAGATAGTTCAAACTATTAACCCTGAGTTTAGACATATTTTTGAATCTTTTCACTATAAGATCTATATTATCACTCACCATCAAATAATGAGAATCATCATATAAATTGAGACCCATCCCACTGGCTGGCCCCACAAACCTGAAAATATTCTTTATTTCATGGTGACCACAAAAGGAGAGCCAGCTTAGTACTTCATCTCTTGGGAACAGGAATGAGGGCTGAGCACATGAAATGAAATGTGGCTAGGATGTAGAGGATGTGGGGGGAATGAATAATTCAAATCAAAGGCTGAAACTCCAGAAATAAGAAAATAGGCATCAAGAATGGTGAAGATGGGGGCATCTCTAGGACAGCCAGACACCTGGGATGGGTGGAGGCCCCAGGGTGTCTATGGAGGCCCTAGGGTGTCTATGTCTCTAGCTGAGACCTCTAGCAGTGGGATATATGTATCCTGAAATGGCCACTTTCTGTAACTAGGTAGGACTCCCAGTAGAGGAATACGAACAGCAAACCACCCACAAATCTTTTGACCCAGAGTTCTGCCTACAAGAAGTTCAGGGACAAAGATGGAGCAGAGACAGATGGAATGGCCAATCCTTGACTGCCTCAAGTTGAGACCCACGCCATGGGCAGGACCCAATCCCTGACACTAATGATACTCTGTTATTTATTAACTTTACATCTCCAAATCAGCCCCCTTCTCCCCCAGTACCCCTCACACAGATCCTCCTGTTGCCATCTCCTCTCCCGTTCCCTTCTCCTCTGAGAAGAGGGCTCCCCCTGGGTATCACACTCCACCTGCAGCAAATCAAGTCACTGCAGGACTAGGAGCATCCTCTTGCACTGAGGCTAGACAAGGCAGCCCAGTTAGGAGAATAGGACCCATAGGCAGGCGACAGACAGGAGCCTAACATAACTGTCTTCCAAGAGGTTCCACCCAGCAGCCAATGGAAACAGATGTGGAGACCCACAGCCGATCATTAGATGAAGCTTTGGGAGTCTTGTGGAAGAGTTGTGGGAAGGACTGAGGGAACCGACGAGGCCAGGAACTCCACAGAAAGAGATCAACAGAGTCAACTAACCTGAACCTTTGAGGGCTCACAGAGGATTAACCACCGACCAAAACCAAGCATGGCCTGTGTCCCCAAACAACAGGAGTGGAAGCTGTCCCTGAATCGTTTGTCTGCCTGTGGATCCTGTTCCACTAACTGGGCCACTTTGTCTGGCCTTCGTGACTGGGATCCTGGGATGTAAGTGGAGAAAGGGAGCTGGGCAGCAGCATTCTCTCCTATTTCTCTGTTCTCACTGTGGATGATTTAAGAACAGATGCTTTAAGGTGTTGCAGTACTGCAGCATGGTCCACACTCTGATGCGCTATGCCCCTGAACTGTGAGCCAGGGTAAACACTTTTTCCCTTAAGTTGTCTCATCAAGCTATTTTATCACAGCAAGGAAAAAAGAAACTAAGACAGCCACCAACAGACAAGAAAACTGATCTCTCTGAGGAAGTCTTCACTGGCATGCGCCATGATCTGCATGGCATAGGAATTGACTTGTCTGGAGTGGCAGGGAATGAATAAATAACAGACACACATACAGTAGAGCTGGGGATAGGTGAGTCACTCACTCTGATGGAGACACACCAAAAGGAACACAGACGCTCAGTGCTTTCCTTATATACAACAGGAAGGGCCAGCTAATTTCATTAGAATGTCTCTGTAGGAGAGCAGTTTTAGTAACTTCCCAGATGAGGACGATGCAATTGATGCTTTATGCACATAGTGTTTTTAGCTAAAATTCAGCCGTTTGCCAGCATCTGTGCTCCTGAGCTTTTCTGGTCCCGCCAATCAGAGGCACTAGGTTTTTGACATGACCATGTTCATGTCTGAAGTGTACATTCACTCAGGAGATCACTGCACCTCACAAGTATAGCCGGAGAGTCCCTGTTTCCATCTCTGGATGCTATAACCCAGTAGAGAGCTGACAACACGTGATCTCAGCCTTTGACCTGGACTAACCTTTAATTAGTCAAGATTGCCCTGTTTTGTATAAACCTGACTTGCATGGCCCTGACTTACTTGACAGAGGGCGCAACTGCAAATTACATTCACAGCCAGCATCTCCTGCTAACGTCACAGAATGACGCACACGTCGCTGTCCTCCTTTGGTTAGAACAAATTATATGTGAAGGAATTGTACATAAAGCAACTTGGCTTGGCATGAGTGAACAAGTAGATCCCATAAATGAAGAAATCCTTCTCAAGGTCATGGCCCTGCTCAGCGGGTGGAACTCCAGATATAGCTCTCTCTATGCCCCTCCGGAGCTGTGTTCCATCGAATAATTAGTCTATTTTGGTATGATGGCTGAATGCATTGCCTGGCCACCAATTTTTTTCCCACTACCATCGTGGACAACTGCCAAGTCTATTACACATGGTAGTGATATACACACTGTAGGCTTACACAAGAACAGAGGAACTCCACGGTGATAAGTCACTCAATTTGAAAACGGAAGTAAGGCAGGACATTGAAGCAAACTTGTCTAATCTTTGCCCTGGATGGAAGCAGTATTATGTTGACCTCTGTTGTGGAGGAAGGAACCTCCTCCTCCTCCTTACGTCCCTTCCTTCTCCTGATCTTATTCTATATGTATAAAGTCTGTGTATGTGTGTGTCCATGAGTGTAGGCACATATATGCAAAGGTCAGAGACAACTTGAGGTGTCTGTCCTGATCTTCAACCCCATTCAGGACAGGGTCTTTTGTCACTCACTACTGCAAGGCTGTTTGGCCTGTGAGTTTCTTTCCTTTCCTTCAGTGTCATCATAGGAGTGGTAGAATTACAGATGCGACCACATCTGACTGTGGATGGATTCTGGATATCCAACATTAGATCTTCATGCTTGTATGGCAAGCACTTTACTTACTGGTTGATCTTTGTAGCCCTAAGAGACAAATTTCTGTCTTTGAAACATGTTGGCTACATTCATACTCGCATGATTCAGTCTAAAGTCCTACAGAACTGTCATGGCTTGTAAGTCTCACACAGGAACAATGTGAAATGGCAGACAAAATACCAGAACAAAGCAGGAATAAGGACAGAAGATAGAGGATTATAGGAAACATCAGCCAATATTAGAATTCTTATTTTTTTTTCAAGACAGGTGGCTAATAAACTGGATACTTATGAATCTAGTTTGCCAGGGGAATTTGCTTTCTCGCTGATAACCTAACTTCCACACCCACCACCATCAGAGATGTTCAAAGGTGGATTTCAGGACTATCATCTTCCAGGCAAAACTGCCACCACCTTTATGAGTTGTGCTTACCCTCCTCACAAAATATCATCACAGCTGGGTTTGTTGACTCTTTACCTTCCCTCATAGAAGGAGAGGCTGGGAAGGGGCCTGGGCCTATCGCCTGAGTATTCATCTACTCTCAACACCAGTTGGGTGCAATTCTGAACTAATTACATATGGTTTTGGTGGGGTGGTACAGGATTTATCTGGGGAAGGATGAGGGAAGAGTTTTCCATCTACACAGTCATGGTGCAGTCATCATCCCTCCATGGTAGAGACCTTCCAATATGGGTGCTTTAATGTCATCTATATTCCTGACTTTAACCCCTCACCCATTGCTCTTTAAATAAGCCAAATAGACACATAGGTTCCTGGTGAACTTGTGGATTCACAACTCAGTTTGTCATTGGGTCTTTAGAAGAAGGGGTAGACAGTTTATGTATTACCCTGGGAAGGAATTTTAGCACTACAGGATAAAACTAAAGTTAAAGCATTCCAAAGGATGGTGTGTGTGCATGTGTGTGTGTGTGTGTGTGTGTGTGTGTGTGTGTGTGTGTGTGTGTAAGCATAAATGTCAAAGGCCAATTTGGTTGTCAGTTCTTGCCTCCAATTTTATTTAAGGCAGGTTCTTTTTGCTTCTGACCTGTGTACTCAAGAGCTAGAAGTTCTCTTGCCTACCCACTCCAACTAGGAGTGCTGTGGTTACAGATACTTGTGGTTTGATGTCTGACTTCACAAAGGTTCTGGGATCTGAACTCAGGACATCAGGTTTGCGTAGCAAACACTAACCACTGAGCAACCTCGGAGTTCACATTTTTACCTGTTGCTTAGCAAATTAAATTGCTTTGCCTCCAATGAGCTTCTATTTTATTTTCTCTTACAGATATCATTCCAGGTACACAACTCACTAAGAAAGTTGCCAACAGATATCATTATTACCTGATGCTTTACAAGCCCAGTTAAATGATTCCCTTTAAGAATGCTGAAGCAGTTAGGGAAATTTCCTGACAGTAACTGGCTCTGACACTTTCTTCAGACTTGCTTCCTCTGCTCTGCACAAACAACAGCTGGAGATGTAAAGATACAAAGATACACTGATTGCCAGTCAAGGAGCCTGAGGAAAATCTAAATTAAATGCACTCAACTCCTGCTCACCCAAGGGCAGTCAGTGGGGCATGGCCTCTACCCTTGAGGATGGAAAAGCAATAGTAAGGAGAAGGCAGAAGGAAGGGCACCTGGAGCTATCCTCCAAAATTAAATTTGTTTTTTCTTTTCCAGAGATGCTCTTGCTATTTGGAAACATGTTCAGCAGATCGTATTCTCTTTTTCTCTGTCTCTCTGTCTCTCTCTGTCTCTTTCTATCTCTCTCTTCCCCCAATCCCCCCACCGTGTGTGTGTGTGTGTGTGTGTATGTGTGTGTGTGTGTGTGTGTGTGTGTGTGTGTGTGTGTGTGTGTACGTACTGTGTTCACAAGTGTTCACATATACAGAATAGAAAGGTCAATATCAGGTGCCTTCTCCAATCATTCCCCACCTTGTTTTCTGAGACAGTTCGACAAAGAGTTCATAAATAAATTCAAGTCCATTCACTGCCAGGAAGCCTCGTGATCCTCTCATCTCTGCCTTCTTGGTGCTGCCATAGCAGGCATGCGCCACCATACTCAGCACTTTTATCTAAGTTCTGTAGATCTGAACTAGGACTGTCATCTCCACAGTCCACAGCTTTCCCTCCACAGGTTACCACTTAAGACATATGTGGAGCAGTGGCCACCACTGTTTGAAAGATGAGGCTGTGCTAAAAACCCAGTGGTAGCAGAAACCACACTCACCATGAGGTTCTGACACATGGACTACTGGGCCTTCACTGGGTTCTTCCCCTGCTTTAAATGTCAGTTTTCTCCTTGATACGATGCACAGAGACTCAAAAGTCCTACCACATGAAAAATATATATCTGTGGAACTGGCATAATCCTAAGGAGAATCTGTACAGATGAGCCAAGAAAAGTTAGAGTGAGTGACAGTTGGAGAAAAGCCACAGGAAGCTAGGCATCAGTTTTCTGCTCAACCATAGCAGCAAGCTCCCTTGGGGGATCAACCAGGCTTCATTTGAAGATTCAGATACAGAGACTCCAGGAGGAATCCCCCAAGGAATGCTGGGAAGTGGCATAAATATGTCATAATTTAAATATATATGATGCAGTATTGTCTCCTTTTATATTTAGCACTTTGGAAAGGGACCTGGGGATAGAAAACAAGATGCATGCTAAGTCTGGATTTTATATAGATTCTGGAAATATGAACTCAGGTCTTGCATGGAGAGAACTCTACCCACTGAGCCATCTAGCCCTACTTCTGCTATTTTGACCACTGCTATATAATTTCACTTAAAGTGCTTTCTCTTTATATGTTTTATATCCATGAAATGAAGGTGATCAGAAACAGTTTTGATAGATTTGATGTAAATTCTGTCCCCATAGAGTCTGTCTGGATTTCTAACATGGTTAGTTTTAACTATCATTTTATATATTCTATAATCACTCGGGGAGAAAGTCTTCAATGGTAGGTTCTCTAGATTGGGTTGACTTGTGGGCATGCCTTTCAAGAGCACGTTGAATGAGTTGGAAAGACTCACACTGAATATGGACAGTATTATTTTATGGACTGATCTCTGGCTGAAAAGGAGAGTGAGCTGAGAATGAGCGTGCACATATGATCCCTTTCCTCTCTATTTCTTGACTGTGGATGCATTGTGACTCAAGGACTCAATCTCCTGCTCCTCTAAGGGCTTCCCTGCAGTGATGGAGTAGAACCTGGATTTGTGAACTACATAAACTCTTCTTCTTTTTCTTCTAAGTTGCTTTTGTCACAACCACGAAAACAAAATTAGGACATCTATCCCACTGTCACACATAGCTCTGAGCAAATGCCAACCAGCGATTTTCACTTTCCAATAATTCATTCATCAGCTTCTGTGTGAAAGTCTGCATTTCATTTGGAGTTGAGATGTTACTTTAATTTGATTGACAGGTAACCCTTGAGCTCAAAATGCTCAGGGCACTGCAAAGAATCTTCATATTCAGAACTCCACTGTGGAGAACTGCAATTTTGAGTGTCCTTGCTCAGGCACTATCCACAGTGTGTAGAGTGTCTGTGTGTGTGTGTGTGTCTGTCTGTCTGTCTGTCTGTTTGGCTGTCTATAGCCCTGAATGCATGCAGTGTCTGGTTTTTTGTTTGTTTGTTTGAAACAAGACTTTGGCCAAGAGCTTGCCAAATAGGCTGTCAGAAGCCCAGGGGCAGACAGCTAAGTGCACACACAGGGCACACCAGTCAGTTCCTCTCGTGGTAGACTTCTGAGGCTGTGGAACTAAGGGACAAATGGCTATAACAGTGCATCCAAAATGCAAAAAGTTACCTTAACATTAATTTATAAATATCTTCAGCAGCTTTTATCGAGAGAAAATATTTTCTAAAGGGAAAGACTTTGCCATGCTAAGCCTCTATAGATGATGGAATGCCATGATGATTGTTCTCAGGCATAAATGGGGCAAGAATTGTTCACGGGGAGAAATACTATAAAATAAATTTCCAGAGAGAATTTACTTAGAGCAAAAACATGTCTTGCTCAACTATGTCTTGCTACCTCAAGCCATCCTTAAACTTCTTGGTCTGAGAAGGATCAGCTCATTCTTCATAGAACCTAACTCGGAATTGTTGTTATTATGATAAAAGTAATGGATATGGAGAAAATAGAATATTTCACTTAGGGAATATTATATATATATATATATATATATATATATATATATATATATATATATATATATATATATATATATGTGTGTGTGTGTGTGTGTGTGTGTGTGTGTGTGTGTGTGTGTGTGTGTGTGTGTGTGAGCATGTACATTCGCATGCATTTGGAGAGAAAAGAACAACTTTGAATGTCATTGCTTTGGCATCGTCTACCATCTGTGTGTGTGTGTGTGTGTGTGTGTGTGTGTGTGTGTGTGTGTGTGTGTGTGTGTGTGTGTGTGTGATTAATGTTTGCTAGGCTGGTCATCCAGTGAGGCCCAGGGTTTCTTCTACTTACACCTCCCCACCACTTGGATTGCAAGTGTTGTACCATGATTCCCAGCTTTTGATGAGGATGCTGGAGATTAACTCTGGTCCCCATGCTGTTTCAGCAGGCAATTTACAGACAGACCACTTTCTATAGCCCCTCTCGGGGGGCTTTCAAAGAAATGCAGTTTAAATGTATTCACATAGAAGGAAAGAGGAATGGAATTTTCAGATGGAGAATCTGTTCAGTTCACCTACAAGAGGGAATACTTCCTACTTCACAAATCACATTCTATCTGTCTGCCTGTCTGTCTGTCTGTCTGCGTCTGTCTCTGCCTCTGTGTGCATCTGTTTTTGCTCATGTATCTCATGCTCCCTTCAAACTTTCTATGTATTCAAGTATAATCTTGAACTCCTGATCCTCCTGCCTCCCAAGTGCTCAGATTATGAGCATGTAGCAAGGTGCCTAGTTTATGCAGAGCTGAGGATCGAACAGGAAGGCTCTGTGCATAGAAGGCAAGCACTCTGAAGCTTCTTGTATTACAAAGGCTAATCATGCTTTCCCAAAACTGTTTGTCCTAGAGTGCACAAAGCTTCTGGGAACCTGCCCCCACTTGGTTCTCATTAGTAAGTAAAGATGCCCACAATGGCTGGACAGGCCAAACAGAGGCAGGACATTTAGAATTCCTTGGCTTGGTCCAGAGAGAGGAGGAGGAAGAAGGAGAACCACCATGCTGGGAGAATATAGAGGAGAGGAGATGCTAGGTCTGAGAAGAATAGAGGACAGGGATGCACAGCCTCCATGTGAAGGAGCCGGGAAAGTGTGTCCCAGTAGGCTGCCCAACTGGGTCCAAGGCAGCCAAGGCAGAATATAGAATTTAGTAAGTGATAACTCAGGATTATCTGCAGGAGGTGGATTAAGTGTATGGAGGTCAGTAAGTGGCCCAGGTATTGTGCTGTTTAAGGCATATCAAAATATAAAGGCCGTGCCTGTCTTTCATTTGGGAACCCAGAGCACTGGGGTGGGGAGGAGGAACATGCAGCCAGAAATGTATTTAATTAATTTAATGCTACATTCTACCAAATAATCCACATCGCTGGCCCCTTCTTACATCTTTCAATTTGGCAAGGTACATTCTGTTTCTGCTTTGACTAGTTTACATAACATTTTCAGCCCTTGCCTTTGCATCAGCTTCTCTTTTAGATGAAATAATGCAAGTTAAAGCAGAGATTCTTACACTGTATGCTTGTCTTCGGAAAACATGTAAAATAGTACCTGAAATGGTGATGTGTTTACTCATCCCCTCCGTCAGGAAGATCAGCAATGATGATAAAAGACACTATGAAGTTCTCCACTTTCAAAGCTAACAGTACATTAGCCTGGATATGTAATTGGAGGTGTTTATTGGGAGATTCTAGTCCATTTATAGTCAGTGAATAAAAGAAGAGGAAGACAGTCAGTTTTGAGGTCAGGACCAATATTTCCTGTATCATATTAACAAAATTTCCCAACATGATTTCATGTTAAAATCATTGGATAGCTTTCATCAGTCTGTGGTTCCTGGGCTCTATACCCGAGATTCTGACAAGGTTATAGACAGCAATGGCAGCTAACCTTAGGGTGACCTGGGATTTTAAAATATAAACACAATAATCAAAAAGGGAGATCATTGATAAGTTTTTGTGACTTCTCCTAGAAGGACATAAACAAAAGTGTGCCCTCTCCAGATAGAGAACCAATGCCAGATCAGAGTAACAATCAGACCGAAGTCCAACATTGTGAACCGTTAGTTTTTGGACATTTCTTGCAGGATGGTGTATATCTCAGGCACATCTATGTCACTGAAGCATTCATCACAGCATGAGTAGACCTCCTTAAATGGCTTTCACTCATCTCAAGAGGTCAGAAAGTCTCATCCCCCGATCAGTCCTTACCACCTGTATAATCTTGGGGATGAAGATGACTTTGTGAATACTGTAAGTTTCAAGAAGTGAGCTATCTGTTGTGAGTTGTTTACTTTCTGAATATCAGTAAGCTTCTCTCCAGAATGCTTCACGGCTTATAGGAAGTCACATACATTTCATGCTCAAGCTATCGAGAAGCATGATTTCATCATCATTTATATAGCAGAAATACTTTTGTTAAGTGTTAGTGGAATTAAAATATACTAAATAAGTGAAGTGAGAGGAATTGGTATTGGCCAGTAAGCTATAATCAAGATAATAAGTAGAGGGTCACAAATACATGGGTCTTCCATACAAGAAACAAACCAGGCTGGAGAGAGTACTCAACAGTTGAGAGCCCTCACTGCTTCTATAGAGGACCTGAATTTGTTTCTTAGCACCCACATGAGGTAGCTCACAACTGCCAACACCTTCACTCCAGAGAATCTAACATTGATGTCTAGATTTTGTAGGCAGTGCACTTACATACACATACACACATACACATACACATACACATATACATACATACATATGCACTCACATACAAGTAAAAATATCTTTTACAAAGAGAAAAGAGCCATAAAACACATAAACCTAAACAAAACAACAGAGAAACTGTTTAGTCCTCCCTGACTCATTCAGGTACAAATGACACCTTCCATATCGATAATACTAAGAAATACCACTTCAAAGTAAAAAAAAAAAAAAAAAAAAAAAAAAAAAACCTGTAGCCTGGGAAGTGTTGAGAGTTGAGAGTCATCTGGGAAATGTCATATTCAATGAGATTAGGTCTGAAACTCCTTAAGTTTTGCCTAAGACAAAGTTTAAGCTTCATAGATTTAACTTTGCATCATAGCTAGAAAACCTGGCAGCACACTGCATTCTCCAGAATCTCAGGGATAGCAGCACTCTTCCTCATTATTGGCACTTACGGATCAAGATAAATAAACTCAAGGCTGCAACTGCCCTGGGTAACTTGTTCTTCCAGGTAGCATTGCTTCATAAGCACTAGATTAACAGCTTTTGTAAACCTGCATCTGAGTATGCTCTTCTTGCTTCTGAATTTCTATCAGGAGTTTGAATGACCTTCCTGAAGGTGACTATATAGGTAATGAATACAGTGGAGCAGTTGGGAAACTGAGGCTCTAGGATGATCCATTGCTCCTGAAAGCTACAAGCTACAATACAAATGGATGGAGATGCTTCGGTCTACGATTCCCAGGCAGTAAATACAGCATACTCAGTCTGGAATGTTCTATACCCTCATCTGTTTTATTTTCATTATATGGGTACATTTTCTGTTTATTTGAGAAGAGATAAAGACATTAAGATGTTCCAGGTTCATTATTTTGCTGTGATAAAATACACTGATCAAAAGCAACTTGGGGAAAAAAGGGTGTTCGACTTACACATTATGGTTACAGTCCATACCTGAGGGAAGTCAGGGCTGAACTCAAGACAGGAACAATGGATTAACACTGCTTGCTGACTTACTATCTGACTGGCCTACAGGATCATACTTAACTAGCTTTCTTACATGACCCAGGACTATGTACTCAGATAATGATGTCACCCACAGTGGGCTAAACTTGTCTCCACAAACTAGTAATCAAGACAATCTCTCACAAACATGTCCACAGACCAACCTGATGGAAGCAACCCCTAAATTGAAGCCTCTCCTCTCAGATGATTCTGGGCTGTGTCAAATTGACAAATATTGTTAAGCAGGACACAAAGGATGGAACACAGATTAAGCATGAATTATACTGATCACTCCAGCTTGCTTATCAGTGATTTCATAGTAGTCTGATAGAAGACTGCCACTTAGTTTCATTTAACAATAAATAACATTGGCTTGGAGAAAAATCTATAATTCCTAATAAATCTACCTAACCATTTTCTCTTCCTTTTCAAGATCACAACTATTCAAATACTATGTAGTCTTTTGTTTAACAATCATTTTCATTATTTTAGTGTAGGTTTAACTATTTTGTTTCATGTGTATGAGTGTTTTGTGTGCATGAATCCTGTGCACCATATACATGTCTGATTCCTGCAAAGATCAGAAGTTGGAGGAAGATCTCCCGAAACAGAGTTCCAGGTGATTGTGAGCCACAGTGTAGGTAGAAGGGTAACCACTACTCTTAACCCCAGAGTCAGCACTTCAGATCTTTCACAATTACTTTTTTTCAATTTAGACATTATTTTTCTTCCTGACAGTTCACATCATCCTCAGTACAACTTCTATATATATGGCTGGGAACATAATTTCCTGTGTGCAAAATAAGAATAGTCTTGTTTGTTACATGATGTATCAGTAGAAATGTCATCAATGGCACCCTCCAAAAAATATAGGCATCTAAAATATTTGATAAAATGATCCAGTGAATACTGGCAAAATGGCCACCAATTACAATACATCTGTTGAATTATTATCCTAAATAATACAAGACTTCAGGGTCTCCTGACTTACAGTCAATGCCCATTAATTTTGTTTTGTTGTTCATTTTCTTAGAGAAAGTCAGCTGACGATTCACAGCAAAAGTCTATCTTAAGCATATAAGTGTTTTCTAATGAGGAACTTTGCAAAGCCCAAATAAAATCCCACTTTTCTATAGTTGGGGTAATTTAGTGAAAGTGACCATGTAAATGCTCAATGAAGCATATGATTAGAGCAGGAATGAATAAATTACAGATTAAAAGGGAACAAATTTTATTTTGGGGTGCAACTCATAAATCATAATTAAATTGGAATGGCTCATAAGCACAGATCCTACCTCATCACGTGACATGTGTGAATATTACATTTTCTTCTTCCTTTTAGGTGACAAAGTAGACACTGCCCTGCCACTGAATACTCTGGGGCTGGTGAGATGGCTTAGCAATTAAGAGAACTGACTGTTCTTGCAGACGACCCAGATTTAATTCAGAGCAGCTCATTTTCTCCTGTAATGTCAACAACAGTTGATTTGCTACTCTACTCTGCTGTGTATGGGCATGCCTGTGCACACACACAAGTAAATAATAAAAAAGTAATTAAAAACTTATAAAAAGTGAGATGGATGCATTGTTATTTGTCTTTTTACTTTCTTGCTGGTCATTGAGTGTTTTTATATTCTTATGATTTGGTGGTAATTGCTTATTGATGTCTTTGTTTTGGGGACAGAGTTTCATGAAGCCTAGACTGGTATGTGGCTGAGGATGACCTTGATCCCATACAGCATAGCACCTACCATTCTCTCTCAGCTATTTGTTTCTATGCTGTCATGAGAGTCATTAATTCTATCCATGGATCCTGACTGCCCACATGCGCTCCATTTTACGACCAAGTTATTGTGATATATCACCATCTTGTCTGATGTTTCCACTTTCCTAAGGAGCAACAGCAAAAGAAAGTTTAGGTGAATAAAAAAATAACTTTCCTATTGTCTAAGAAACTTCTCCAATGGATCTCTTCTATTTTATTCTTCTGACTTGTAGCCAAACATTCCAAGATGAGGATGGCACAGATTTCATGGTTTAGAGTCCATCTCGATGGTGAAGAGAGAGAAGGATTGGGATACAAAGGCTCAAGAAAGGCAAGAAAAGCCAAGCACAGTCAAGTACACTCAACCTTTACATGAAGTTGGATGACTAGAGTGAAGGGTGCCTCGGTGTATGCTATTTATTTCTCTTCAGACTACAGTGGAATTGGACATACGAGAACATAGTATGGTTGAGGAAACTTATTTTTGACTCCTTAAACTAGTCAGACTGTCTGCACAAGCTGATTTGGGATGCTGGAAAACATTTCTGTCAGCTGCTTTGTCTCAGAGTAGCCTGTAATGTTGAAGGTGTTTGCTGCCAGAGACACGTGAACGTCAGAGTTGTTAAAATGGATCACTGTTCCTTGGTTTGTAAACATGTTCACCTCTTCCTCTTATCAGAGGTATTGTTCCCCCTTAACATCTTTAAGGAGAAGTGCAGTTTATTTTCTGCTGTGGCTGTTCTGTGAACCACCTTTTTCTTTTCATAAGCAGTTCCTTTTCCATCAATGTGTGTGTGTGTGTGTGTGTGTGTGTGTGTGTGTGTGCCTGCAGTTTGGCGAGCTTTACCTGGTTCATGATCATGTGTTTCATCTTGTCTGAGTGGAAATGGGGCCATGGAGAGGGATTAGGGTTCACGCTCAGGGGATCCCTGGCAGACAAACTGAGGTAAGGTGCACATATGCAGGCCAAAAACTTATTTCTGAATCACAAAATGTAGATACTTAGTTAAGAGAGCACCATACCAAGAGCTGGGGAGTTGGCTAAATGTGTAAAGTCCCTGTGGCATAAGCAGGAAGGCTTGAGTTAGTATACCCAGCACAGACACTAAAGTCAGATGTAGCAGTACTTGTCTGTAATCATGGTGCTGGGAACAAAGAGATAAGTGAATCTCACTGCAACACTTGACCAGCCAGTCTAGCCAAAATGATGAGCATTAGGTCCAACGAAGAGACCCTACCCCAAAACAAACAGACACAACCAAATAATCAAAAACAAAATCCCCCCAAACTAAAAGAAAACAATAAAGGAAGACTTCGGACATATATATCATACACAGGCTAGCGTATTCACACCCATGTGCACACATATATACTACACAAACAGACACACAAAGATGTCGAATCTGGTTGGCATTTTATAAAATATGGAAAAATAATGTCAGAATGGAGTAACTCATACTTCCAAGGTTCTATTACAGAGTAGCATGGAGCCCATGATTTCCTCTGGCCAACATTGTACTCTGCCATTTTCTTTCAGGATCCATGTGTGAGTAAATGGGCTATCATTCACTTGAACTGCATGCAGCCAGCTGTTATTCTCAGCTTCCCTTTACTGTGATGAAATAACCTAACAAAATCAAAGTGAGAGACAAATGCTTTACTTTACAATTTATGATACCATTCCATCATGGTAGAAGAATCAGCGCATCGTGGACCTGAGGCAGCTGATCCCATTGCCTCTACAGTCTGGAAGCAGGGAGAGACTAATTGGTATGCTCAGTTGGCATTCTTTTTATACCATCCAGGATCCCATTCCAGAGAACTGTGAGCACAATCAATATAAGTTCCTACAAGCCATGTCCAAAAGTCTGTCACACAGTTAATTTTAGATCTTATTAAGCTGACAATGGATACAAATCATCACAGGAATTATCAGTTTACCATTTCCCTAAAATATGCAAAAGTTTTCAATGGGATAATAACAAAAGTACTGGCAGAATCCAAATCTGTTACATATGATCCAGCCAACAGACGACCCTATTTTAGTTGTCCTGCTGTCAATCTGCCATGCCTCCTTCATTCCATAATTCCCTTTGCAACAGTAAAGAACAGAAGTCTTGAGGAAACTTCCGCAAACTTTTATTCAAGATGTCAGCCAATTTCAATTGAAATCTTATATTACTACAAGGAGAAATATTTGGGAATTACAATTATTTCATGAAGAAAGTCCATGATAGAATAACTTGAAAAATTGAAGTGCCCAATACTTTTGGAAATAACTAGAGACAGGACCAAAGACCTCAAGTTGAAACATACTTCATTAATAAGCTTACAATTTGCTTGGCTTATAAAATAATGCCTTACCTCTGACTGCTATATATTAAAGTGTACTGATTCCCTTTTGGTATTTTTCTCTGAATAAAGCTCAGCAAGCTAGGAGACAGTGCAATAGAACAGGTTGTTTTTCCCAAAACTTCAAAATTATAAGAGAACTGTGAGACAGTACTCACTTCTCAGCAACTGCCACAAATATAACCAAAATAGCATTAAAAATTGCTCACACAACTACACAATTTATTGACTTTTATGCTAAGACTAAGTATTTTAAACAACATCTTGCTTGTTGAAGGAAGCTTTAAAATGTTATACATTAAAAATTTATTATACCCTTAGCGACCATCTTTCAAAGTTATGAAAAATGTCATTGGTGGTGGCAGTGCATAAGTTAAGAACACTTACTCCTCTTATAGAGGACACAACTTTGGTTACTAGCATGGGGGTCCAGTGGTTCCCACCTGCCTGAAACTCCAGCTCCGGGAGATCTGATGCCCTTTTCTGGCCTCCACTTGCAACTGCACACAACAACAACAACAACAACAACAGCAACAACAACACACACACATTAAAAAGTCAGATGAGGAGACATATTGTCTGGATGTCTAGAATTGGGTTCAGGTCAGTATTCATCCTATTTGCAGTTCATTTATCATGAAAGTACAAAAGCCACATGGAGAGTAACTCATATTCTTTAAGACTTATTTTATTTCTGTGTGTGCATGCGTGTGCACACATGTGTGTGCCTATGCCCGTAGAGTACACAAAAGGACATTAGATTTTGTGGGGCTGGAGTTACAGGCCCTTGTCTTGGTGCTAGGCTCTGAACACTGGTCTCCATAACTGAGCCATCTTACTCAGATTCAAACTCAAAGCTGCAAACCTCTTCCTTATATATTCTTTGTTCCATGTTATGGTAGTTGAGATGTGCAGACAGGCTGAGAAAAGAGGAATAGAGAGAACAAGCAGGGAGATATTCTTAAATTGCCTAGAGTCACATGTAACAGATGGCATAGTAAGAATAAACCCAGCTTTCTTTGTCAATGGTGTCTTTGCTGATTTATTATAACATTTTCAAAGAGTGGTTGCATGGTCCCTGGGGATTGGAAAGACACTCTCATGTTCTACAAGGTCAAAACCCTTTTCATAATAATCATAAGATTCTTTGGTGTTTGGACCATGTTGACATTTATACTAATGAAGCAAAAGCAATCATGGATAAAAAGTTGTGATACCTTAGTACAATTAAACAGTACCAGATTGTTCCAGAAAGCAATGCATTTTATGAGGTGATTAACTGATGACAGTGGAAGGAATACCAATTTAAGAGCATTCTTGTTGCTGTAAACATTAATAATTTTATTTACATATAAACTTTTAGATATTCAACTTTTTAATATTTTCTGACAGATAGGGAAATGTGTACCAAAATTTTCTGTTTAGTGAGGCATAAATGGTATTTCAAGAAAACTCAAGCCAATTCACCTTTCTGTTTTTGAGTTTGGGGTTGAATTAGCATTCTCTCTCTCTCTCTCTCTCTCTCTCTCTCTCTCTCTCTCTCTCTCCCCGTGTGTGTGTGTGTGTGTGTATGTGTGTGTGTGTGTGTGTGTGTGTGTGTGTGTATTTCTAGTAACATTATTTGAAAGAAGAAACCATGGACTCTGACAATCCAGTCTAGCCTCCATAGCCACTTTCACAATCAATTGGAAAAAGTGAAATTTCAGATAAAATAACATCCAATTCATGAATGTGTATCAAATTCTGATATATATATATATGTGTATATATATATATATATATATATATATATATATATATATATATATATAGAGAGAGAGAGAGAGAGAGAGAGAGAGAGAGAGAGAGAGAGAAGAGAGAGTGTATAGATACAGAAGGCTTATCATCTTATAGACTTTGCTGATGAGCACAGCATATTTTAAAAAGTATTTTTTATTTCGTTTACTTTAATGTGTGTGTGTCTGTGTGTGCCAGAGGGTGTGCATGCAGGTGACTGAAGAGACCGGAAGAGGACATCAGGTTCCCTAGAGCTAGCGCTCCAGATGGTAACTGCCTCACTAATGCCTCACCCACTGGGGTAGCAGGTGCTGAGAACCAGACTCAGCTCCTCTGCCAAACAGCAAGCTCCCAATGCTGAACATCTCTGCAGCCACATAAGTTTTTGTTGTTTTATCATTAATATTATTTTAGTTTTTCTAGACAGAGTTTCTCTGTGTAGCCCTGCCTGTCCTGGAAATTGCTCTGTAGGTTAGGCTGGCCTCAAACTCACAGAGATCCTCCTGCCTCTGTCTGTCTCCCAAGTGATTAAAGACATGTACCAATAGCATGAGGACTAATGCCATTAAGGACTTTAAAGAGCAATTTTATGAGGTCTAACAGTGAAATACATGGAGATCTACCATTTTACTTAAGTTCCCACGTTCGATCAATCATTAAAATTTTCAGCAGTATAAAACCTCTCCCAGACTAGAGCAAGGCATTTATTAATGAAAGAATCAAACTGTTTGACCTTTGTCTTCAGTTCAAATCACAGCGGTCTTGCATATAGAGTATCCTGTGAATTACATTAGTAAATCTGGGAATCTCAGAGTTTCTTATTCTGCAAAACAGTGTATCAATTATCATGACAGAAGTCATGATTTTTCATTTACATAATATTTCTGATAACAATATCCAATTATTACATCCATTTTATGTTCACTGTGCAAATTTTATGTTCAAAGAAATTCAATGGAGCTCAATTACAATTGCCTTCAAATTAAATTAGCATTACAAGAATTTAATGGGTATCTTAATTAGACCATGTTACTAAGAGCAGTTTATACAAATTAAAATCCACCTCTGCATGGGTCATCTTTCTTTGAGTTAAACACAGATTGTAAAAAAAAAAAAAAATTTAAATTTTAAGAAGCATAGCTTATATTTTACATAAAATAAAACACAAGAAAGTTAAACTAACACAGAAAAAAAAACAGAATTAAATTTAAAGCAAAATTCACGTAAGCTTGAAATTACTTAATTGTTTCTACATGCTTCCAGGTAGGTGTAAAACTTCCTTTAAAAGTTTTTCCACTGGCATATATTGAATAGCATGTTTTATGATGGTGTCTTTGTGCATGTATGTGATATATTTTGATCATTTTCACCCCATTATCTCCTGCTGAACCGGTCACCTGCTGATCCCTTTCCTCTCAGCAACCAGATCCCCTTCTCCTTCTACCATGCCTCCACAGCAGTGGTGATTAGCGCTACAGGACCTGCAGGATGCTGGACCCCCAGCAATGCATCTCTCAGGGAGGAGCCCATGAGACCCTATTTCTCCCTGTGGATATTTGGACAGTCAGTGGTTGCTGGAGGAGCCAAAGATGTATTTCATTGGTAGTATAGCCCCCGGTAAGTTGTTCATGCTCCTGTAAATAACTCCTTACCCGTGATCTTAAGAGATCCACTCTAATGAAACTCATTCATTCTCAAAACAAACAAACAAAAAAACCTAGAACAAAACAAAACAAAGCACTTAAAATTTCTTTATTCTTTTCTCAAATATTCATTGTATTTTCCCTCCGTCACTCCTCCAAGCCTCACTCTGCCCTATGCCTCCCCTTTCCACTAGATCTACCCTCCTCCTTCCCTCAGAGAACACAGGCCTCTGAGGAATGGAAACCAAACACAGCATAACAAGCTACAGTAAGACCAAGCAAATACTATCACAAAAATCCTGGACAAGGGAACCCAGTAGGAAGAAAAAGGTCCCAAAAGTAGGCAAAACTGTCAGGGATAGGCCAGCCTCTGTACCCACTGTTAAGATTTGCACATGAACACCAAGCTACTCAGCCCTGCAGAGGATCTAGATCAGGCACCTACAGGCTCCCTGATCTCTGCCAGTGCCCATGAGTTCTGGTCAATTGATTCTGTGGGACAAGTATCCTGGTGTGTCACTGATCCATCTGGTTCTCTAATCCTTCCCCCCTCTCCTCCACAGTGCTTCTGAGTATCATCTAATGCTTGGCTGTGGGACACTGCATCTGCTCCAATCAGTTCCTGGATGAAGTCTCTCTGATCTCTTGGGTGATGATTCAGCTAGGCTCTGGCCCCAGAACATACTTTACAGGCAAGACAATCTCTAGGTCAGAGGTTTTGAGACTGGGTTGGTGTCCTGATCTTTGAACTTGAGGCCTTGCCTGGTTACCGAAGGCAGACAGTTCAGAGTCTGTGTTGCTCATTACTAGGAGTCTCTGCTAGGGTTACTATCACAGATCCCATGGGTTTTCCACTGTACTAGCTCTCCATCTCACTCTGAGAATACCATTCACTTTCAATCATTTCCTCCAGTAGTTTCTCCCTTTCTCCACTCCAACCTGACCAGCCCCCGTCCACCTGAAAAATCTCTATTATTTCCCCTTCCCTGGGATATCCTTGCACCCCTCCTGCAAGCACTCTTTGTTGATTAGCCTTTCTGGGTCTCTGGACTATAGCAAGATAACCGTTAACTTTTACAGCTAATATACACTTACAAGTGTGTCCATACCATGTTTGTCTTTCTGGATCTGGGTTATTTCATCCAGGATGATGTTTTCTTGTTCTATTTGCTGGAAATTTCATAATGTCCTTGCTTTTAACAGCTGAGTAATGCTCCATTGTGTAAATGTGCCACATTTTCTTAATCCATTCTTCAGTTGAGGGACATCTAGGTTGTTTCCAACCTAGTTTCATAGTTTCTTGCTATGATAAATAAAGCTGCTATGATCATAGCTGAGCAAGTATCCTTGTGATAAGATGGAATGTCCCTTGGTTATATGCCCAGGAGTGGTAGAACTGGGTCTTAAAGTAGATCTCTTCCCAATTCTTTTGAGAAGCTGCCATATTAAGTTCCAAAGTGGCTGTACAAGTTTGCAATATCACCAAGAGTAGAGAAGTGCTCCCCTTGCTCCATATCCCTGCCAGCATGAGCTGTCATTTGTGTTTTTGATCTAGGCATTCTGATAGGTATGATTTGAAATCTAAAGATGTTTTGATTTACATTTCTATGATGGATAAGGATGTTGAACATTTCTTTACATGTTCCTTGTCCACTGGAGATTCCTCTGTTGAGAATTCTGTTCAATTTATATCCAACTTTCAAAGAAGACCTAATACTAAATAATATTTCTCAAATTACTCCACAAAATAGAAACAGAGGGGACATTGCCTAAGTCATTCTATGAGACCACCATCACCCTGATATTCAAGCCACATAAAGATTCAACAAGGAAAGAGAACTTTAGACTGATTTCCCTTATGAACATTGATACAAAAATACTAGAGAATACTGCAAACTGAATCTAAGAACATATCAAAAAGATCATCTACCATTATTAAGTTCACTTTATTCCAGATATGCAGATATGGTTCAACATATGGAAATCTGCCAATGTAACTCACCATATAAACAATAAAAATATAATCGTCTCATTAGATGCTGAAAAAGCCTTTGACAAAATCTAACACCTCTTCATGATAAAAGTCTTGGAGAGATCAGGGATACATGGCACATATCTAAACATAATAAAAGGAATTTAAAGCAAGCCTATAGCCAACATTAAATTCAATGGAGGGAAACATAAAGAAATTCCAGTAAAATCAGTGACAAGACAAGGTTGTCCACTCTCTTCATATCTATTCAATATAGTACTAGATGTTTTACTTAAAACAATAAAATAACTAAATTACATCAAGGGGATAATAATCGGAAAAGAATAAATCAAAGGGTTGCTATTTGCAGATAATATGATAGAATATACATTACCCCCCCTCCAAAATTCTACAAGGGAACTTCTACAGCTAATAAGTTCAATAAAATAGTAGGATACAAGATTAACTAAAAGAAATCAGTAGCTCTCCTATATACAAATGACAAGCAGGCTGAGAAAGAATCATAGAGACAACCTCCTCCTCCACAATAGCTACAAATAATATCAAATATGTTGAGGCAACTCTAACCAAATGAGTGAAAGAACTGTATGACAAGAACTACAAGTGTTGAAGGAAACTGAAGAAGATATCAGAAGATGGAAAGATCTCCCATGCTCATAGATTGGTGGGATTAACATAGTGAAAATGGCCATCCTACCAAAAGCAATCTACAGATTCACTGCAATCCCCATCAAAATTCCAAAACAATTCCTTACAGATCTTGAAAGAATAATACTCAGCTTCATATAGATAAGCAAAGAACCCAGGATAGCAAAAAAAAAAAAAAAAAACCTATACAATACAAGAACTTCTGAGGGAATCACCATCCCTGATCTCAAGCTGTACTACAAAGCTTTACTAATAAAAACCACCTGGTATTAACATCAAATCAAACACATAGGTCAATGGAATCAAATTGAATTCCCAGACATAAATCCACACACCATGAACACCTGAATTTTTGATAAAGAAGCTAGTAATTTTCTCTTGAAAAACAAAAGCATCTTCAACAAATGGTGTTAGTCTAACTGGATGTCTGCATGTAGAAGAATGAAAATTGATCCATATATATCACCCTGCACAAAACTCAAGTCCAAGTGGATCAAAGACTTCAACATAAGTCAGATGCACTAAATCTGATAGAAGAGACAGTGGAGGATAGTCTTGGATGCATTGGCACAGAAGATAACTTCCTGAACAGACAACCAATAACTCAGGCAGTAAGATCAACAATTAATAAATGAAAGCTTAAAAGCTTTGATAAAGTAAAGGACACCATCAATAGGACAAAATGGCAGCCTACAGAATGGAAAAGTATCTTCACTAATTCCACATCTGATGGAGGGCTAATATTCAAAATATATAAAGACCGAAGGAACCTAAACATCAACAAACTAAATAATCCAATTAAAAACTAAAAACATGTTTGAAAACAGCAGTAATAAAGTTAGCACAGTTCTTTATGAATGTTGCAGCCCTTTTGAGCCATATGTGATCATGCCTAGACTCATTTACTTTCTCATGGCTAGTGGTTTAAGTTAATCAATTCTTTGGAAATTACAATTTTACTAAATAGAATCAACTCAACCTCACTCAAATAGCAGGATTTAAGTACTCTTTTTCTGATTACTATAATTTCAGTACTCACACTAATGGATAACACAGAGTCAGCAATTGCAATGTGACTAGCAATCTGTGGCTTATTCTGCACAAACTACCTCTCTTTCTGGCTACACTTTTGTGAAGTGGGTATTTTTATCCCTAATTCATAACTGAGGGGAAAACACCAGGACATTAAATAATTTTCTTCGAAGGTCTTGGAGAACAAAACCTACTGATTCCACAGTTTTTCTATTAGCTTTCTCCACCCCCTGTACTGATTCTGTAGTAGGAACTTCAGGGCTAACTATGGCATCCACACTTCCAAGTTTGAATGAGGACTCAATACATTGTAGTCTGGTAGATTTAAAAATAAATATTTTCTCTCTCTGAATGACTGAAGGAGGTCTAAAAGAAAGCAAATCCCGAGCACCAGTAACCTTGGTCCTAGTTTGCCTGCTGATGTGACCGATGTGAGGGCAAGAAACCGAGTGGATGAGAGAAAGACAAGTAGAAATAAATTTAATTGAATAAAATAAGTTAATACGGGATCTAGAGTTGGTTCAGTGATTGAGAGCACTGGCTACTCCTTTAGAGCACCTGAGTTTTGCTTCGTAGACAAATACTGGGCTGTTCACGAGCACCAGTAACCCAACTGCGAAGATCCATTGCCCTGCTATGGCCTGCAAAGGCATCTGCCCTCATGTGCGCATACCAGCATACAGATACAACCATAATTGAAAATAAATATTTTTTAATGAAAATGCAATAATTCTTTGAAATACCTATTGAACATACTATTTCTTTTATATATCTTATGTTTTATATTGGGTCTAATTTTTGAAATATATCAATATATAATATATCTCTAAAGAAAATGTATTATCTAAATTTATCTCAGTAAAATTAACCATAATATACAAATTAACCCAACTAGAATAGAGAAAAATAATCCATTCACATAAATGATAATGATAGTTAGAAGCCAAAATTCCCAATGTACTACAGTGGTTGAACCTATGTACTGCTCCCACAGAGGACATGAACTTGTACCTCCCCTACCCCTTTCCTAATTGCACCCTCCCCTGTCTGCTGACCAAGTTCAGCTACCATCCGGGCCCAGATCCAGCAATTTGAATCAGTCCATCACAACATCTACCCATCTAGGAGCTGCTGAAGAACATAAGTAGTCTGTCCTGAAGAACCAGAACTCTGGCCACAGAAGGATATCTGAAACCAGTCCCAGCAATGATACAGTATTTATGGTGCTTCATAAACCAGAAACCTTGAACAAGACCAATGACTCATTGCAATGAATATTTGCTTGTCTGGGAGGGGGAAAGAACACCAGACTCAATTTCTATGAGCACACTCAACCATGAGCTTTTGATTTCTAAATCCTGTTTCCTATAGAAAGAAACCTGGACCATTTCAATAATAGCTGACTCCACATCTGATTAACACAGTACTAGGGAGACTGGCAAAGGACCCAAGCAAATTTTTACTGGTGCTTTTCAAAATGTCCAGTAATCCCACCTTGAAGGAATATATATTGTCAAACATATATATTGAGTTTAACTGCAAAAATAGTCATAAATTGAACTCAATTTATAGCTTATCGGTAAGGAGTTTGCCTTGCAAGCACAAGGGCTTGAATTTGGTCCCCAGAACCATGTGTGAAAGCTGGGTATGGTAGTTAGTGTATGTAATACCATTTGTGGAGAGGAAGGAAGACAGACGCATATAATGTACTTGCTGGTCTGCCAGATTAACATAATGACAGCGTTACAAGCCAATTATAGACCTCGTCTGAAAAACCACGGTGGATCAAGGTGGATAGCATCTTAGAAGTCATAGCAAAGTATCTCTCTTTGCCTTCATATGTATGCACAAATACATGTGCATGCACTGCCTACATACACACAATAAAAAGTAGTCACTTCTATCTTGGTTTATAATTATGTTCAAATGAACGAAAAAGAGCAATAAAACAATTTTCCTGTGCAGAACAAAAGGGAAAATACATCTGTACAATGGCCACTTTGCAAACTTGCATTGCTATAATTTTTAAGGGCCAAGGTGCTAATGACTGCAAACATCTATTAGTAGAAAAGCAGCTGAGAAGCAGAGTACTCATGAGGATTTCTCATAATTATAAAGGGAAGGTACAAAGTCACACTATCAGACAAGTGGACATGTTCAGATCTCTCATGTCAGAGTGATCTGATATCGCATGAAAGGCACGTAGTGTTAGCCTCAAGTGAAATGATTTCACCTTATAGTAAGTATGCAGAATAAAAGAAAATGCTAAACATTAAGCAGGACAAAATGTAAAAACTACAGATTGTGAGATATTTTGTAAAAATAATATCCTGGCGTCTTCATAAATTGTATAAACAAGTAATAAAGGTGACAGGATATTGCACTCTTGACATTATAGAAGCTGTAGATGCTTATGCAAGACCTACACAAGATTGGACCATCTAATCATCCAGCACAGGCTGAGATGGACATCATACCTGATTCCTGCCTGTGGAACTGTAGGCTCTTGGAGACTACTAGGCAATGAATAACAATCTTCCACTTTTCTCCAGTGGTGTAGACAGTGTTACGTTGTTTGTGATCCAGTAAAAAACAAAATAGAAACCAAAAATCTCATTAACCATGAAAAAGGTAAATAGTCAGTAGAGGGTCAACACCAACAACAAAGCTCCCAGTTCAATAGATATATATGATAGTTTATCCTAGAGCCAAATTTGAATGTTCATGGCCTGGAAACACAGATTCAGGTTGCCCCAGATTCCATGTTTGGACTTGTAAGCTGTTTTATGAAGATCAATGGTAACAGAACAAAGATCGCCATAAATCATGACACTTTTCCATATAAAACTGGGAAATAAATCAGAGAGACAGCTTCAGCATGATCGGAGAAGGTTTTCTACAGGCCTAAGATGCTATCTGATGACATATTTAGCTTTTGGGTTGGGGGAAGCTAGTGATCTGCTAAGTTAATAGATTCTGGATGGTTTTGATCTATTAGGCATAGAATGTTACTTCTGACGTAGAAGTGGGCAAGGAATGGCTATTTGAGAGCTTAAGCTAACTCAAGATAAGGTAATTAGCCTCTGGACCGACCATCCAAGCCCTCCACACCAGTACAGTTTAATCAGTCTATCAGTCTCTACAGACACAGCTCCTTTGCAAGGTTCCCATAGACAAAAGCAATGAAGAGAATATTCTGAAGTAAAAGAGAGATGAAAGAGACACAATTACAAATGTCTGAAGCCAGGTGGGACGCCAATTAATAAATAAACTCTAGCTATGGATGCGGTAGTACATTTAGGTAATTTTGAATAGTACTATGATCTTAAATTGTTAATAATTTTGTTAGTCTTAAAATTTATCTTTAGCTCTAGGAGGAAGTGTATAGTAAAATTTAGAGATAAAGTATTTTGATACATTTAGTTTGTTTTAAATGAGAAAGAAACAAACATACACATATACAATGCTACAAATCTATTTCCCTGATAATATAGAAATAATGGGCATTATAAGAAAAAGTAGTGAACTTTATGATAATTCTCAGATGATAAATATTTCTCCAGTAAAATTCATTTTAAAGAAAACTCATAATTCAATAACAGCTGGAGTAATTGAAGTATCCAACTATTTAAAAGTAACAAAATCACTACCCAAGGCAGGCCTTGGACTTAGAAAGCTCACTTTGCTCCCAGTTAATTCTATGCCTAACAAGAAGTAAAGGGATAGAGAACATGACTAGATAATAATTGGAGAGGCTTTTAAATTTTATTTATTTATTTACTTATTTCCTTCCTTCCTTCTTTCCTTCCATCCTTTCTTCCTTCCTTGATTTCTTGAGAGGAGATTTCTCTACATATCTATCTCTGGCAGGCCTGGAACTCACTCTGTAGATAAGGCTAGCCTCACACTCAGAGATCTGTCTCTTCCCCTTGAGTGCTGGTACTAAAGGCATGCACCACAATTGCCTGGCATAGGTATGTTTTAAGCTGCTATATAGGTATTAATTTTATGCTGACCATCATCCACTGCCCAAACTCTATCTTTTCTTTTCACACCTTTTCCCTTCCTGTAATTCCTTTTTAATTTTATACACAGTTCTACCTTTATTTTAATGCCATATACATGTTATGAATTTCCATAAAATCCAGGGTTAACTAGTAGGGAAAACATAATATTTGTCTTTCTTAGATTGGCTTAATTTGGTTTGAGGGATGCAGCCATGGTGAAGGCCTGGAGAAAAAATGGCTCATAGTAGCAGAAGAATGCTAACAGAGGCTAGCTCATATCTGGGAAGAATAGGATCAGATCTTGGGCAGACAGTCTGGCAGCTGTGCATGCTAACCCTGCCTTTTTTGCTATTATCTGCTAGCTAGGTCACACATTCCAAAACAGGACCAGGTATTCAATCACATATTCAAAGAACATCATTCTTAAATCCTCATGTTTTGCCTTATCAATGCAGCTGTGTCTTGAAGAAATAAGCTTTAAAAATGGCTCTAATATCTGCTTTTAACACTTGGCAGTCACTATTATCATTTAATTTCAGAGAGAGAGACATTATTGTGGGGTATCTTGAACATTGGAAGGAAGGGCTTCAACAGCAGAAACTCACTTTCCTATAGCAAAATTTGGACTAGATTAAATAATTGACTATGGTTTGAGATGTGGCAATGTCAATTTTTCTAAACATGGAGAATGTAGTATGGGGAGATTTTAAAGCTGGGGTGTCCAATCTATAGCTCCTGGATTACCTCCGTACTAGAATATCTATGAGTGTGACCCAATGAGAATCATGAATTTAATGAAAACGGTAAAGGAGTTTTATTTTGTTTTGTTTTTTTGAGATTTCTGTCAAACTTGATTTTGTGGTTCTTATCATGGGCTTTGCAGATGGCAATATCATGTCAAAGTGCCAAAGTTTGCATTTAATAAAATAGAGATTTAATTCCTGACAGAGTGATTTTTTTATATAAATCCAAACAGAGGGCAGTATTTTGAATTATGCACTGACATTTTTCAGCAAGTTTTCTACCAAAGGTAATCCCTATTGGGATTTAAGTGGGTAGGACACAGTCATGTTCCAGACAGGAAACATAACTAATTATCCTCATTTTGGCTGAACAGTATTTCATTCAAAATTTCAGTGACTTCATTAAGAATTGAAGACCCAGAGAAGATCAAGTCAGCTACACTAATTAGCTAGTAATTTTCCTTTGCGAAAGTCTTTTGCCAACCTTAGTCATTAACCTGGCCTTTAACAACTTGTTTGATCTTAATAACAAGTCTGCTCTCATCTTGAACTCTCCAACTGAGTTCCCCTCTCTCTTGAGATAAACCTCTGCATGTGACCATCTGAGCTACAGAGGATGCTCAGAAAAATCGGGAAATATGTAGGATGATGGTGAATGGCTGCCACAATGTAACTGGATGCCCATGAAGTCTGCAGTCACCGTATTAATTATCTACTGAATCCATCTTTTAGCATCCTCTTGGAAAAGATGCAAGAAAGTCGGTGTGATAAAGACTGGATACAAAGGGGTCATGTAGTTTCAATATTCAATTTTCTGCTGGCTCGTATGTTTTAACATTGGTCTATCTCCATCTATGTCTTTTTTTTTTTTTTTTTTATTTACATTTCCGATGATTCCCCTTTTCTTTGGAAACCCCGTGTCCCCTCCCCCTCCCTGCCTCTGTGAGGGAATTCCTCCTCCCACCCACCCGCCCACCCATTCCCATATTCCCACCTTGACATTCCCTTTTACTGGGGCCACTAGCACCCTCAGGCCCAAAGTCCTCTCCTTTCTCCCTGATGGCCATCGAGGTGATTCTTCTGCCTCATATGTAGTCCAAACCATGGGTCAATAGATGCGTATTCTTTGGTTAGTGGTCTGAACTAGAGGACGACCAGGGGGAGGGTCAGGCCCATTGACGCTCTTGCTCCCTCCATGGGGCTGCCAATTCCCTCCGCTCCTTCAGACTTTTCTCCAATCCCTCCATCTGGTACCTCACTCTCAGTCCAGCGGTTATTGTTAGGTGAAACTTAGAT
>CM052711.1:63002184-63012675 GCA_028551405.1 Uromys caudimaculatus | reverse complement strand
TTCTTTTGAGACTGAGTTACCTCGCTCAGGATGATATTTTCAAGTTCCATCCATTTGCCTGCAAATTTCATTAAGTCATTGTTTTTAATAGCTGAGTAGTACTCCATTGTGTAAATGTACCACATTTTCTGTATCCATTCCTCTGATGAGGGACATCTGGGTTGTTTCCAGCTTCTGGCTATTATAAATATGGCTGCTAGAATTTCTGGGCCACGAGAATGTGAAAAAGAAAACAGAAATCCCAGTTGGAGGACTCTTATAACCTTTGCTCCAAGTAATAGACAAAAATCATCAATTTCTTTTTAGACATTTTATTCCCAACAATAAATTTTCATTTCTCCAAAACATAAGCCATTTACCCTCAAAGTCAGTGGGTCCTCCTAAACTGGTTATAGCATAGAGCAGATTCAGTGTTCGCTAGCACTCCTGGACAGAGTCATGCCAATCACTCCTACAGAAGAGGCACTTAGACCCCTTTTAGACCAATGAAAGGCTAGAGGAACTTCTAAGTGGACTATCTAAACCCAAAAAGAAACCCAAATTTCCTCTGATTGGGGAGGGGGGATCAATACAGATCAGGAAGGCCTTTCTCTAACTCAGAAGCTTATAGTAGCCATAGATTTCTCTCCATGGCGTTGCACTGAGACATTTTCCCATCTTTTAATTCTTTAACTGTCAGAGAAAAAAACCCACCTGCTAGCTGGTATCACTATCTATGTCTTGAGATCAGATAGATCTTGTCACCAATTCTAAATTCAAATCAAAGTTTCAAAAGTCCCTAGATTTTATTCATTCTCTTGGAAGCTAGTTTAAAATAATATTTAATGTTTTTGCTCTTCCTTATATCCTAATTGGCAAATGTTTAATGTAATTGGCTGACAGTGCTTGACAATACATTTTACATCCATATATCAAAGTTACCACATACCACTGTGGTCACATTCAAAAAAATCCTAAATTATCTTTAAGATTGTTTTTTAAAATTGCATGTATTCCCTGAATTAAAAAAATATGTATAACAGCAAAATATGAATGAGTGAATGAATGAATGAATGAATGAACAACTGCCCTAAATATTCTGCAGTGATGAGAAGGTTAATTAACTAAGGTCTGTCCCTCGGATGGAGCAATGTGTACTCATTAAAATGTTAATGAGGCGAATACGCTACAGTGTGGAAAATGTTTATAATAGATGTCAGATAAAAGTGTAGAATACCAAGTAATAAATGATCTCTTATCATCAGCTCTTTAACCAGAACATAAAAATATCACAAAGGTGAGAGCTAGTGGCTGATAAATTTCCTTCACTTTCAAACCTTTTACAGGAATTATTACTTGATAGTTCTTTCCTCTCTAAGACAAAGAGAAAGGAGCCTTTTCTCAGGTGCTTTCATGTTGCCAAAGCATCTTTAGATGCTTTGTGCCTGCCAGATCCATTCTTTGTCCTTCTAGATCTAGGTCTAGTTGGATGAACCCTATGTCTTTTACTGTAACAAGAAATTTCAAAGAGTAGAAATTTATCAGTGGTCACTAAACCTCCCCTGATGGAAAGATGTCAATCCAACATATCTTATATCTCAATGGCTTATACTTTTATTACAATTTATAGCATTGGAGCTATATATTATATACTTTATTAATTATAATTTACACTATTTATTCATGTTCCCATGTGTCTATGTATATATGTATGTACACAAATATGTTCAGATGTTTGCAGGCGCCAGAAAAGAGTGTCAGATTCCTTGAAGTCACAGACAGTTGTGAGATGTTGGGTGTGTGTATTGATAAATGACCCAGCGCTTCTTGGCAAAAGCAGTAAGCTCTAGTAACCATGAGCCATCTCATCAGACCCACAATTATTAAATATAAATTATATTTAGCAGAAACTCTCTAAATTTCAGAAGTAACATGAAACATATAGATCTAACTAAACCTTCAGTATGTGGCATTGCTGCTAAGAGAAGAATCTTTCTAAGTTACAATCAAGCAACATTTCACAGTACATCTGTTATAATGTATTCCCAGAGGGTTAAATGAATTTCAAAAACAGTAAATCATGAACTGATCTCTGAGCAATCAAACTGTTGGCAGTAGTTTTGTAGTGTGTGTTTTATGTGTAATGTGGGATAAAAACAGATGAGTAATCAAAGTAGTGATGTTGAAAACAAAGATTGTCAGCATGGGGGTAAGAAATGAATCATGAGGATAAATTAAAATTCTATAGCCCTAAATTGGACATGAATCACTGGTATAAACTCACAATGTATTTTATTTTCTTTAAAAAATATCCCTCTGCTAAGTTAAAAACAAAAAAATAAAATAAAATTAATGAATGACAACAACCTCTCAATTCCTAGAACTGGATTATATATAAATACCAATTCCAACAAGAAGAACAGTGGAGTCTGTACTTGGCATCCTGGGTGACCAAAGATATCTTATATATCAGAAATCAAAGCTCCCAAGTATTCATAAACCTACCTGAATTAGCTCTCACTAAAATAAGATAGAAAAATCAAGGTTAAATATGGTTAGTAAGTGTAACAACTTGAGACATCTCAATTTTTCCCAACCATTTACTCACAGGAATATTTCTAAAAACTCAGTTATTTTCTAAGGACACAATAGAATATCATCAAACTCATAATTTCTAATATTTTTTGAACTTTATCATTTGTATGTGTGGGAGTAAGTATGTGGGGGGGAGGAAGAAGAGGGAGAGGGAGAGGGAGAGAGGGGAGTAATGTTACAAGACCCCAAACCTTAGTAGGCCCCTAGCACAAATGAGGCCATGATTGAAGTACCACTTAAGTCATAAAACTCAGCATGTAGATAACACCAACTTCTCAAATTAAAACAAAGACATAATCTATCAAATTCCATAGTTCTGGGAAAGTCCCTAAATATACTAACCTAGCTTTTTGGCTTCTATAGTTCTGCTTCTGTGTAACGGTTTTATCTGAGGTTTGTCAATTCAGGATTTTCTTTTTTTTACTTAAAAGCCCACCCTGAGAAAGGCTTAGGACTACATTTTTGTCCCAAACACCCAATGTCGCTGTTGGCTGGCTAATAAAGACTTTTTATTGGCTTGAACTTGACCCAGAAGTCTTCTCTGGTGGATAACCTAGAACATTTCTGGAGGCCCCAAGGAGATCTCCAGAAACCAGAACTCAAGACTCCAGGGTCTTAGAGCCCACAGCAGTGAAGAGTGAGGTGGTCAAGGGACTTCTAAAGATTGCACAGTCTGAGACTATTCCATGGCCCAAGACTCCCTCTATGCAATCACTGCCTAATGCTTCAGAGAAATCTGATATGTCCACCCCAAAAGGGAACAAACATAAGTGTTGCCTGTTCTGTCAGCTCCAGAAGTAAGTCTAGTTAAGGCACCTTTTGTTTAGGACACAAAGCGGAGGCTGGACACAGCCACAGATTCCACTGTCTGGGATCTATGTGAGATATCACTAGACTCCTCTGGTCTGTTCAATTGTAGGAATGATTGCTGGCCAGCTCTGTTTGTCTTTGCTTTGTGCCTTCCTGTTTGTGTCTCTCAATATGTTTCTGTTAGTTCTGTGAGATGGAGAAACAGATCTAAAATGGAAAAGGGAGTGAGCTATCCCAACACAGTGGCGGAAGCTGCCCCCAAGATAGCTGATGACTTCGCACAGGCTCATAGGCCATTCCTGACCACCTGCCTTTGCTGTGCATGTACCCTATGAATGGACGCAGCAGTTACTGTTGCTCTAGTGATGCTGATAACTCTCGAGCAGAAAAGGTGAGTAGTTGTCCTCATGGTCCAAGGGAAGTTTTTAGGTGAAAAGAAATATGATGTCTATTTCTTACACAGGACACTCCAGACCTTCTGTGAAATTGATTAGCCCTCTTTTGGATACAGGTGGTCCAGTATGACTCATGTTATCTGTAACATGATTGAGAGACATCACCCACTCCAAAGTATTTCCCTGTATCAACCAGTGTCTCTCTCTGGTGTGAGACACTTCTCTCCCAACTGTGACTCAACACCTGTGTCCTCTTGTTGAGGATCCAAAATATGTGGCTTGGCCACGTTGCCCAGAAGAACCCCAAATGTCTGCCTATTATTTCAGTCCTACCGGAAGAAATTAACCTTTTCCTTCCTACTGCTGGAGTGCTCACTCGGGCTCCAACTGCATATCAAATGTCCCATTTTCAACCATTGATCTGTACAATTAGAAAGCATACCAACCAGAACCAACCATTCTCTGAGAAGAATAGAAAAACCAGCCCCAGAGAAGAATAGAAGAACCAGCTAGGCAGGGAATCACTGTAATACAGTGAAACCCAGATAGACCATTTCCCCTCCTATCTGACCTGACTAGGATCCCAAGACCGACCAGGATAAGGAGGCTCTGGGAAATTTTTTTCCAGCCCTTTTTTAAAAGGTTAAAGGCAGGTGCTTATGTCGGCCCCAGATATTATAAAATAAAATTCAGAAGTTAGAAGAGTTTGAGAATATAAACAGGTCTCAGCTGTTGAAGATTACTCAAATGATTTACAAAAGGGGGGGTGTAAAAGAGATCCCATAGGAGAAGCCAGAGACACTAGGAAAGAGGGGGAACAGGAACACCCCAACCTAGTTAAGTGATTAGAAAGGGGGTCCTTGTGTAGGTGCTGGGACCCTCGAAGAGGCCTGTGGCCTATCTGTTCAAAAGGCTTAATTCTGTTTCTTCCAGTTGGCTGGCCTGTTTGTGGGCAGTTGCCACCACAGGCAGACTACTAAAAAGCTGAAAAACTGACTCTCAGACAGAAACGATCAGACATATCGTAGCCAATCAGCATTCAGTAGTGGCTCTCCTGAGGACCCAGAGAGGTTGTATGTTCCAGAGAGATGGATTTACAACTCCCAAATAATGCATTATCAGGCACTTTTCTGAACCAGCCTGGTTTCTAATTCTGTAAAACTTTAACCAGCCAATCCACTGCCAGATGATAACCTGAGAGCCTTTCCAAGCCAGCAGTGAACTTAAGGTCACCAGACTCTACCAAACAGATTGGACACACAACAGGGTAAGATTCCATGAAGTGACAATGGATGCAGACTGGGTCTCCTGGCACAGATACTTGTAAAAAAAAGATACCCTAGAGCCTAGCGGGAGCTTGGAGTTCAGTTCATCCAGGCAAGCACCAGCAATATGCAAGCACTAGTGGCTGTGGTGAAAGATGGAATCAACACCTGCCTAAGGCAGGAATCCAGATCCAGCTGCTGCAGGACCCCAGAAACAGCCGCTTCCACCTCTGTTGCTGCTGTGCCTTCTGCTCTGCTCCACTGAGGTGCTGATGCACCAGAACTCCAGAACAAAGAGTATAGCTTCTAGTGTTAACCCAGGCAATTCCCTGGGAGAAGGGCAAGCCAAGGCTGTTTAAACAGACAGTCAGTATGCATTTGCCATAGCCCATGTCCATCAGGCCCTCTGTGCTTGGGAAGAGGGTAGCTCCTGACCTCAGCCAAATCAAAAACAAAAACAAAAAATATAACTCTGGCCTTGCTAGAGGCTGTATAACCAGACAAACGAAGTAGTAATTGTCTGTTGTAAAAGGCAAAAAAACTGGAATCTCCAAAGGCCCAAGGGAATAGGACAGGAGACTTGGCCACCTCAGAGGGAAGAACCTTAGAGCCAGTGGAAGATCTCCAGATTTTGGTTACCCTGCCTGAATCTGAATTGCTTCAGATCTCAACCTATACAAAATGAACCAAGTAGACACAAAGAGAAGATGCGAAATGGAAGGCAAATGGTTGGTGATTCTTGTCAGTTGACAGACCCTTGCTCCCTGCTACTAGAAGAAGACAGATAGTTAACAAATTCCACCAGGCCACCCATCTGGGGAAAACTAAAACTGCTGGGTTCCTCAGGCTAAGATGTTACAATAAATTTGGGTTGCCCCCTCTTACTAGGGCCTGACAATGGCCTGCACTTTTTCATGAGCAAAATTTCCCTAAATCTGACAAAGGTCTTATATGCTGATTGGAAATTACATTATATGCCTAGAGACCACAAAGCTCGAAAAAATAAAATAAAAAATTTTTGCTTGAGATGAGCAAAAAGTGAGCCAAACTTTTGCTCTCCTAAAGGCCAGATATTTTCCATATTGAGGCATTCACAAGACAAAATGTATTAGGCATTCACTCCTCTTGTCCTTAAGGACTTTGAAGCAGACCCAAAGGACTATTCATCAGATGATTCAAGAGGTTTCACCCTTGCCGGTGTCTGAGCCAGCCCATAAGTTCCTGCCTGGCAACCTTATATGGATGAAGCAAATTCTGAACCAGAACCTACAGTCAACATGAAAAGGCACATACCTTTTGTCCTGAACATTCCTACATCAGTGAAAGTCATTGGTTGTACCCTATGAATTCATCATGCCCATCTAAAGGAGGCCACAGAAGATAATGAAAGATAGGTACCTCCCAGGTTCTCCAACCCCTAAAGGTAAGGCTAACATGGGCTCTATAATTATGGCTGTGCTATTTTGTCTGTTTTGTCTACTGGTGGGAAAGGCTCAAAACCCTCATAAGCCAGGATCTTGTGTATGAAAATTAAGAAAGACCAGGATCAGGAAGTTCATAGAAACTCCACTTACTACTCTAGCAACTGTAAATGAGACCATCCTAAGCTCACTCTGGGGGATCTCCAAGAAAAGATGCCTGGTTAGTGTCACCAAGATATGTATGCAAAAAAGCATTTGTACTGGAGGGGAACCTACTCCTCTGTGTCCCTGTGCATGTTTGCCACAGGTGTTCATGTACAATGCAGAAGAGGGCAGGGCCAACTTAAATCTACATCATGGGCTTCATCATTCTCATTGCTTTGATGGGGGCAGAAATCCCAGGCTCTGCTGCAAACAGAATTCTAGCTTTGATTATGGGATAAAAAAACTTTTAAAAACTCAGTGCTCAAGTACACGTAGAGCTGGGCCATCAAGAAAATGCTGTTTCCCATTTTGTTAGATTTCTTAGACAAGGTTGTTCTTTGAAATCAAAGAAAATTGGATCTCCTACTCATGAGACAAGGAGGTCTCTGTATGACACCGGGAGAAACTTTTTGCTTCTAAGCAATAAGTAAAGGATAATTTTATATGTGTATGTATGTATGTATGTATGTATGTATGTATGTATGTATGTATGTATGTAAGTCAAAAATAACCTTCAGGTAAAACGTCAAAAATCTTAACAACTGATACCAATCTTTGTTCTCCTTGTCCCTCTGATTAACTACTCCACTTAAGGCCAAGCTGTCATTATTATCTGCTTGCTCAGTTGCCTACTTAGCTATGTACTCATGCTAAGGAGGAGATAAAACCCTCTGGCTACAGATAAGTCCATATTTGACTCATGGCCATAGAACCAGTGAAGAATGTAACAGACTCCAGACATTAACAAAACTGACTCCAGGATGGAAGTTGTAGTCTGGTCTTGGAGCCCCACATGTAGGCAGCAACGCTTCTCAGAAGATTTAATCCATTACAGTCCATAGTTCTGAGAACGTCCCTAAATGTACTAGCCTTGCTTTTTGAATTCTCTAGTTCTGCTTCTGGATAATTGATCCTGCTTACTGAGGTGTGTCAGTCTAGGATGTGGTTTTCATCCTTTAAAGGAAATCCTGAGAAAGGCTCAGGACTGTACTCAGGTCCTAAACACCCAGAGTAGTTGCTGACTAGCTAATAAATACACATCCAGGTAGCCTTCTATGATGGATTCTTCACAGTACAAATATAGGAAAATTTAAAAGTCAGAGCACAACTTCCTGCCACCACGGGAATCTGAGGATTGAACTCAGGTTGTCAGGTTTGGGTACCAAACAACTTTATCTTCTGTGTCATCTTACCTACCCCAGTTTAATGGTTTAAATGCTGATCTAAGTAGATCAAACATACCAACCATTTATCCTCTTATACCTCATGACAATCAAGTTGCTGATAAAGGGAGATCACTTTCTGTGCAAATACTTTCAGGGAAAAGAAATTAAAATAATGATATATTACAACAACTCGAATAATCATTAACAATTGTCACAAATTACTAGCCACAATAATCTTTCCTACACAAGACAAATTTAGGACTGGGGAGTTAGCTCAATGGATAAGGCACTTGTTACACAAGCATGAAGATACGAATTCAATTTCCCAGACACATGTGAAAAGATGTTATGCACATGTAATCGCAGTACTGGGTATGTAGAGACAGACACATCCCCGGAACTCGCAATGGCTCAGTCTAGTTAAATCAGTGAGTATATAGTTAAAGGAAGATACCCTGTCTCAAAAAGAAAAGGAAAAAGAAAAAGAAAAGGAAAAGGAAAAGGAAAAGGAAAAGGAAAGAAAAAGAAAAAGAAAAAGAAAAAGAAAAAGAAAAAGAAAAAGAAAAAGAGAAAGAAAAGGAGAAAGAAAAGGAGAAAGAGAAAGAGAGAAAGAGAAAGAGAAAGAGAAAGAGAAAGAGAAAGAGAAAGAGAGGAAGAGGAAGAGGAAGAGGAAGAGGAAGAAGAAGAAGAAGAAGAAGAAGAAGAAGAAGAAGAAGAAGAAGAAGAAGAAGAAGAAGAAGAAGAAGAAGAAGAAGAAGAAGAAGAAAAAGAAAAAGAAAAAGAAAAAAGAAAAGAGAAAGAGAAAGAGAAAGAGAAAAAGAAAAAGAAAAAGGTGTGGAGCATCCTGAGAAATGATACCTGAGCATAAACTCTGGCTTCTACACACCTGCACACATATGCACATGCACCCACCTACACACATATCTAAATTTAATAAAGTCTCTTGACATAACCAACAACTGACAGAGGATAATGGGATGAGAATATCCTGTGCAGAACAACTCGAAGAAACACGAAGAAAAAATTAACAAGTGGTGAAGTTGTAAGAAGCACTAGCTAGTGTCTTCCACATTATACCCTCAAAGAAACAACTACCAAAATATAGAAAGAGGCAAGTAGATCAAGAGATCTTAGCAATAAACCCACTGTGTGATGAACCTTATTTCAACTCTGATTCACATACATTTACAATTGGGAACTAAAATTGATTCTTTAAAATATATAATTATTTTCGTTCCTTTGATGTATTATAATATCAGATATTGGGGCTAAGAACATGACCCAAGTGGAAAAGAGTGCTCCCTGAACAAGAATGATGACCTGCGCCCAAATCGCCAGGTCCTACATAAATATTAAAGTGCCTATAACTCCAGTGCTGGGGGAGGGGCAGACACAAGAGGTCCACGGCAGCTTTGTAGCTGCTAGGCTGGACCCAGGTTCACTGAGAGGCCCTGTTTCAAGGTTAAATAGCAGATCAAAACTAAAGAAAACAAATCTCTTGAGGATGTATATTATAGGATAAATTAAACAATGTTTCTTTGGAATCAACTTGAAAGCAATGTACAGATCAAAGGAATTAAACAGAAATCTGAGTGAAACAAGATAGGTAAGAGTGGATAGCGGATGAGGACAAATGAGAAGATCTTTATTATATTGTCAGCTTATTCTGATGGCTTTTATTTACTATGTGTGTCATGGGGAACCTGATGATTCCAATTCCATCTCATACTGTTGCTTCATCATAAAATTAACATGTGATCCATATGATAGAACCAATCAATGGAAAAAAATTAAATACTGTTGCGGGTGAAGCCTGGGGAACACATCACCAATCTAGGCTGAAATTTTAGCTAGATTGATCCTGTGCAGGTCTTGTGCAAACAACCATAGCTGCTGTGAGTTCTTTATTTATTTATTTATTTATTTATTTATTTATTTATTGATACTTTATTTACATTTCCAATGTTTCCCCCTTTCCAGGTCTCCTCTTTGGAAACCCCCTTTCCCCTACCCCCTACCCCACCTCTATGAGGGTATTCCACTTCCCACCCACCCACCCACTCCCGCATTCCCACCTTGACATTCCACTTTACTGGGGCCTCTAACACTCTCAGGCCCAAGGGCCTCTCCTCCCCCTGAGGCCAACAAGGCCCTTCTCTGCCACATATGTGGTCCGAGCCATGGGTCCCTGCATGTGTATTCTTTGGTTGGTGGTCCAGCCTCCAGGAGCACCAGGGGGGGGATGGGCCAGTTGACACTGTTGCTCCCTCCATGGGACTGCAAACTCCCTCAGCTCCTTCAGTCCCTTCTCCAACTCCTCCATTTGGGACCTTACTCTCAGTCCAGTGTTTACTGTAAAGTGAACCTTGGGTATTCTGAACTTTTGGGCTAATATCCGCTTATCAGTGAGTACATACCATGTTCATTCTTTTGTGACTGAGTTACCTTGCTCAGGATAATATGTTCAAGTTCCATCCATTTGTCTGCAAATTTCATTAAATCATTGTTTTTAATAGCTGAGTAGTACTCCATTGTGTAAATGTACCACATTTTCTGTATCCATTCCTCTGATGAGGGACATCTGGGTTGTTTCCAGCTTCTGGCTATTATAAATATGGCTGCTATGAACATAGTGGAGCACGTGTCTTTATTACAT
>CM052711.1:62952345-63001684 GCA_028551405.1 Uromys caudimaculatus | reverse complement strand
GAGGAGGAGGAGGAGGAGGAGGAGGAGGAGGAGGAGGAGGAGGAGGAGGAGGAGGAGGAGGAGGAGGAGGAGGAGGAGGAGGAGGAGGAGGAGGAGGAGGAGGAGGAGGAGGAGGAGGAGGAGGAGGAGGAGGAGGAGGAGGAAGAGATGGAAGAAGAGATGGAAGAAGAGAAGGAAGAGGAGGAAGAATACATAATGTTGGAGAGTAAAATGGGAGAATTTTGAGCCAGGAAATGATGGTATGTGTGATATGATAATATTTCATGATATACATAAAGGAAAGTCTCAAGAATAAGAAAAAATATAAGAAAAGCTTTTAATTAAAAAAGCACCACTGTGGCAAATATCTGAAAGAGCTTAAAGTAAGAAGCATTTATTTGGACTCATTCAAAGTTGATCTGTCTTTATTGCTGTGGGCTTGTGCTAAGACAGAATCCCGTGATAGCTTATGACAGATAAGAAACAGAGGGAAAAGAAGTAGAGGGAGGAGGAGGAAAGGAGGAGAGAGAGAGAGAGAGAGAAAGAGAGAGAGAGAGAGAGAGAGAGAGAGAGAGAGAGAGATCCAGTTACCTATTTTCTTCAACTAAGCCTTATATTCTGTTCTTTGCCACCTTCCAAAAATGTCACCATGTTCAGGATTCCTTCAAGGTATTAATCCACTGACAAAGCTGATCCTTCATGTCCCAATCTTCCTGGGGACACTGCTTTTGGAACCAAGACTTCAACACCTGAGCCTCCTGACAGAAACCTTCTATCTAAACTACACTACTGTCTTCATGAAGACATTAGTCTCAGAGTAGAACTAGGAATTGCTTTCTTTCATTATTTCTTCCACACACGACATTTCTATTCTGCACATCTATACACAGATCAGCAACAAAATTCATTTATAGAATTTGTTAAGTACTATCATTGAAAGTTCTTATCTTGGTTTAATTAAATCACCCATCCTAACAACCCTAGGATTTTATTACTACCCCTGTTTGACAAAGTAGAAACCTGAAGCCCAAGGCTTGCATCAATGTAAAAACTAAATAATATGAAGCACACTAAAAATACTTAGTAAGTATTTAGTGAACTCAAATACCTTGGTTATTTTTATTACTATTTTGAGCAGCTTAGATTTCCGAGAAATCTAACCATTGGTAAGGCAACCTAAAAGAATGTTTTGATTGGATTAACTTTTGCAATTTACACTTAACAAATAAATTCATACTTTCACTTTAAAACAATTTATTATATTTTGGTTTATGTGCATGTATTCATGCATATGTATAAGTATGCAAGCACATGTAAGTTTGTGTGTGTCTGTGTGTGTGTGTGTCTGTGTGTGTGTGTGTGTCTGTGTGTCTGTGTGTGTCTGTTTGTGTACACACATCCACATGTTTCCCATGTGAAGGTCAGAGGACAGTTAGGAGAATTGGTTCTTGTCTTCCATGGTGTAAATTCAGGCAAAGAGCCCAGACTCAGTCTGGAGTTCAGGCAGTTTATCCCACTGAGCCAACTTGCCTGCCCCACTTAGACCCTTGTCAGAAGAAAGCAGAGACACTTGCAATCTGGAACTCTTAATCTATTTATTTCCTTCACCATTTAGTTGTTATGTGGCTTTATAAACCAAATTTTAAAAGAAGAGTTGCTACTTTTTCATTGAAGAAGTCATGATGATTTTATTTGCCTTGGTGTTTCTCAAAATCTCAATTGAAAATCAGTTTATGAAAAAAAATTCTTCAAATTGCATGGAACCAGAAGCATACCATGTCCCCCTATCCTAATCTTAGCTCCTTCTGCCACTTCCAATTGTCAACCAGTCCTGGAATCTGTACCATGTAAGCTAGGCTCATTTAATTTTATATGGCAGAAAGTCAATCTAACTGGTTGGTACAGAAATAAAAGGTTAATTCATGCATGGCAGACAAATAACTTCTAGTGCCCAAATCTTAATTCTTTTTTCCTCTAATGCTGTCTTTCTAAAACTCTCTCAGCTTGTGGTATCCATCAATGTGTGGAAGCCATAAGCCCTTGTTTTCAGAACTTAGAAAACCAAGAAAAGAAAGACCTTTCGACTCCAACACAGTTAGGCTCCTACATATATGCTGCCCACCCTCCATACGTTAAATAATAAAATGACTCTAAAGCTTAGCTCCTTTGAGGCTGAGGTCATTTCTTTGTGCCCTGGAGCAGTACTCTTCACAGGACAGTGCACCCATGCACCCACCAATGGTGCATGAGATCACTTTGAAGAGTATTGAAACACATACCTGGAAGCATGGGCAGTTGGAAGGGGTGATAGATACTGGCATTGTTGATTGAAGGAGTCTTCACCAATGAAATAAAAATGCTCTGTGTGTTTACTTACATACTTAGAGAGTAGGAGAGCATATGCTAGCTAAATTGAGTGGCACACTACTGAAGGTAAAGGATGCTGCCCTAGGTTGGAAAGATGGCTCAGTGGTTAAAGCACTTACTGTTCAATCATGAGGCTATGGGTTCAAATCCCTAGAAACCATATAAATCCTGACATATAACATAAATATGTGTTATATGTCTCCCGCACTCCTATGGATATGAGTGACAGATATAAAAATAAATCCATGGAATCTTGAGAATTTTAGCCTAGTGTGCCTATAGAAAAACTGAAGAGACTCTGTCTCAAACAAGATGGAACATAAAGAAAAGCACCAGAGATAGATGTTTGACCTCTCCAGAGGTGTCATGACAGAAGCAGGTCCCCACCCTCACACACAAACATGAACACATTCACGTAAGAACATAACAAAATTAGTGATATTTTTGGTCATATCCAGAAAAGTATCAGAATGTTTCTTGATTGTATACATTAATGATTCACTGGATGATAAAATACTCAGCACAAAGTTAAACTTTGGAGAAAAAGATTTATTTAAGCCCAATATTCACTACTCAGGATCTCTTTGAATGTGGGTAAGGTTTACAACTCAGTAACGAGTTTAGGATTTCCCCAGAGGGACTCATATGGACCACATGAGAAATAATCACAAAAGATGGAACAGGTAGATCGCACAATGCAAAGCACATGGCTGGGAGGGAAGAAACAATGACCAGGCTAAGCTTTACCATTCGATTTTCTAAGGAATGAGGGCCAAGAAAGAGAAATTAGTCTGAGTCCCAGTGGTTGGTATTACGTTACACCTGTCAGGACGCAGCAATGCCTGTGAATTGTTAAGGTTTGCCCGCTACCCTCACCACTACTGACTACATTCTTAACCTTATTTCCATTTGTATTGTTCTTACTGGATAGTACCCAGGAATATCAGACAGTGGATAAGGTCAGACTCATCCCGTCTCTGTGGAACCCGCAGGGCTTTTTATCCATCTCCGTGTCTGTCTCCACATGGCTTAGGACCCGGATAACGACTTACAATTGAAAAATAAGATTCAGTCACTCATACTCTCTTGGCAGTGATGTTAGATTCTTATTTGACCAATTCTACCAGATTTGGAGAGCATCACGTGGCTACCGCCAAAGACAAATGATATACACAGACACCTAGAGAGAGAGAGAGAATCACACCCAGGTCTCAAAGTGATGAATATTTCATCATGTTGGGTGGATGTCCTATTATGCTAATAAATACAGATGGTTTGTAAAATAGGGCTGAAGACAGGGACATAACTCAGACGTTTTCAATTTGCCATTTAATTGCCCTATTTCTTTCATCTGAAGCACTCTGGCTATACTGTTTGAAACAAAAGCACACCAGTAAAGGGTTCTAGGAATCACATGGCTGTGCTCTCTCAATTACGTAGAGATATCCTGGTTAATTCCTGGGGTGAGAGGTTGCAGGCCCATGCAGAGATTTTTATAATACTTTATAATAGTTTTCTTTTTCACCTTAAATTGAGTATGAGACTTCACTATTTAACCTCAATTAAACCACAAGGATGTCAGTCCATTACAATTAGCTAAATTAATGTTCTGAATAGGAAAATGATGGTCTTGAACAAGCAGTAATTAACAGACTTTAAGCACCCTCTGAAAGGCCACCCCCACTCTCTGTCTGCATGACAACTCTGAAGGTTTCATTTTACGCAGACTGGTTTGCTCATGGCTGATATATGAAAATGGCACACCCACCCTGGTTATGTTCATTTTGCCTACTTACATTCGTTCATGACATCCATGTAATCCCAAAATCTTTTTTTGTGAGGCAGGTCCCTGAGCCCAATTATGTTCCACAGATCTCAAAGATAACTCCTGCTCATACCCATGCTATCAATTATTTTACTTTTCTATGTGTAAATATTATTACAAAGAACAATAAACCCTTTGAGGAGGTTTTGGAGAGATGACACAGTGCTTACAGCACTTGTTCTGACTGAGACCTCAGGTCTGAGCACCCATGTGGGGCAGTTCACAGCTACCTGTAACTCTACCCTCATGGTATCTGTCACCCTCTTCTGCCATCTGTGGGCACCTGCACTCAGATGTACATATCTGCCAACACACACACACACACACACACACACACACACACACACACACACATCATTAAAAATAAAATGTGTACTTAAAAAAAACCTTTGGGGACATGGGCTGTATCTACTATCTCTTATATTTTTAAATTTGTTAAAAGTAAATACCACTGATGTTATGGCTAAAAATATAGTGTGCATTCATAAATACCAGCTAGTCACTCAAGGCAGAGATAGATATTCTCTCTGTTTTAAAGAAATCTACTCTATTTTTTATTTTTAAAGTAGTATTATAAATACAACGTTTCTCCCTTCATTTCCCCCATCCAAATCCTCCCATATGCCTCCTTTTCTGTCTTTCAAATTCACAGCCTCCTTTTTAATTGATTGTGATTATAGTCATATATGCATGTAAGTATACATTCACAAATACAACCTGCTATGTGCGATGTTATCTGCATGTGTGTGTTCAGGGATCCCTCTTTGGTACTGTATAATCAATTGCTGTGCTCTTTTATGGGGAAGACTATTTTTACTTCTCTCAGCATTCCTTAATTGCTTGTAGTTCTTTATGCAGTGTTGCCCTTATGCTCTTTCCCCACCGGCTTTGGCATGTCTACTGGAGATGTCCTTCCACTCATGTTCACACAGATATGTTGGTGAGGCTATGAGTGTATCTTCTGCCATTACTAGGAGACACAATCGCATAAAAAACTCAGTGATCCTCTGCTTCTTACAGTCTTCCCCCCCCCCCTTACCCCAGTGTTGCCTGAGCCTGAGGTGCTGAAATGATTTTGTAGATGTATCCATTTGCTCTACAACCCTACAGGTTGATTGGCTGTGGGATTTTGTACTAGTCTCCATCTGTTGGAAAGAGAAATTTTCCTGACTCTAGGTGAAGACTATACTTGCCTCTAGGTATAAAGACAAATATTAGAGTGTCACTGGGGATACTGCTGGTTTAGTAAAATGGTGGTGGTAGATTCTCCTCCAAGATTCACTAGCCCTGGATCGTTGGCAAGGTTTCCAATGCAATGCATTATTTTGTTTTTGTTTAGTGAGTCTTCAAGTCCAATGGATGAGTTGTTGGTTACCACCAAGATATGTGTGCCACTGCTGTACCCTTAGAGTTATCATGGTTATTATTGTGGTTCACGGGCATCATAGCATGGCAGTACTGTTGGCTGCCTTCCTCCTTTGGAGGTTTGCATGGCCCCTTATGGTATGATGAAAGCTAGCACTCGGGCAGGAGACTTATAGGTCAGTTCCACCTCTGAGTTCTCTGAGCCCTATTTCTGAAGTGCATGCTAGTTTCAGCAATACAGACTTAGCTTCTATTTCTGGGGTGCCATCACGGGCAATAGAAATACCTGAACGTTTTGGGACTCTCTTGGACAACCTTGGCCAACAATTCAAAAGAAGAATACTTGCACCTGATGTGGAAGTTCTTGTTAGGTAGCCTTTGGGTCTTGGAGAGAGCCTTGACATCCCAAATAACAAAATACTGTCTATGTACATTTATACACAGACGTAAATGTATTATAGGGACATTTTAGGTGAATAGTAAAATACTATGATTTTTTATGACTTTTTCAGACATTCTTACTGTTATTCCACCCTTCTCTGAGAAGAATAAGTATAGTAGCATACAATATTTTCAAACAATATTGTCACAGTCTGATAAGAATGGAACATTAATTATTAAATTGAATATAGTTTTATATGATATTAAAATATTTCAACATTAGGACCCCACTCTGATCCCTAGCATGCTGATAAAAGGAGAATTAGGCCTGATCACATATCTTTAGCCCCAGCAGTGTGCAGGCAGCAGATTTGTCCCTGAGGCTCACTTACCACTCAGTCTAGCTGAGAAAACCTGTCTCAAAAGTTAAAAGGGAGAGTGATTAAGGATGACGCCCAATATTGACCTCGAGCCTTCACATGAGCATTCACATACACACATTCACACATACAGATACATACATGCAGATAACACACACACACACACACACACACACACACACACACACACACACACACTAAAATGGTAGGGGCATTAAAATCCTTAATGAACTACCCTAATGGGAGTTTATTCACAAGAAGACTTTGTTTCAGGCTGTGGTGGCAAAGGATCAGAGAAGGTTGTTTTCAGTAGAAAATTCAAGTTACATGGGTGGACTGTTAGGGAGAATAGAGGCTGTGCAGGTGTGGAGGGAAAGCTGATTTGGGGGGCATGATAAAGGTATTAAAAACCCACAAGCCTTTCATCTCAGCCTCCTGCAGTGACACTTCAAGTAGAAGCTGAGGAAAATGTATTTGCATGCAGTTTGTAGAGTGAAACGGATATTGAAATGGTTCTCAGACTTCTGTCAGAAACCACATGGGCAAAAGAGAAAGTACTGTCAAAATCTTTTAGGTTCAGGGTTAGCATGAAGAAAGCAATCTTTTGAAAGATCCTTTCATTAGGGAAAGTAGGGAAAAGTGAGACTAGAGAATATGAACTCCTCATTTGCAATAAGTGAGATAAGACAGTTCAAATATTTTACAGACTCTTATATTTTCTTAGTTTTAGTTATGGGAATGTGTGTGTGTGTGTGTGTGTGTGTGTGTGTGTGTTTGTGTGTGTGTGTGTGTGTCCATCTTAGTATGTCCACATGCATGCACGTACCCACGGAAGCCATAAGAAGGTGCTGAATATCCTGGACCTAGTACAATTCCCTCGTACAGGGGGTTGTAGACCACCTGATACAGATGACAGGAATCCAGTTTGGGTCCTATGCAAGTGTAGTAAACAGTTTTAACTGACACATTTATTCACACTCAAGTTCAAATATTATAATGTTGGAAAACAATGTCAAAATGATTGCTTTTTTACCTGGCCACTTAGAAACTGCTGTATGATTTCTACTAGATTATTTAAATATGTTTAAGGTTGTACTAAGTATATTAGTATATAAATATGTTTTCAAATGTTCTAAACTAAAAGATATTTTCTGTGTTTTTCCTCTCAAATTTGACCACATTACACATGTGTATAAACACATGTTATACAATTTCTCTTATGTTTACTTTTAAAGTGTAGTTTACCGTGTGGTTCAATGGATGTATGTTTAGTATCTTTTTCCACCTGTGGGTTATGGGCCCAAATTCCATGCATCAGGCCAGGAAGCAAACACCTTTAACCTCTAAGCAATCTTCTTGGCCCTTTTCTATAATTCTTCTTGGTAATCATAATGTTCCCAGTCTGCTATAAGGTTACCATCTCATGGCTTCTTAACCAGAACATCTGAGTCACTCAATCAAGCTTTCCAACAAGAAATAAATTTCCAGAATGCAATCATAATGTCCTCTCCTGTTCAACATGTGTTCTGTGCTCCCATGTCAAACCTTTCTAATTAATATCGACAAGCCCAAGGAGTGTGCAAACTTGACCTCTCAAGCTCTATTCCACATATTAAAATGGATACAGAGATGGAGACATTTATTCAGACAAATTAAAAAGTACAGGCATTCCTCCTGTTGTCTCACGAGTTCATAGTCAATTAATTTATCTGATATGTAACTCAATATTCCAGCTTTGTTATACACATTACATTTGTTCAGTATCTTTTTTAATTCGCTTAATTTTTAATTGAAAATAGATTCTTCTCTCATATAATACATCCCAATAACAGTTTCCCTGCCCTGCAGTCCTGCCAGCTCCTTCCCCAGGTATGAAATATACCACCACCACCCCAAAAAACAACAACAACAAAAAAAAAACACATAGAAAATGTAGGGTTTTAAAAAGATACACTGTGTGTGTGTGTGTGTGTGTGTGTGTGTGTGTGTGTGTGCACGCGCGCACGCAGCATAGACATGAGATAAGTAAGTACAGTGCTCAAAGAGACCAGAAGAAGACACTGGATCCCCTTTAGTTTGAGCAAAATGTAGTTGATGGCGACTCAGTGTGGGTCCCGGGATTGGCAAGCTCTCTTAACTGCTGAGCCATTACTTTAACTCTACAAATATTAGTTTTCTTTGTCAGGGTTCAGTCTACATAGCAATGATAATCTTGTTTGTTTTGATTTCATTCATTATATGCCATCCTTATGTGGACTAATACAATTTTAAAACCAAACACTGGATACATGCAAGACTTTTAGTCCAGCTCCTCTCTCTGCTCCTCAAAATATCCATCCTATCTTATTTCCTGGGATCAGAAAGGGACAAGATAATTATATCGTAACATTCTGGAGAAATGTTTTAAAAGGGAGTATATCTCAGTATTAATAACCCTGACTTTTCATCTCTTCATGAAACCCTCAATTTCTTAATCTTTATGTTGCTATAAGAAGAGATAATAGCCAGACCCAGACACTTGATGGCTGAGGCTCTGTGTCTAATCACTCAGTTGAAATCCTTGTATATCTCTTTAAAATTTTATACTTGAGAAATTTTCACTACTTGCCAATCAGTTCCAGAATGTTGACAGTTACAGAGTAAGCACAAGACACATGATCAAAGAATTTTATAACATAGTGCTGCCGTTTGCTATATTAATAAGATGGGGAACTTTTTATCACTGAGCGTCTTATAGGCCAGCAGGATTCATATCTGGATGTTTGTGTCATAATTCTGTCCTTTCTAAATACATTTATCTCAGCACAGAGACATGGAGAAAATAATTGTGTAAATCATTTGTTATGTGAGTACACACTCTGTTCTGTTGTGCTGTTAGCTCAGATGGGCAGCAAAACCTGCAACATTGCCATGGCCAAGACGGAACAATCTCCAGCCAATTTACTCACTTCTGTAGGTCTAAAATACACCGCTTGAAATTAGTCATTCAACATATCTCTAACACACACAAAAATACATGCTTCAACTACCAAGAAAGGCATTATATGTATTACTAAATGAACAGAGATTATCATTCATTGACCAATAGCTAATAGCTGTATGACTTTGATATCCACTGAAGAGTCCAAGTTAGGGAAAATAAAGTATGACATCTGCACTTCTCTCCACAAAGGTTATGAACCTCACTGGAAGACAGTCCTTACAAAGATAACATAATTTTGAAGACATTAAAAAGAGCGACATAATCAAAAAGGGAGTGGCAATGTAGATGATTCTCTATGCATTTTCTCTTGTCTCTTACATTCAGCTGGGGATATAGCCCTGTGGGTAGCATCACAGAGGCACTGGGTTCGACCTTCATCACTGTCTACACCAGAAATGAAGGCAGGAGTATTAGGGAGTTGATCACCTAAAACTGCTCCTGACCTATCTGGGTTTCATGAGACCCTGTTCAAACAATCACACAGGCACACACACACACACACCATGCACACGCAGACATGTATTCAAGTACCAGGGTTCAGGAGATGGTCTAGTCAATATTGCTCTTACCTCCAAGCATGAGAACATAAATTCAATCTGTCTAGCCATGTAGAAACTGAATATGCCAGACTAGTTATAATCCCCTTGTGCTGAGCAAGCAGAGACAGCATGGTCCCTTAAACTCCCTCGTCAACCAATCTAACCAAATAAATGGACTCCAGGTTCACCAAGAGACTGTCTCAAAACTTAAGATGGAGAGAAATAGAGGAAGCTACATGACACCAATCTTTGTCCTCTGCATGTACACACAAATGAATCTCACATGCATGTATATGTACACTTATAAACACATACAAAGAATATCCAAATACACAGAAAATTTGGAAGATGAAAATCAAGAATACTAAATATCTTTTATCTGTTCTCCATATTTTACTGACATTAATTCTTATCATAGTTATAGCATCTATTTTTTAACTAAATTTAGGTAAATTATTCACATGTGAGTTAGAAATGCTAAATAATTAATATACATTTCTACAACTTGCAGGTTTTTTTGGTGTTTTGGGTTTTTTGTTTGTTTGTTTGTTTTTTGTTTTGGTTTTTCGAGACAGGGTTTCTCTGTGTAGCCCTGGCTGTCCTGGAACTCACTCTGTAGACCAGGCTGGCCTCAAACTCAGAAATCTGCCTGCCTCTGCCTCCCAAGTGCTGGGATTAAAGGCGCGCACCACCACTGCCCGGCAACTTGCAGTTTTTAAACCTAATTACAAACTGAAGTTAATGACTTCTGAATAGGATTTAATAGATAATCCATAATTATTTTTCCCAATTGTCTTCAAATTCCTTTAGCCACATTTTAAAACCAGGACTCAAGCAAAAACTACATATTGCATTTCATTACTTTACATTTTCTTCTTTTCCCTTTTTCTTTTAGCAACAAGGAGCTTTTGGAGAGAGAAGTCTATTATCCAGCAGGTTGACTGTGTTTATTTTAACTTGTGATCTTGTAACCTTCTACCTCCTTGTCTTGTACTTATTAGAGAAAAGTTGGATTTCAGGGATTAATGGATGCAAGTGAATAGCTTTGGGCAGGAACTATTCATGGTCATGCTGAGATGGCTATATGCTGCATATAGAATTCATCACTGGGTCTGTTATATAACTGGTGTTAAGCTGGAGACAGCTGGATCTCACCATTGAAATTACACTCTTGGACTAATGAAACACTACAGAGTCATTTTGTAATATTCTGCTAGAAATGCTTCCTATTGACTTTTTCTCTAATAATTTAACCACTACCTCATTAATTAATAATTTCATTTAGGCTTACAAAGTTTACTTTATTAACCAGTTAATGTTTCTTTTCTTCAACAATTGAATGCTGGTACCTTCTATATGTTCATATACCAACTACACTTATTTAAATGTTCTTCTGTATGTTTTATGGTCATCTAGTTTACAATGATTTTGAGTTGAGCTGAATTTGAATGCATGCTTCAGGTAGATTTTATTTTTCTTTTGTGTGTGTGTGTGTGTGTGTGTGTGTTTCTTTGTTCTCATCAGAAGCTGAGGAACTGATTCTTGAAGCATGCTTCTTCACACAGCTAAAGATAAACTAAATACACTAGAAAAACCTTCTCATGACTCGAAAGTCCAGTTCAAAATTGGCATAGTGTCTTTTCCTTGGTACAAAATATTCCATTGAGGGAAGTTAAATAAATCAGTACCATCACTGTGGATGGAATGGGAGCTTTAATGGGAAACTGTACAAAGTTACCCAGCATAATTAAAGTGGATATGGACTACGAAGATGGCTTAATCACTAAAGTATTTGTCCTGCTAACATGGGAAAGTGAATTAAATTCTTATAGCTCCTGTGACAAAAGCCAAGGTGTGGCAATGAATATTTGTAATCTCAGCATTAGGGATGTTGGGCTAGAAGACTGCTGGCCTACTTAGTGAATTCCAGGCCAACAAGAGACCACACCTTAAGACAAAAAAGGAGGAACAAGGTAGATGTCACCCGAGGAGTAAAAGTAAAGATTGTCTCATGGCCTTCCACACACAATGCATGTGTATGTGTGTGTGTCTGTGTGTCTCTCTGTGTGTGTGTGTGTGTGTGTGTGTGTCTGTGTGTGTGTCTGTGTGTATCTGTGTGTGCCTGTGTGTGTGCACACATGAGCATGCAAAGGTCTTATGTATAACTCAGAAAAAGAAGACGGAAGCAATAACCAAAAGAGACACAATTATTTTCTGTTTCTTCCTTTATCGACACTACTATTTGCAGCATCTATAGAAAAGTACCTTATAAACATGGTTACTTCAATTTTATTTTGTTTGTTAATATCTTGTTCATGAAAGGGTGTGTTCAAGCCACAGTGTGAGTATGGAATTCAAAGTATAGCTTTCCAGAGCTTGTTCTCTCCTTCAACTTCTTTGAGGCAGAGTCTCTCTTGTTTTTGCTATTCTGATGTGTGTTTTCTAGGCTAGCCAGCACATGAGCTTCTGGGAAATTCTTCTGTATTCATCCCCCATCTTATCACAGTGGTGCTGGAATTACAGATGCACATGGCCACATCTGTTTTTTTATGTGAGATCCAGAGGTTGGTTCAAGTCACCAGAATTGTAGGGCAAGTGCTTTTGACTACTGAGTGATCTCCTCCATCACATTTATAACAAGGTAACAAATATAAGAGCTTTTCAAGCATGTGTCAGTCCAGTTCTTATCTATTTGCATTTATCAACTTTGTCCTATCACATCATAAGAATAATTAGCATTAAATAGATGTCACTTGTCAAATAGTGAGCACAGAGGCAATGGCAGTGATTTTAAATTCATCTTTGTATCATTGGTTCCCATCCCAATCTTAACAAAAGAGTTTATATCACATTTTTATTTGTTTAGTGCTGTGGGGGTGCACATATCTGAGAAAAAGCTAGAGGAAGTCAACATCTTGGAGCCCCTCATTTCTATCCCTAATGCATAGAAGCTAGTCAGTAAATATATGACAATTAATCCAGAATGATCTTCGACTTCTTCAGATAACTTCAGTCCATTGATGGCGAGTTCTTACTTTCCTCTAACTGTGAGAACCACTAGCTTTGCTTACCAGCTGAAAGCGGAAGGAGCCTGGTGTGCACCTAAGTCTAAACTGAATTAACGACAGAGTGGACACAGTACTTCTGGGTCTGTGGGGAGACAGCCTGTTCCAATGCTCTCCGTCTACATTGTGCTATTGTTTCCCAAGGTAAGGTAATTGTCACTAATATTTTGCCCATTCACAGTACACGGTACTGGATAAAACACTAGATATGCTATATCTCTCAAAAACACAGAATCAGATATGGAGTTAAAGAAACAATCACTTTCTTTCCTTTTATAAGATACTGTGGAGAGATGAGTAGACATATTGTGTCTATATGCAAGCATGTGTGTGCCACTGCATGTTAAGTCAGAGGACAGGATCAGGTGTTGGTCCACGCTGTCCACCTTGCTTAAGAAAGAGTCTTTTGTTTGCTGTTCCCATGGCAAGCTAGCTGGCCCATGAACTTCCAATGATTCTCATGTCTCCACCCTCCAATTTCTCGGTAGGAGCACTGGGATTACAGAAGAGGAATCTACTCCATCCAGCTTTCATATGGATGCCTAGAATCTGGACTCAGGTTCTTACATCTATGCAGCTAGTGCTTTATCTACTCAGTCTCCCCCTAACCCAAACAGACATCTTAATTCTATTTTAAAGCTAAATAATCAAGGCAAGAATATAATAGAAGAGCTTATAGAGACCAAGGAAAACTAATTCAAGTCAGTATTAGAGACAACTGTCTGCTCTGTAGGAATAGAACAAGTTACTTGCAAGCTAATATCCAATTATATAGTGATTTCTCAAAACACAATAGGAATTTGAAAATCTAAATAATTCCATTGACGGCGAGGTGAATTTTGATTTTTAGAAGATTCCCAGAAGCAAAGATAAGAAATGAGAGGGAATCAATGGTACTGAGAGCCCAAATTTGCATAAGTAACACTGGTGTGGGTTTCACCATCCTTTTATAGATGGATACTCATGCAGTTACAGTCGACAGTTACCACTGATAAATTACAAATGCAAGACTGTAGCAACTATTTCACAAATACATTTCCTAGTTTACCCTGGATTGTAGCATTATAATGTCTTTTATTCAGTTCTTTCCCTTTGTTTCAGAAATCCAAGATGGTTTATTGTGTAGAAAAGCCACTTGAGAATGACTGGCTGTGTTCATAATTGATGTATAATTAATGGAACGCCTTTTGCCAGCGCTGAGGAGTTTCACGGACTACTCATACACCCTAGTGGGAGAAATTGGTCAAAGCATTTCTGCCTTAAAAGGGAACACATATACATAGAACACTTCGGCATTAACAATATTAGAACTCCCTGGTGTGTCCTAAAATTGTGTAAGCAAGCTGATATAATAAAATCTGACATAAAAAGCCACTTAAACCACACTAATTAGGTGGATAATAAAAATCAAGCAACTATTGAACTGCATGGCAGTCACAATAGACAATTAAAGGTTAATTAGATGTGTGGAAGGCAAGTCCCTGCTGCTCTGGGATTTATGTAATTGTCAGATGTTTTAGACAGATTCATAAGGGAGCTTGCCATATAGCATAAAACCCATGAGAGATTTATTTCTATTAAAAAGAGTTATTTGAATGAAAAGACTAAGCCATAGGAATTTGGATGTAGGGCAAAGAAGAAAGGGAACGACAATTATAATAAAATATTTACAGGCACTCTGCAAATTTGGTCAATGTTGAACATGAGCTGAAATTTACATTTATTTTTATTCTAAATCAGATTTATTATTTTAATTTAATTTTCATAAATGTGTGAATGTGTATGTCGTGTGTGTGTGTGTGTGTGTGTGTGTGTATGTACTGATGGGGCAAAATAGAGTGTCAGATACTCTGTAGCTAGAGTTACAGCTGAGCTGCCTAACAGGAATGTGGAGTATTAATTAAACTCAGATCCTCTGGAAGACCCACAAGACCTATTAATCCCTTATCCATTTCTCTCACCACCAGGATAGTATTTTGAAAAACCCATAGAGATGATATTAGGTGAGGCTGTCTGATGAAGTATGAGAAAACCTAAGGGCTGGAGAAGGTGAAAGCTGGGAGCTGGATTTTCATCTCAATTTTGTCCCTTAAAGATTATACCCTGAGAGCTCATCAAAGTTTCTTTGGTCCTCAGACTCTCCTTCTAAAAGATGGAATCTAGTGCTGATGTTCTGGCATTCTAAGTCTCCTATATTGAGATAATGCCCATGACCGAGATATGTTATCAACAGTAGTTTCTCTGTTGTGCAGAAATATGTTGATATGCTTCTTGGACCCTTTAAAGGTAGACTCTCATCAAACCCTATAAAACTTTATTCTACCACAAACTCAACTCCAAGTCCATGCAAAGGAAACCAGAAACTTGCAGGCATGTCTTAGGCATAAATTTCTTGGTCTTCTTGGTCAATTACTATCAAAGGCTTTTTTGTTTATATACATGTGATATATATTTACACATGCATGGGATGGTATATGCACAGAGGGCTGAGATGAACTTTCAATTTCTTCCTCAATCATTCTCTACCTATGTTTTTAAGACAATGTCTCTCTCTGAAACTGGAGCTCACTATTTCAGCTAGACCAGCTGGCCAGAAAGTGCCAGAGTTCCACATGTCTCTACTTCTCTAGCCTTTGGGTCATAGCAAGTCCTCAGTCTCACCAGCTCTTCATGCAGATCCAAATGTCCAAGGTCAAAAGCTCATGCTTGTGTAGCAAGTACACTAATGAGAGAGTCTTCTCTCTAAACTAATACTGAGTTTCAATGATTAGTGATTTTGGTGTGATTGTTGAATATTAACAGTCTCTTCTGTCTCTTATAGTCTCACAGGATATCAATACATGTTTTCTTTGACTCCTTTTAAAGACTGACATATAGCTAAAACATGCCCAATAATTTATAGCAATGCATAACTTAGAATGATTTCAAGTAAAGTCAACATTGATTAAGTGATCCCATAGGTCATCATTAATTAGCACAACTCTGGGAATTAGTAATGTTTACTTTCCCATAAGCAGAAAGAGTTACAACTCTGAAGTTTGATGGTGTCCTCTAGCTGGTAAGAAACGGATTGTCAACCTAACTCAGAATTTGTCAGTTACTCTGCTTTATGTAAGCATGTTTTCTGTGTTTGTTTTTTAGTTTGTTACTTTGTTAGTTTTCTAGTTTGGGGAAATGCACTTTCCATACTCTCTCATATTTCTTCAAAAGGTTTCATAACTGAGCAGGTTTAGAATATGCTCACATCTAAGTGAACACCAATCATCTGACCAGGAACAGCTGAAAAGATATATAGAGTTGCAATAAAAATAAAATAAATAGCTGATATGTTGACATCTTTACCAGAAAGAATGAAAGAAATCATTAAAATATTTCAATTCATGGTTTTTAAAAGAAAGAACATTTTTTTCTCACTTAGAGTAACTTGACTTTAAGGCTCAGAATCATGGAACACAGTAGTTCAGTGCCCTTTAAGTGCTGGGCTTCAGAGATGCCTTAGGGGGAGTAGAGGGCTTCAGGTACCCACTTAGGAAGAGACAAAACTTTGCAAAAGGGAGTTGCTGGTGTGAAGAGGTGAGAGGCCATGGCTGGATTCTGCAAAGGCAGAAGTAGGGTGGTTTGAAGAACCCCAGTATGTGAATGTGTACTCATATGGAGTTGGTGTGGGCCCTGGATAAGACAGAAGCTCAGAGGAAGCAAACTAGTGAAGATATTGGTACAAAACTCTTGTTTGTCCTGGAAAATAAAGTCGAGTTCTAAAAGGAAACATGTGAGTAGATGTAGTTGCAAATTTAGAGAAACATGAAGAACAGTGAGTCTCACCAGCATGTGACATGATTAGTCTTTCTTAGGAATGGGGGGTGTGGAGCAAGACTTGGAAAAGAAGCAAGACTGCATGGGTTGCATTTTGCCCTCCCCCAAACTTTACTTACATGCTCAAACCTAGTGTCAGAGCCACAATTTTGGGTTTCATTTCTGTCTCTGCAGCCCATTCCCATATCATACTGACGTAAACACTATTAACAATTTGGATAAGGACAATCAATACCTTATGTGACTCACTGATTTATAAGAAGCCATCAGAAAATAATTGAGATGTAGAGTATAATATTTTGCAGTGATAATAGATGTTTTCTCACAATATAGTATAAAACAAAAAATCAAAATGTAAAATTTCTATAATGTAATCTTTGTATGTGTATGCAGAAAGCAAGAGACTAGATGGGGCTGGATTGGTACTCAGTCATTACAAATGCCTACTGCTCTTGCAGCAGAGCCCAGTTCTTTTGATAGCAACCACATTGGATGATTCATAATTGCCTGAAACTCCAAGTCCAGGGGATCTCCCACCCTCTTATAGTCTCCACAGGCACCTGCACACACGTGATATTCATGAACTGAGGCAAACTCACATGCATACACATAAATAAAATTAGTTAATTAATAAAACTTTTAAAAGAGATTGAATAAAAACGTGTGAAAAGATTGGTGGAATATATATCTGAACCATGAGGTCACAGGTTGTTCATCTTTACACATTTTTGTTCTTTCCACATTTACTGTATTTATTATTTATACAATGAGAATAATAATCACTTGAATGAGAAAAGTAAGAGAAATGAAAGCAAGACATGTTTCTAACCAGTTAAGCAGAATATGTTCTCAAACCAATTTCATTCCCTGTGTGTATGTGAAACCAAACTATCATTCTCTATTTTTGATAGAAAACACAAAAACTGACTAAGGAGATAATTAAAACTTGTGCCTGCCTATCAACATGGGGACACTCCAATTCCCATTTCTTCTTGGTGCTTGAACCTTGCCGTGCCTGTGGGTTTTCTTTCAAAACATTTAATAGAGAATAAGAGACCATCCCTCCCTGTTAACTATAGGGTAGGCAGCAAACACACAGACAGCCTTCATAATTATGCCTTAGACCACACTAAGACTGCAATTGTGTGTTTGGGAAATTGTACCTGAGTACTATCTCTTTGTGTCAAATGTCAGAAAATAGTTGTCCTCTATAATAACATACCCCGACTTCTAGGTGGTATAGTGGGGGCTGGTCTTGAGGGAGGAGCCGGGGATGGGATAGGGAAAGTTGGGGGTTGGAAAACTGAGATCCACCGTGAGTTACTGGCAGAAGTAGCCAGAAATATAGCAAGGCACATTCTAGAAACTATGCTGATTTCTTGCTGCCAAAAGCAGAGAGGGAGCGGAGAGAAATGATTGTTTGTTAAATATAAATAAGAGAATTGCCCTTGCCAGTCACCAGACAATTGTGCTGTGTCTGGCTTTGTCTTGGGTTCCTTGGACGTGGCCCTAAGCCCAAGCACATTCTTTATTGTACTGGCACTTAAAATAAACAACTGCAGATTCAAAGCATCTCATCCAATTGCACAAAGACCAGGGCTCTCTTCTTCCACTCTTCTTCTAAATACTGCACACTGAAAATACATGGCTTAGAAAGATATTAACTTGCTTTTTTATGCCATTTTGGGTTCAAATCCTGCCTTTGCTTGTGATCATCTTGAAATATGGTGACACTACAGATATCTTACCCCTAACTATGGAAGGTTCAATGCAGCAGCTTTCAACCAGGGACATGGGGATCTAGAAGTTTAATCAAAATGTTAATTCATTCTTATGTCCAGCCAGGGTGTATAAACTCTCTGCTAATTGCCAGGGTGATGGCACAGTCAGTTACCTGCTTGCTGTGCAAGTATCAGCACAGGAATTTGGATGCCCAGTACTCTTTCTGAAGTTGGAAATAATGTATGATCTAAGATAGCTCCTGAGCATTCTGTGCAATGGCTTTGCATCCGAGAAGCTAGGACATAGGAAACAGTTGTCCTGGGCACCAGCTCATATTGCACTTGTTTTATCCGCATTCAGACTACCGTCTTGTTTCCCTCATTAACATGACAAAGTACCTTAAGAAAAGCAACATAAGAGAGGAAGTGGCTACTTTGACTCACAGTTTGAGCACATACAACCCATCATGGGAAAGACGTGGTAGCAGGTAGCTGGTCCCTTGCATCAACAGTCAGAAAGTGGAGAGTGAACAGGAAGTGGAGCTAGACCACCAAGGTTGTCCCCCCCTGAAATGACCCCCTCTTTCCAGCAATGCTCTACCTCCTAATATTCTACAAACTTTTCAGACAGTGCCACCCGTTGGGAACAAAGGGTTCAAGCACATGAGCCTGTGGAAGAGATTTCACACTAGTACCACAATAAACTTCCACTCCCTCTTACTATTGAATGCATCCAATGACAGATGAGATCATTATTTCTATGAAGGCAGAACTTGAATACTTAATGAATAAAGTTCAAACATTAATGAACCCCAGGGAAGGCAAATTCTTCACAGAAGTAACAGAAAAAAATCCTGGAGAAATATAGGAGTATTAAGCATAAATGAAGAAGCACTTCTATGTGGCAGCAATGGGAAGAAGCCATATGAGAGAATGAAGGATCTTTGATAACTCTAAAACACTGCCAAGACCAGTCTAATTCCTAAACTTCACTCCCTTAAAAATGCAGACATAAAACAGAAACAGAGACAGCTGGCCCTTCAAATCTATTCAGTTCCATTATTTAAAGGTTTATTAAGTATATAGATCATAGAGCCTGAGTCTCAGATTTTCAATGAGACCCAAGTCAATATATTAAGGCACAATGTTGAGAAAGTGACTTTATTGAATACTAAATATCTTTACCAGTGGTATGTCTCCACAAGACCAGCACTCCCACCTGAATAGGTATTTCAACAGCTATGAAGTAGTAAATCAAAGCTGAATAAGTTAAGCCTGGTTTTTGAAACAGACTATTTGGGAACAGATAACGGACCCTGTCACTTGACAATTTCTTTCCAAAAGAGATATGGGTTATAATCCGTTACATTATAAAATGAATACCCAAAGAGGTTCTTGCAAAAATAATTGCTTCTCTGCCTTGTCTTTAGCTCTAAACCACACTTAGTGCTCTAGTTTTGATATGCCCACCATATCATATTTATGAATGATAGAATGATTCCCCCTCCTGCATCTCTCTCTGTGTCTATCTCTGTGTCTGTGTCTGTCTCTCTCTCTCTCTCTCTCTCTCTTCTCTCTTTCTCTCTCTCTCTCTCTCTCTCTCTCTCTCTCTCTCTCTCTCTCTCTCTCTGTGTGTGTGTGTGTGTGTGTGTGTGTGTTGTGTGCAGATGCATGTGCATGAGACATGAGGAAGCCCCAAAATATCAGGTGTCCTGCTCTGCCTTACACCCCTGAGTCAGGCTCTCTCTATTGAATCTGGAAGTAGGCTGGCAGGCAGCAAGCAGTGATCCTCCTGCTTCTGTTCCTGTTACCTCACGAACAGTACTAAGGTTACAGGTTCATTGGTGACTACATGCACTCTTACTCCCTCAGCCACCTAAATATTAGATCTATGAGCCCCAGAACCCCATCATGCACTTTTAATTTGATAACCTAATAGAATTCTTCACATTTGTATAATTGCTCATTATCTCCAAATATTGTCAAGTTCTAGTTACTCTCAACTTCTTTCCCTGCCTGAACCATCATGCTCGGGATTCTGATACCATACCATGGCTGTGAGCCCTGGCCAGAACTCACCTGGAGACCAGACAAGCAAGGGTTATCTAAAGGTGGGCAAAGATGGCCTCTCTGTGCTGATTCTTCTCCTAAAGTAATAACTTTGATTTTATTCAATGGAAATGATGCTCTTTCAACAGGAGTCACTCTCACTTTATTAAACCTTGACTATTTGAAGATTGTCCTGTCTCACAGAGATGCTTCTAGAAGAAAACTTAAACAAAAATGATTGAAACACAGAGACATCAATAAGATCAGTCATGGGATTATACGATAAATGTTGTATTCAGGTTTTCAGTCAGTACCCAATGGGCAAAAAAAAAAAGATGTCACCAAAGATTCTAACATAACATCCATTAGCCCTATGGTATATCCAAATAACTACTCCAGAGAAGGAAAACAGAGTTTGTGAAAAAATGTTGTCAACCAACACTTAGAACTCTAGACAGAGCAGTGAAAATAAAATTAGCTATTATGTCCTAAGATGCCATACTTCCACAGAAAGTAGAGGAATAGTGTAAATCTGAGCAAGTGGTCTATAGGCCACATATGCCTGACCAAGGAGAAAGACAGGAACAAAGCTCCACTCACACTCTACTCTGTAATTATTCTGTCCTGCTATAGGAAGATGTCTTTCTTTACCAAGGAGACTCCACATAGCTGCAGATGTGTTAATGTGTGTTAATGGAAGCAGCAGGCCTGAGATAGCTAGTGATAGAATCAGCTGCTTGCGTATTTGGTCCAGACTTAATATTTAGGAAGTGATGTTTTAGAAGTGCCCCACCATTTCTCAACTTTGATCAGTTCCTTATAACTCTGCTAGATATGCAAACTGTGTGGGTCATGATAGGGGCATGACTTCCTTTGTATCAGCTGGGCTGAATGCATGCTAGTTGTCTAAGTGTCCACACTTCCTCACAGAAACTCCAGGTGAGGAAAAACTAATGAGCTTCCCAGGGAGGAAGCATTTCTCAAGGGTTGTCACTTGGATGGGGACTGAGACACTCTACCTACTACACTGAAAGAGAGCCAGAAGCATTTCACTCAGTGTCTTCCAGGAGGTGTGTTTTCCATGATTCTGCCCCTTATTAATTCTACTTTGCTTCCTTTTTTGTCATGATAAGTAAGCTATTGCTATAAACATGCCTACGTGCGGTGTCCACAAAGTCTTTCTAGAGAATCTTCAAACATTAAAGGGGTCTTGCTAGCTCATACTGAGGTCATATTTTTTGTTATCCCATCTTCCACAAATGCTGTGTATCTGAACGTACTGACTTTTCTACAAAACCATTCTAAGGGCTAACTAAATCTCTGACTGGAGGCAAAGAGGGTTAAGAAAAATGCATTAGCTTTCTGCCCTGCTTGTTACTTTTCCTTCAGAGAATCATTACTCACCTTGCACGTGCCTCACTAACAAGAGCCCTTTCTGGATCAGAATGGTCCATAGAATTGAGAGTAGATTCCAGCAATGGATATGGGATCGATCCTTTCAATGCTTATCAATATCCTAGATGCTGTGTTTCTGGTTAGAATTACATAGCTGAATGAATCATTATAACAGAGAAGTAATAGTAGGCCTAGGTTAGGACCTAGAATATAAGAAGACTATGTGATATTGCAAGTTTCTTATTTCTCCGATGATATAATCTTACTCTCACATGTAAGCCTTCAGCCTTAACAGTTTTACCCCCCACCCAATAAAGGAAGGTATGCATTTCACTGTTGTTAATAATATTAAACAGATCATTGACATTAACAATGTACTATGGAGTCCAGCATGTAGTGAACTCCAAACAATAGAAACATTTTTAAAATTAGAATCTTCAGAGTAAACTTAGAACATAGATTCATCTAACCCAGTGTCCTATGCTTGCTTAATCCAGGTCACCAAAAAAAAAAAAAAAAAAAAAAATGGAAACAGCAACTGACAATGGCAAGCTAGGGCATGCAATTCTGTTGCTTTTATTTTTTTAATAATTCAGCACATTAATAATTATATATCTGCTTAAATAGGCATGAGGTTGATGCCAAAAGTTTTGATTGTATCAACTCCAAGATCCAATGATATATTCCTAATAACAATTCTGCAACACCCCAGGAATCTGCTTTAAACATAAAAGCGAACAATAATAAATCACAAAGCCCATTTGTCTTTTTGTGCTAACAGTTCAAAACATACTCCAAATACTGACTAAGATCATGCACCTGTACACCACGAAATGACCATGAATTTAGTTTAAAATAATGCACAAGAATTCACCACATGCTAAGTAGAATTTGGGCCAGAATCTCTCTAGTATAGACTAAGGATAATAAAGGTGAGCTAGGATGATCCTCATGAAAAAGCGAAGAGAGGAAATAATTTGCCTCCCAATATCTGTCCATCTTAGCTAGTTGTAAGGTCAGTCCACCAAGTTCCATAGTTCAATAAAATGTGCATCAATACATACACACCAACAAGTATTACAACCAGGAATATGATTGAGCCTTTTGTACTTCTGACTTCCTGGGAGAACGTTTGATCTCATGACTATACATGAAGCCTGCTAAGACTAAATTATCATTTCTTTTGAAAATCCAGCTTCTCGGACCTCTCTGTACATGAACTGACAAAAGATGTAGTGTGCCTTCTGTTCCTAAAACATATTCAATTATTTATATAGTTATTTTAAGCCCCTTACTAATAAATTCAATGCAAATAGCAGAAGAAAACATCTTTAAAATGAATATAGATGCTTCTGTTTCCATGGGTGTGTTATGATGCTATTGATTTTCCAGTCATCTTCTTTTAAAGCTAGCTTCAAAATGCTTTTTAAGTGTTCAATCTCATTTATCGAAGCCTTGAAAGTTGATTGCTTTAATTTTCCCCCAATCAACAAGATAACCCTTAATTTTAAGGTCTGGATTAGTGGCACTCCCAACTATGAAGTCATGAAGGCATTTATTTACATTAGAATCAACATGAGTTCAAACTTAATGCCCTCATCAATTTTCCAAATAAAACTGCAGCTGCTGTGCAGAACAGGTGAAATGAGGTCTGTATTTCTCAGATGTAACATAGCCAAGAGCTTAACCCGGGCTTCATGAAGTTTAAAAGCAATAAAGCCAAAGTTATTTCAGCCCTGCAGCTTACTTATTTAAAGAGATGGATGTTATCGGCTGCCTTTCAAGGTGCTGCTTAGACTATCGTTAAAACTCCTAATGGGATCTCTCAGAGGTCCATGTAGAAACCATGGACTTATAAGCCCCACCCTTTTCCCCAACCCCTTTAAAAGAAAAGCCAAAAGCAAATGTGATGCTTCACTCAGTAGGTAGGATTTACAGAAGCATATAGACATTCACAAGTTTTACTAAAAAGAGGGTGTATTAGTTACTTTTTCTCATTTCTACTCCAAAAACATTACCCAGAGAAAACAGTGACTTGTTTTTGTTCACAGTTTTAAGTCCAGTCCATGACATGGGGGAAGGTGTGGAGGACGAGGCTGCTGCTCACATGACTTGAACAGTCAAGAAGCAGAGAGAAGAATGCCTCTGCTCGCCTTGCTCTCCCCTTTACAATAAGTCCAGGATGCCAGTTCACGGGATGAAGCCATCCATATTTATGGTGAGTCTTCCCTGAGGGCAGTCCAGGTGAGGCTAGATCCTGTAAAGTTAGCAATCAGTATGACAATCCACAATGAGACTGAGAGATTAGATGATATTCAGTGTTAGAATACAATAGCTGACAGGAGCTCCTTTGAGGACTCAGAAAGCAAGGGTAATTCCTCAGTGGAGCCAGTATTACAATGCAATTACCAAGTTAATGGCACAAAAACATCTCCTAACTGGTCCCCCAACTACAGGAACAAAAGTCATGTTTTTGCCTACCTATCACCATCTCAGAGTGCCAAGAACATGCTAGCTCTAATAAATACTGAATAACTAAAATAATAGTCCTAAATATAAATAGCTGTGATTAAAGACCATGGAAAGTCTCCTAGCAGGTGCTATGAAGGCAGCCTGCCTGATTGGCTAAAACCCGAAGCTTCAAACCAACAAGAACAAGCAGGAAGAGACACAGGGAAGTAGTTACCCTTCTTGGTTGGGGTGTCTCAGTTATTATTCTTTCATTTACTTAGTGTATGTGATGGGGGCTTGAAGATCATCTATGGGGATGCTTTCTTTCTTTTTTCCCTGTGGGCCCCAGTGATTGAGCCGAGATCATCAGGTTTGTTGGCAGGCATGATTCCCAGTAAGCCATTTTACCAGCCCTCTCATTCCTATTTCTGATTCTGTCTCCTCTCTCTCTCTCTCTCTCTCTCTCTCTCTCTCTCTCTCTCTCTCTCTCTCTTTCTCTCTCATTCTTTCTCTCTCACATCCTCTCTCACATTCTCTCTCTCTCACATCTTCTCTCTCACACCCTCTCTCTCACATCCTCTCTCTCTCTCTCTCTCTCTCTCTCTCTCACTCGCTCTCACACACACACACACACACACATATTTTAATAAAAATCCCTTTAATCTAATTAACTGTCAAGTAAAAGCACTATACATCTAATTTAGGAAGAAGCCACTTTTGTCAAGGGTTGCTGCTGCATCCAACCTTCTGTTTCTGGATACACAGGTCCAAGTATATATGTTCTCACTGCATTGGATCTTCTGTCCTCTGCATTCTTTGTTAACAAAGAAGGCAGAATTCAAAACCAAATGTTTGGGCATCATTTCTTTGCATGATGGTGGGAAATCATAATGTTGTATTGCCCTGCGCCATAGCTGAAGTTTCTATACTGTACCAACTTAGCATGGAAAAGATTATTATTGGGACATTAGGCACTGACTTAGAATAAATAATGATGCCTGATGCTTCTAGATTGCTTGTGGTTATGAAAAGGCAAATCAAGGCAATATTTCTATTATGATTCTCATCACTGTGAAAGCCTGAGCTTTCTTTCATAACCAGAAAAAATAGATGATGGAAAATTGGCCCAGAGAAAAGACAGAGGGAGTTTAAGCCAGAGGAAAGGACTTTCAAACAACTGATTGCATGTGTGCAATGATGGTATGTGTAAGTGAAGAAAGGGATTCTCAGATGATCAATGTATCTGTCTAAAACAACTAAAGACAAATTATAAAACTGAGAAACATAATATTTAAACCCATATTGTGGGATTAAAAGAAGAAAGAATATTGCAGAAAAAAAGTGGTCATTGGAAGACTTCAAAATGAAGTGCTAGAAATTATAGAATTGGTGCATAGTAGTAAAAGATTAAAACTACAAAAGCCCATAGGGGGCCTATAGGTCACTGTGCAGTCTCACTGATGCATTTTTAGAGTCTTAGAGGGACGAAGATTGTCAAAGAGACAGATATTTGAATGTGAAGTGGTTTAAAATTTCCTAGTTTGACTGAAAAGTAAATTAAGCCCTAGAGGAAACTCAGAAAATCCCAAAGAAAATACTTAACACTAAAAACAACAAAGGGGGCTGGTGATGTACTTAGCTAATGGAGTGCTTGCCTAACATAGAGAAAGCACTGAGTTCTGTGCACAGAAACATATACACTGGGCAGGGTAATGTGCACCTGTAAAGACAGAATGATTTGCAATTCAGGGTCATCCCCAGCTAATAGAGAATTCTAGACAAGGGCCAATGAAATGCCTCAGTGGATAAGGGTGCTTACTGCCAAACCTGATGACTGGAGTTTGACATTTTGTACCTAAATAGTGGAAAGAGAAAACCTACTCTCACAAGCTGTTATTTAACCTCCATGAACACACCATAGCATGGACACTGTGCACACGTTTGTATACACTACATGAATGTATAAGTCCCAGGCCCACTTGGGGTGTATAAGATCCCCGTCTAAAAAAGCAAACAAATATGTCATAGTCAGACTCCTAAAAATCCAGATATATGTTTTTTAAAGCTTCTAAATAATTAAATTGAAAAAGGAAATTCTTAAATCTATATGAACAATAGACTCTAACATAAAAACTAAATTTCAAGCTTTTAAAAAAAAGGAATGAGTAGAATAATCTGATTTTAGTATATAGATAAACCATAAATTTAGAAGTAAACAAACAAAAATTTTATGTCAATATATTCAAATTCCACTATGAAAAGAACAAATTATCCATAAAAATGTAAATAACTCATAACAAACAAAGCCAAGAACCAAACAGAATATGCTCTATGACTCTAAAAATTCTAGAGTAATAGAAATCCCTGAATGATTGTACATATTGTATGACAGCATATAATAAATATGTAGAGATACAACCCGGTGGATGGGAAGAGGGCTTGTTGTGTGATCATCTGAAGCTAAGTTCCCATATCCAGAAACCACATACAAAGCTGGGCATGATTACATGTATGCATATGACCCCAATACTTCTGAACATTTAGGATGAGCGAAGACCAAAGGATCATTGGGGGTTTGCTATCTGCCAGCCTATGTACAGGTTCAGCACTCCTACTGGGAAGAGATGGGAGAAAGAGAGAAAATTCCTCAGAAGCTCATGGCCAAGCAATTCTAGTTTCCTTAGAGGCAAATAACAAAGAGATTCTATCTTAATCAAGCTGCAAGACAAGGACCAGAGATGGTGACGTCTACGAACATTCTCAAACACACACACACACACACACACACACACACACACACACACACACACACAACCATGATTAGGTTATAGAGAAGCCCAGCTCTTCCTCTGCATTTAACTCCTTTGACTTTTTCTATCTAGAGCACTTTAATTTTACTTCCTGTTAAAAAATGTCCACATAAAAGCCCCCAGACCTAACTACCCATTTATCCTGGGTTTATTCGATTCTTCCCTGAGCCTGTCCAAGGTAGGATAGTGAGTATTTCTCAAAATTCAGTTCTAGCTCTTATGTTCCATCTACTTCCCAGTCCTTATCTGTAGATCCCAAATCCCAACTTTATCCTTATTTTTATTCTATAAGCACAGGCATTAACACTGTTTTCTACCATTCACCTTTCATCATTACCCTCCTTCCCAACCGAGGTAAACATGGCTTGACTTTTCTGAAAACATAATCAGATCATTTTTCTCTGCACAAGTATTCACCATAAACTATCACCAACTCAGTGTAAAATGTACAACCTGTTCATTTCCATACAATGAAGGCATAGTGACTTCTGTTATTATCAGCGATATCACTAAGGAAATCTATGTGTTTTTCTTTCTACTGGTCTCTCAATCAGGGCACACACATCCTTGATTATTTCTGGCTATTACAGTGGATTGATTGGTTCCCTAATCTTGAGGAAATTGAGACTAAAGAAAATTTATATTTTTCACTTACAAAGTGCCTGGAAATTTCTACTTCCAAAAGAAAAAGATTGTTGTAATGTCACCAGAAATTTACCCAGGGCTGAGAAGTCTGGTCTAGCTACAAAACAGTTTGTTGTTGCTGACAGAGTAATTCAATACAAAGTACGTGTGTGAAAACATGCATAGTTCTTGCAGTCCACCACAAAGAAGACCAGTAATTACTGTACAACTGCGTGGAATGACTCAAGGAAAAGTAAAATGTTTAAAAAAGAAACCACAAAGGAAAGATGGAAGGAAGAAGGGGACATCAAGGTGGACTGCGGAGTTTTACATCACTTTTTATTCCAAATAAATTTGTTGGATGTGTGTTCTAAAAGTTTTTGGGTAACTTGTTTGTTTTTCCTTGGAGGGCTGGTAGTGGACTCTCTCCTGACATAAGAAAATGAAGTAATTTTTTTCACAAAGGACATTTCTGGGTTGATTTTTTTAAATGATAACAACTCTCAGCAAGCTCATCTGTGCCTACAAATCATTGGTTCAATCGGTTTTTCTTATCAAAATGTGGCTGGGCTGTAAGATAATGACCCAAGTTTAAGATCACAAAAGTGTCCTGTAACTGGAGGTATCTGTACTAACAGATGGCCACATCTGGGTGCATGATCAAAAACTATTATTTAAGTCCAAGTATCTCTCCTTGGTACACAATTGATTGTGCCATGATTCACTTGGAATGCATCTCTACTGTCTAGGATATTCTCTGTTGTAACTCTCTGAAAGGCCATTCTGTGTATAGCTTAATCTTTGTTCTTCACTTCAGGATTTTATGATTGTTGAGCCACCTTTGTATTGATGAAAATATCAATGAAAACCCATATTATTCTACCACTAACTGTGGTATTTTGAATGAGAATGGCCCCATATTTTTAAATACTTGGTTCCCACTTGGTGGAACTGTTTGGGAAGAATTAGAAGGTGTGGTCTTGTTAGAGAATGTGTGTCACTTGGAATAGAGGGTACTTTAAGGTTTCAAGAGACCATACCATTCCCAATTAGCTCTCTCTGCCTCATGAATGTGAACTGAGGTGTGAGCTCTTAGCTACTGCCTCAGTGTCATGCCTGCCTACCTGCTGCCATGATTGCTGCCATGATGGTTATGGATTCTATCCCTCTGAAATGGTAAGACCATAACAAACTCTTCTATAAATTTCCTTGGTTGTGGTACCTTATTATAGCAACAGAAAAGAAATGAAGACAGAAGTCTAATAAGAATGTTGATCAGAACAAGGATGGAGCTGGGTCTCAGTTGTCCCTTCTCAACCATTATGAGGCCATTCTGCTTATGTCTAGAGATGTGAGTCTTCACAAAGAGTCTTTGGCTACTTCTCTAATGACTGAAAGCACAGACTTTAGGCACCTGATTGCAATGGGGTTGTAAGCGTGAGCACTGCACAGGGAGTCTTTTCATTCCTGGCATACCATGTAGGCTCCTTATTATTCCCAACAGTATTTGGTGTTTACACAGGCTTTTGCTGCTCATCCACCCAGCAGTGTGTGTAGAGGAAATTTTTCTGCCGATTTACCTATAGGTTAGAGTAAGAAATGAAACTTGATGAAAGAAGGAAGGAAGGAATAAATGAAGAAAGAAATAAGAAAGAAAGAAAGAAAGAAAGAAAGAAAGAAAGAAAGAAAGGAAGGAAGGAAGGAAGGAAGGAAGGAAGGAAGGAAGGAAGGAAGGAAGGAAGGAAGGAAGGAAGGAAAGAAAGATCATAATTCATACCCACACCTCCTGTCTCAAGAAAATGTATTAATTACAAAAGCCCAGAGGCATTTTGGAGCAAGACAGCAAGCATAAAATGCAAAGAAGGAAAGTTCTAGAAAGAGATAGGATGTCAGAGAAAACCAAGTTGGGCAACTGGATAAATGAAGGAGAGAAGTAAAGAGACACGGAGCAGGGATAAGAATGGTCATATGCACTAAAGCAGAGCACAGAGAACAAGCAGAGGCCATCTTCAGAAGGTTCCCCAGAATGGCTGGGGAAGTGGGAGAATGCCATGAAGCATTTTATAGGAAATGTAAATGAGCAATATCCAACGACACCTGCTTCTTGGGGTGGGGCTATGATTTTGTGGGCAAGAGCAAAGAATTCTCTCACAGAGGACTTAAGTTTGGTCCCACACATGGTGGTTTAAAACTGTCTATAACACCTCTAGCTCAAGAGAGCTGAAGCCCTCTCTGGTCTTCTGCAGGCATTTGTATTCTCACTGCATGCTCTCCACACATACTCATACACACAAAATTGAAAACAAATCTTGAAAGGATCCACTTGTCAGCCCACCAAACTTTCCACTAAACTTTATAAAGGCTTCCTGTGGTCTGATTCACAACTGCTGCCTCTATCTTCTCTCTCCCCATGTGTTTGTTAAGATGAACCTAGAGGTAGCTCAGTTATTTTTGGGATATCTTGGCCTCCTTCCTGTACTGTCCATAACTCCACCAAAAGGGATGACAACCAAGCAAAGAACGGTGAAGCAAAACTGTCTCTGATGTCCTCGTAAGATCCTGTCACATTGTGGTGGTTTGAATAGGTATGACTGGCCCCTATAGACTCATGTGTTTGAATGCTTGGCCCATGGGGAGTGACACTATTAAGAGGTGTGGCCTTGTTAGAGTAGGTGTGGCTTTATTGGAAGAAGTGGGTTACTATGGGGGTGGGCTTTGAGGGCTCCTATGCTCAAGCTCCACCCAGTGTGGAATTTCAGCCTCCTCCTGTCTGCCTTCTGATCAAGATGGTGAACTCTCAGCTCCTCTAGCACCCTGTCTGCCTGCAAGGTGCCATACTTCCTATTGTAATGATAATGGACTACATCTCTGAAACTGTGAGCCCCAATTAGATGTTTGCCTTTATAAGACTTGCCTTGGCCATGGTATCACTTCATAGCAATAAAGTTCTAACTAAGACAATATGGGGACATATAAATCATTAATATAGAAAGACTATATCACAGCGATCTCTCTAGGTTTTCTATTCATAAAGTCTAGCCTCCCTCCCATCTCTCCTGCTAACATCCTTTTCCAGAACCTGAAGTAAATCACTTTGTTTCCTAGGCTACCATGAAAGATCATGGATGGGGGTATGGAAGATGATTCAATCAGTAAACTATTTGCTCTGCGGCATAAGAACCTGAATAGATCCTGAGAACGTGTAAAAATCCTTGCAATCCAAGGGCTGGAGAGGTCAAGACAGGAGGAGCCCAAGGGTTTGCTGTCCAGACATCTACCCAAATTCAGGTTGAGTGAATACCATGTCACTCCAAAAAGATGCGAAGCAATTGACGAAGATGCAGACTTCAATCTCTGGCATCCAAGTGTGGGGATGCACACACCTCACATGACAATGGGTGAGAACCCTGACTTTACGGAAACATCAGTCTGTACATACACGTATGTATAAAGCATATATATTACACCACACACACACACACACATTCACACACACACATTTTGTCCATCCAGAGTAATGGAAACCCAAGAAGTGGAAAGGAAGCACCACCACGTACCACAAGGGGTCCCCTGAATTCCTCACATGCTCCGCAACATACATATGTACCATCCCTTCAACATGAGTAGACAAATACATTTTTTTTTCATTTCAGGGAAGGCTTCATTTTACAAAGCAATTTCGAATGGCAGTGGGTGTGATGGAAGTTAGAGGAGGAGACTTGATGTAGGCTGGAAGGGCTAGAGCAATTATCACTGACCACTGAGAGGACTGAAGGCAGCCGCCTCTGGTGCCACTGACAGATACTTCTCCTGGGATTTCAGGAGAGCATGTACATTTTCCAGTCTTTGAAGATCTTTTATATAGTTTTTTTATTTTTATTTATGTATATATATATATATATATATATATATGTCTCTGTGTGTTTGTGTGTCTGTGTGTCTGTCTGTCTGTCTGTCTCTATCTCTCTCTCTCTCTCTCTCTCTGTGTGTGTGTGTGTGTGTGTGTGTGTTCATAAAAGTACATGTACTCATAGACATCAAATCCCCTGGAGCTGGAGTTACAAGGAGACCATGAGACACTCATCATAGATATTGGGAATCAAACCCTAGTCCTCTGTAAGAACAGCAAGTGTTCCTAACCTCTGAGCTACCTCCCCAGCCTCTCTGCCTCAGGATCCTAACATCACAGCTCCACAGAGAACTCCACACGCAGAGCAGCACTCATCACCAGGCACAGGGACCCAAAAAGAGTCTGCAGTTCTTTTCTGGTGACTTCTAACACCAGCAGATAAATGTGGCAGCCCCTCTTGCCCGTGTTAGCATTAGTTACGGTCTGTGTTAGCCTTCTACTGTTCTCATGTTACAGGCTTCTTATTAGAACTTTTAATTTTGTATTCTGGACTTTTATCCTTTTATGGTCCTTCTAAATTTACTTGATTTTGTGGTGAGCCACCTCAAATGGCTGAGAGAATGGAGTGGGTGAATAAATGTTTAACTGCTGATAAAAATTTTATTACTGAAAGCAACAAGCGAGCAAGAAAGGTTTTCTTTCCTTTTTCTTTTTTATTATCTGGAAGAAACTAAGATCCAATGCATTATATAAAACAAAAATAAAATTTTAAATAAACTAATCATAAAATACCAATGCCATGTAATCTGTAATATTCTAAATATAGGTTCCAAAGATGAATGTCCCATAAATGTGAGCATTTGCCCACACTAAGGTGATTCGTAAAAACATCATTACAATGTTAGTATAGGGGTGGATGTGTTTGGATGTATACAGTTAACCCCTTTATCTAAGGATTTTGTTATTTTTAAGTGTGTGTGTGTGTGTGTGTGTGTGTGTGTGTGTGTGTGTGTGTGTGTGAATGTGTATGTAAGTATAGATTACTGTAGGAGACATGAAGGGCATCAGATCTCCAGGAAGTGGATTTACAAGTAGTTGTGATTCCCTACTATGGGTGCTGAGATCTGAACTGGGGTAGTCTGAGAAAACTCTGGGCTGTCTCTCAATAACAAAAATTCTGATTTGAGCTATTCAGTGAACCATATGGTATAAATTGCTTGGTTGTTTTCATTTCAATTTACAGGAGAAATAGATATTCAAATGATTCACGTGGTATTCTTTGATGGAATCATCTGATTCTGTATTTTTCTCACTTTCTTCCTTTTGTTGACAATTTAGTGTTCAGCTGTTCTTTACAGATTTGTTTTAATTCTGAGCATAATAGCGTCAGCCTCTCTCTGAGATCTACTTGTCTTTCATACCCTCCCAAGTACTGAGATTGCAAGCATGTCACTATGCCTGACTTTGTTGCATGAGTTCTAGAAATCAATTTTTGGTCCTCATGGATTCCCAGCAGTTTGCCGCCAGAGCCACCTCCCTGGGCCTATATTGGAACACTATGGGCCTCCATCAGTCTGGGCAGTTGGATCAACGAATCTGTGTTTGTGTGGGATTGGACCCAGGGTGCGCTGAGGAGAGAATCAAGTTTGAAGGGGACAGTCAAGGGCAAAAGGAAGAGAGTTGAGCCAAGTTGTACAACACAGGAGTGACATCAACATTAGGAGCTCAGTTGGGACTACACCAACAGGAAAACTTACTACCTGCAGCACCATTGTCTTTCTATCTGTCTATCTGTTTCTCTGTCTGTCTGACACAGTTGCTAGAATCATTGTTCCAAAATCCAGACACTAAAAGTCTTGTCTGTCACACGTCATTTTTGCATGTCTATCTGTGTGTTGTGTACCTGGATGTGTGTGCATGTTTACATGTGTGTGTCCATGCCCATGTGGAGAGCGCCTGCATGTATGTATGCTCTTACCCTGGAAAGCCTGGTATTAACACCAGGTGTTTTCCTGAATTGCTCTCCCTTTCTCAGTGAGGCAAAGTCTCTTAGTTGCACCTGGAGCTCTCTGACACTGTTAATCTAGCCATCTTGTTTAAGAGAATCGCTTGTCTCCACCTACAAAACAGTGAAACTTTAACTCACCCCACATAAACTCAATATTTAGATGGGTGCTAGTGTTTAAGCTCAGGACTTCATGTTATGAAGGAAATACTTTATGCCTCTTTCACTCTTGAAAGACCGTCAGTTCAAACAAGAATAACCAAATCAGTTCTATGCAGTTCATTCTCAGTATGCACTCTGAAGACTACAACCACTTACAACTATAAGAAACTATGGATGCTAATCCTGGGACACCAGAAGAAAGGCATCCAAGCACCTGCCTCAGGCAGGCTGGCTAGCCTTAGATGAATGTGATGGAGAGATTGGGAACATAGATTACAGAGGAGAGACGGAAGAGAAAGGGAAGGTGAGGGGTTCAGTCACTATGGAGAAAGTGGAACTGGGATGGCAAAGAAAATCAGGCAGATATAAGGAGACCATGAAGAGACCCTGGTCTGGACTTCCACTAAAGGCTGTGTCTGAATCTGTGGTCCTGAAACAGCTAGGATGTGTGTCAGAGTCTGTGGCCCGAGTTACAACCAACTGGATGTCTGTGGTTTGGGCTTCCACCAACAAGCATGTGGATATCTGACAGCTGTGGTGCTGAGGCAGGACATGGTGATCTGAGTGGTTTGCATTGTCACCTGAGGTCATGGGGGCGTCCAGGCCTAGGGTGCTGTCTGTGGCCATGTATGGGTCTGTGATTCTATGGAATCCAGGGTCTGTTGTTTCCCAGGCCCCCATTACCACCAAACATTATGTAGCTATCCGTGGTCTAGACTGACATCTGAGGCTCTATGCTGAGCTGGCCCTACCCTTCACTGGCCACCACACTCAGGAGAGCTCACTTTGCCCCTAGTCTGCCTTGGGGTAGCTTGGGAGGAGGAGAGATCACCCCCTCTTCCCGAGGTCATGATAGCAGGAGAGCTATCCCTGCCCTGCACTGACTGCAGTACTCCAGAGAGCAGCCATACACTTCACCTGGGCAGCTCAGTAGAGCTCGCCCTGGTGGCAAAGGTGTAGATGACCTGGCCCTGAGCACATGAGAGCAGGAGAGCTGACCCAGGCAGTGCTAGAGAGCTCACTCTGATGGTACAAGCATAGTTGGCAGTCTGACTAACTCAGCTACCTCCCAGGTCCAGAAACGGGGCTTTGAGTTGACCCACCCCAGAATCTACCCCATCTATGATCTGCTGGAGACTATGAAGGGGCAGGTCCTGCAGATTCAAAGCTGCAGGATCTCCATGACACAGGACAACAACAGGATATCTGAGAGAAGTCCCTGTGAAGATCCAGTATTGATGGTGTAGCAAAAGCCAATCCAGAGGCCTCAATCCAGGCCAATGACTCATTGAAATGAACATTTGCAAGTAAACATATGTGGGCAAAAGGTTATGCTATGGGACACACTGTGACACACTACAGCTTCCATGAAAAGATTTTTTATTCTATCTTATTTTATTTTATTTTATTTGGGGGTTGTAAGGGCAGAGAGTAGATACAAAGGGTCTGGGAGATGAATGGGATTGGGGTGCATGATGTGAAATTCACAAAGAATCAATAAAAAGTTTTAAAAATAAAGAAACCCTGGAAGTCCCTGAGTAGGCACTTAGGCCTCAGACCACACTCTTCTGTCTGTTCATGAGCATTGTTTTGTACCCCTTAGTGTTGCTGGCTGACCCCCACTAAGCACATATTTCATGACTTCTCCAGTGATAGTTAATGATTTTTTCCACTTTGTATCTTCTATCTTCATCTCCTGTGACATTTACAATAGTGTACTAGGACGACCTCATATGAGACCACAAGTGTAAATGGTTGCAATCAGGATAAGAAAATGTAGAGCAAGTGCCAAATTGCTTGTCACACTATTGAACCTAAGGAATGACTATCCTAAGCTGTGAAGAGAGCTTGCTATGTAAAGGGTTTTCTGTGAAAGCACGGGGACCAAAGCTCAGATTCTGAGAACATGCATGAAGCTAGGCACCATAGTATACATCTGTAATCAAAGTGCTCCTATCGAGAGATCCCAGAAGGAGTCACACTCTCCCAAAATCCTAGGGCCAGTCTGGCATATATTCTACTGCATAACAAAAACCCAGAGGAGAGGCCAGTGTGCCTGAGAGGGTTAGATGCCCCAGTGTAGGGGAATGCTAGGGAGGGAAGACAGGAGTGGGTGGGTGGGTGGGGGAGCACCCTCATAGAGGCAGGGGGAGGGGGATGGGATAGGGGGGTTTCCTAAGAGGAGACCTGGAAAGGGGAAAACATTTGAAATGTAAATAAAGTAAATATCGAAAGAAAGAAAGAAAGAAAGAAAGAAAGAAAGAAAGAAAGAAAGAAAGAAAGAAAGAAGGAAACAAAGAAACAAAGAAAAGAAAACATGTTCAAAGTGAACAGAAATAAAAATGGAGTCAACTGAAAATATAAAAAAAAACATCAGAAAGAAAGTAAAGAAAAGCAATGACTGACACCCAAGGTGGTTCTCTGACCTCTACCCCCACATACCCATACCACTGGTGCTTGTATACATGCATTCACACACAGTACACACACACACACACACACACACACACACACACACACACACACAATCAACATGCATTCCAAAAAGGTAAACCTCAAACACATGGCATATGCTAATACTGGATTGTGTGCTACATAAAAACTTGACGTAACATTCTCCCTGTAGCTGCAAACTATTACCTGACCGAGACTGAATTCCCACGTGTCAGTAATGAGTTAGTGAGGAGCTGTAACATCCCCATGGTTTCTCTTTTCTACTTGTTTCCATAGTGGTAACATATATAAAACATCAAAAACTATTGCTGTTGGAATGGCTTAAATTCCTGTCTTCTTTCCTTTTACATTTGTGTGTATATATGTTGTATGTGAACATGTATATGCATGTGTTTATTTATTATTCAACACGTGTGTATGCATATACTTGTTGAGGTCAAAGCTTGATATCTGGTGTCTTCCTAGATCAATCTTCATGTTGTACTGGGGAAATGTTTCTTGCTTGAACCCAGATCTTGCTGATGTCTAGCTAGCCAGCTTGCTCTAGGGAATGCCCTGTCTCTGTTTCTTGAGCACTAAGATTGCATGCAGGCCAACATATATGCTTGGTTCATGCAGGTACTGAATTACATTTGTCGTGATTGTGTGACAACCACTTTAACCACTGAAGCATTTCCATAGACCTCCAGGTTTTCCTTCCATCCATCAGTTGATTGTAGATCCTAGAGTTCAGCAAAAGTGGGGAAGGCATTTCCTAACGAGAAATTCAGTCTGTGTATATTGGTTTTTCAAGACAGGGTTTCTCTGTGTAGCTCTGGCTGTCCTGGAACTCACTCTGTAGACCAGGCTGGCCTCGAACTCAGAAATCCACCTGCCTCTGCTCCCAAAGGCTGGGAATAAAGGCGTGCGCCACCGCTGCCCAGCCCAGTCTGTAAAATTTATGAGAAAGATTACACATTTCAAATTATGTGTTTCATTTATAAATCAGTAATATTTGTGATAAATTTCTACACATGTCTATGCATGCATTTTCTTCCAGAAAGCTAACATTGAAGTGTGTGCCAGATCACACACACACACACACACACACACACACACACACACACACGCGCACACACACACACACACACACACACATACACACACACACACACACACACACACACACACACACACACACACACCATTAAAAACAAATACCGACATTCTGAATCTTCTTTTGATCTCCAGCCTCTGTGTGATACCCAGAAGAAGCTTGATAAAGACTTGTTAATTAGAGAGTACATTGTCAACTATCACACAGGAATCCTCAAATAAAACCTGTTTTCCCCTCAGCAAGTACCTAGAGAACAGTAGACTGTGGTTATCTTGGCATAAGCTAAGAAATAGAGAAAGTGTCTTTGTAAAGTATTACTTTTCCACAAAGAACACCCATAGCTCCTGTAAATTAATCTGCATTTTAAAAATTGTAGCACCAGACAACATTATTTAATGTGTTGTGTGGTCTAATGAATTGAACTGATTCTCAGAGCCTATATCATCATCATGAATGTTCTCTATCCACTGTTCCAGAACTGTATTTTTATTTAAAAGTGTATATTTATTATTCGTATATTCTGACAGAAAAAGAACTTAAAATACAGTCATGTAGATCTAGCGAGGTTGCCCAGTTGGGAAATAGTTGCTAGAGAAGCATAAAAAGGAACTGAAGGAGCTGAGGGGGGTTGCAGCCCCATGGAGGGAGCAACAGTGTCAACTGGTCAGACTCCCGGAGCTCCCAGGGACTGGACCACGAACCAAAGAATACACATGGAGGGACCCATGGCTCTGGCCGCATATGTGGCAGAGGAGGACCTTATTGGTCATCAGGGGGAGGAGCGGCCCTTGGGTCTGAGGGTATTGGATGCCCCGTGTAGGGGAATGCCAGGGAGGGAAGACAGGAGTGGCTGGGTGGGTAGGGTAGCACCTTCATAGAGGCAAGGGGAGAGGTATGGGATAGGGGGTTTCCGTAGGGTAGACCTGGAAAGGGGAAAACATTTGAAACATAAATAAAGAAAATATCCAATGAAAGAAAAAAATGAAACAACAACAACAACAACAAAAAGAACAAGAGTTTGATCCTTGGAACCCACATGAAAACACCAACCACCAAGCATGATTGTAAACACATGTAATCCCATCATTGGGAAGGCAGGGACTAACAGAACCCTGGGATCACTGAGTTCTGAGTAAGTAGAAGACTTTATTTCAAACTTAACCAAAAAAGATAGATGACTCCCTGAGGAAGAGCACCTGATATTGATCTTCGACATCCACATGGACTTGTCTGTATAGGTGTACGTTTGAGCACATGTGCATACGTGCACACACATACCTTCATGCACAAACAAAATCAACTGTGATATTTAACACTGTGAAATATCTTTTCTCAAATCAAAATTCATGCTTTAACCTATAGATGTACTCTTGTGAGCCAGGACAGCAAAACAGAAATGATTTTTCATATTGTCAGTGGGTAAAGAGTTAATAAAAAACATCAGTTACCCCTAGCGTCCATGGGTCATCATTGTAGGAGGCTTCCATAGGCTAGACCTTAAATGAGGCCCAGAGCTTCACAAGACTGCCAACCCCATCACGTTCTTCCCCTCAAGCTACAGATCCACCTGGGTTCTAGACGTAGGTAGAATTCATTGCCTTCCAAATCTCCAATATCTGGAGAATGTTCTTTCATCTGACTTTACTATAACATTATAAACAGCTTCTATAAACAGTTTAAATGGAAGCGGGAAAATGGCATGTGCCTTACTTTTCAACAGCACAAAGGTGTATCTAATGAGCAGAAGCTAATTCACACCCAGCAGGAGAACTTCAAGAGCTAATGGGAAATGTGAATTTCAGCTTTCCCACTTTTAGAAAACAAGAAACCAATGAAAGAAGATGTAGGGTTGGATGGTGAGAACCAATCAACCATACCCTTCACAGTCCTGTGACTGTGCAAGTCTCTCTCTCAGCCAGGTGATCGCAGACACCTTGGTTTCATCAAATTGCGCCACAGAGCAAATGATCATGTTGGCAACTTTTTCTAAAGAGAATTTGGCAGAAATGGAACAGAAAATAGCTCCCTCACCTAGGAAAACTTTCAGTATACACATGATCACTGAATGCATATTGAGTGGTTTTGGTGATGTACTTATAAAAAAAATCACACATTAGTTATTTATTGTGTGTTTATGCATGAGCTCATGTGCTTATAATGTGGTGAACATGGCCATTATTAGCACATACAATGGGAGTCAATTCTCTCCTACCACATAGGTTCCAGGGATCAAATGTCCTCAGGTTTGTCAGCAAGTGCCTTTATCTCCTGAGCCATCTCCCTGACCCATACTTTTGTTTTCAACTGACTTTATACCATGGTCTCTCCTTCTATTAATAAGATTTCTCAAGAACAAGTTGCAAGAACAGCCTAATATGCCACGTTGTGGCTATTTCTTTGCTCTTGTCCATATAGACAAGTTACATCTCAGCCACAAATAGCCATGATGCTGTGAACTACACCTTCACAAATCCTTGTCATCCTCTCCAATGATTTGGTGAAGCTAGATTTTCATCTTTTTCTTAAAACTCAGTCTTATTTTTTGGCTCGCTGAATCGAGAGTTTGATTTTACTTTTTTTCTGTAAATAAGACAAAAGCAGATTCACAATGTTTTGGAAACAAGAAGGGAAAGGCAACCATGTATTCTTTTCTCTAAATAGCATCCCCTCTAAAATCCATGGGACCTTGTTGAGAGATCTCAGGAAACAGAGCTTCCTCCCACCTTGTGTGTTAATTAATTATCTTGGCATAACAAATAAGTGTTTCTTATGTACAGTGATGCCTCTGCCTGGAGAGATGGCTCTACTACTTTTGCAGAGTTCTGGAAGTTCAATTCCCATATTCACTTAGAGCAATTAACAACCAATTGTAACTGCAGTTCCATGTAATCTGTCGCCCTCTTCTGGCCTCTCCACGCACCTGTACTAATGATCTCATGCCCTACTTTCACAGAGTCATGAATGCGTGAAAAATGTTTTAAAGGGCAGGGGCTAAAGAAATGGCTCAGTAGTTAAAAGTACTTGCTGCTTTTTCGGAAGACCAGAATTCAGTTGATAGCACCCATGTTGGGCAGCTCACAATGTTTGCCAGTAACTCTAGTGTCAGGGGATCTGATATCATCTTCTGGCCTTCACTAGCATGTGCATGCACATGCCACATACATCCAAACATGGGCACATACATGCACATAAACTCTAAATTAAAAAATAAATAATAAAAAGAGTTGTCAGTGTTTAGTGGAATCAGAGGAAAATGCTTTATTGCTGTATTTAAAAACTTCATTTTATTCTAATATTGCCCTGTTAAAAGTAGAGATGGTGAGATTGCAAATGGTTTCCTTTAGAGCCTGCAGGCTAGTGCTCTTCAAGGAGCAGAGATGGGCTCTTGTATCGCTGAGCTTTTAACTTTACGAATATGGGTTGACTAAATGGGGCAGGAGACAGTGAATGTTCTAATTATCTCAGCCCCTTTTTGTGACAGAAAATCATTTGTCTATCTACCTTGTTAAAGACATGGCTAATTATTCAATACAATGATTATTCATGACTAATTGCACGTACTAAAAATCACTGTCTCTATGATGTATTTCATATATATGTGCATAACTTACTCATTCATTCATTCATTCATTTGCTTGCTCACTTGCTTGCTTTCTTGTTTGCTTGCTTGCTTTTTTTCTTGAGAGAGGGTCTTACTATGTAGCCTTGGCTGTCCTGGAACCTGCTATGTAGACAAAGTTGGCCACAGTCATAAAATCTCCCTCTGCTTCCAAGTATTGGCCTTAATATCATATCCAGAATTCTTTTAATTTTAAACATTGACTTTTATTTATAATTCTGTATTTGTATGTGGCTGGGTATAGGCAAATGTGATTACAGGTGCTTATAGAGTCCAGAAAAAGGGCAATGGATATCCTACACTGGAAGGTGCAGAAGGTTGCATGTAGCTTGATATGAGTGCTAGAAACGAAATTCAGGTCTTCTACAAGAGCAGGAGCACTCTTACCTACTAAGCATTCAGATGAAATTTTAAACTGGCAGCTTTTTCTAACCTGGCTAGTTCCCAAATAACTTAGATGGAGACCTATTGATTTATTCAATAAGCATTTAAACAAATAACTGAGCAGATATTCCTAACTCTCTATACTATCTAACTACTTCAGAACCACACACAACCCAAGTTACTTGCATTCAGTCTCTCCTTGTAAAGCTCATCTGTAGCTGTCTGTCCTCATGGAGAACTCCCTTGGTGACTCCTCTTCCTGCCCAACTTCATGGCCACTTCTTTTCTTCCTTGTTTATGGCCTGTCTCCTGCACCCTCACCTGCCTTGTGACCAAATTCTTTTCTCTGGTTCTTCTCCCTAGCATCCCCAGCTGGGATCGGAAGTCCAACCTTTCTATCTCTGCCCAGTCATTGGCTGTTCAGCCTTTTATTAACTAATCAGAGATAGTTGGAGAGCATTCTTTACACCACATTGATACCCGAGATTCTTCAATATTCATGATGATGCCTGTGTCCAGACTGTAACTGAAGCTCTGGTATAGAAATCAGCATCTGAATACACAGTGCATCAGACCCTCCTCCAATACTGAGCCACCTCTCTAGCCCCTCATTTGTTTTCTAAAAGCCACTTTTTTTTTGTTTAAATAAATATACCGAACATATGCTTTTTAACATGCTAAATTTTAACTGCATACACCTACTTCCTGTGTCAACTGTTTATCGATTAACAGAAAACTGAGATTCAGAAGTAAATATGTCTATTTCTTAGGAGATGGCTTTGTTCAGTAAAATGGGTACCTTGTAAGTATGAAAACCTGAGTTTGGCTCCCCAAAACACACATAAAAGTCAAACACGGTAGCACGTGCATGTAATCCCAATAACGTGAGAAGGAAGATTAGTATACATTGGTCTCAGGAGGCTTGCAGACAGGTAGCTTAAACTAAATAGCACCAAGGCTGATGAGTGACTATCTCAAAAATAGAGGGAGAAGATGTCTGAGGAACCCCATACAAAATCTGTACCCCGACTTCCACACGCATACACAACATGCTTAAACAACACAGATTCAGCTCTAAATCAATATACAAAACATATGCTTTTCAACCTTGTAAGCTTTACTGCACATTATTTATTACACACAAGGTAGGTACATAGGTATGTAGATGGTTCAAAGAGATAGACAATAAATAGATAGATAGATAGATAGATAGATAGATAGATAGATAGATAGATATAGATAGAAGATAGACAGATAAACTAGTAGTAGTAGTAGTAGTAGCAGTAGTAGTAGTAGTACTAGATGTGCCCAAATTATGCATTATGTAAAAGGTGGAATGGGAGTTTGAGCTTTACTGTATTTCAATTATTTTACAAGGCTATCATCCTATCACCCACATATGATATAAAAACTATTAGAAGTTTACATGGAGCAAAATCTACATCAAACTAGCTGAAATGTGGCCAAATTATAACGAGCTTTAGAGGTTTGTAATGCAAATGTATCCTGACTACTTATAAATATCTATATGTCCTTTTCTCAGAGCCTCATAGCAACGCTAATGCTCTTACCAAACTTTCTTTATTAACCCTTCAATCTCTGAATTCATCTTCTGCTAACAATACTTAGTTCATATAGGAACACCAAGCTTAGAAAAACCCACTGGGTACTTGCTGTTTTTCATTCTACCTGGTAAGTAGAAACATGTCAGTGCTGAAATGTTATAATGTTGAGTCTATCTTTGAGAATTTTTTCTGTGGGTTGATCTGAATTCTGGCAAGTTGGGCAAGGCTGCTCCTCTCGGGAGTGTAAGCTTACAGCTCATTAAAAGGTCTAATTCTATGAATTATCTCAACAGATCTCTGCATGTACAGACACCACGCCATTTTGTAGGCCTTCTCAGAGTTATTCACTTGACACTAATTCTGATGCTGAAGAAAGGAGATTGCAGGAACAACTCCAGATCCAAGTCATTCTAAGGGACTGAGTGAAGATAGACTGATCATATGTACCTTTTATATCTGTGTCACATGGTCAGAAATGAACAAGTCACAGGGTCATAAGGACAGATTCCAATGGGCTACAAGATGTCTAAGTCAGTAAATTATGTGTTTTCCCAGCATGAGAACCCAAGTCTGATACCCAGAACCCACATTAAAGACAATTTCCAAATCCCTCAAAAAATATGCATGTCAGTGCCACCTTGCTACCAGGTTGGCACTAGGTACACAAAAGAGAGAACCCAGGTAGGGAGTGCCAGAATCCTTATTTTCAGAGCTGTGAGCTAATATATGGATGCCTTTTCAAAGATAAATGGGTGGCAATTTGTTACATAGGAATAGAAAATTAACACAAGCTCTATTAGGTCATATTGTTTTATGAGGTCATTTTTCTCTAGAGCCCAAATACTGAGCCTGAGTCCTATAGCAGATGGGAAATGTTGTGCTATAGCTTAATCCACATTACGATCCTAATCTCTTATTCCTATAATTTTCAGAGGTTTATAAATCCTGCCATAGGTAGGATTATAGCCCAGGTGTGTCTTTTGTGGTTTGTAAAGCTGGCAGAATCTGAGTAAGACCTCAACTTATATCCCCAAAGCCACAAAAGCTGGCCATGGTGGTATGTGCCTCTAGTCATAACACTTAAAGAAGAGACAAGAAGATCAGAAAGTCAAGGTCATAGTGAATCTGAGACTAGAAAGAAAACAGAGATAAAGGAATGGAAAGGGAAAGAATGAACAGCTAAAAGAGGACAGAGGAGGAGATGGAGGAGGAGAAGAGAGCAGAGGAGAAGAAAGAGGAAGAGAGGATAAAAAGTATCCCAGTTTACTTTCTGTTGCTGTGATAAAATACTCTGACAAAAACCAATTCGGGTAGTAAAGGGGTTTCTTTCAGTTTACAGGTTATAATTTATCATGGAGGGGCATCAGAGCAAGAACTTGAAGCAAAAAATATAGAAAGGCTCCTTTGCTGGTTGTTCCTAGGATCATGGTTAGCTAGCATTTTTCATATGTTCCAGGTCTACCTGCAGAAGGAATAGTGACACCCATAATGGGCTGTGTCTGCATCGATCAACTAACAATCAAGACATTTCCATAGGTAAATCTGATTTAAGCCATTCCTCAACCAAGACCTCTCTCTGATGACAATAGGCTATGCCAATATAACAATTAAATCTAACTAGCAAGAAAATAAAGGAAACCAGAAAAGGAAAGAAAGAAACGATTTTTTTATTGGCTTGTCCATCTCTAGGGTTAAAGCCTAAATTTTACTTCCAGACCATATTAAGCTCAAGTAAAATATTTGCCTGGGTCAATGCCATCTTCTGTTACAAACTTCTACAAGCAATCTTGCACTCCTGTGTGTGTGTGTGTGTGTGTGTGTGTGTGTGTGTGTGTGTGTGTGTGTGTGTTGCCACTTGAGACTTCCAACTCTATGTTAAGTCAGTTGCTTATCAGTTAGCTTATTTAAGCTAAACATAGTCACTATGTTTAAGCTTAAGTTAAAGTTATGCTATTGTCTTTGAACTCTTTCTGTGAAATGGAGAAGGAAGGAAACACACACACATACATAAGCTTTGATTGTTTCCAGGCTTTGTGTCAGGGAAAATATGAAAGGTACATACAAAAAGTCAGAGTACACTCAGAATAGTAAGTAGGAGTGCAAAGGCACTGACTTAACTCTCTCAGAATAAACAAGGGAGGAGCATCCATTTGAATCTTTTATGACCCCATTCTTTCTATCTGTGCTTTTCTTTTATTCTCTTTTCTTTTTTTACCCAACAAATATCTTAAAGTCTGAACATATTTATCTATATTTATGTGCCCTCCAGAATGACTTTCGCTTTCAAAAACATTTCAGAGTGAGATAAAAGAAAAGCTAGGAGGAGAATAAAAATTATATTGAACCATGATTCATACCCATTGAGCAACAATGGGAACAGAAACAAATGCTGTCCACGGGTTTCCCTGTATCTTGTCATCTTTTGAAATATGTCACCTTATACATGACAACACAGGCTTTAGTTAGCTTTGCAGGTTTGCTGTTTCGGTGCATTTAAAATGGCATGTAATTCTTTCCTTTAGAGAAAGGAATCAAAGAGTTATAGCGTAAGTTATCCACAGTAAATTGTGTTCACTGCAATTTAAAAGAATTCCAATTTAAAGAGTCAAAAATTCACCTAAGCATCCTCAACTTTCCTTTTAAGAATTTGTGATTTCAAATGTTAAATAGAGGCAGACCCATATACATCTAAGATTAGACAGACACAGAGTCACTTTAAAATCTAATTACAAGAACATTCAATTCTGTGCTCCATAAATAGACCATAACTCTGTAGAGAAATCTATGATTCTTTGTTTAATCTTATTGTTTGAGTACAATTTTTTCAAAAGGTTCTATTTCAAATAAAAGTAGTTAAATAGAATAGGAATGCTTGAATTTTATCTTCTCAGTTAAGGCAGCTTTGGGAGAACAGTTTAAACACTGTAAATCACAACCTAGGCACACCTGTGTGTGTCTGTCAGTGTGTGATTAGCATATATATGTGTATATATATATATATATATATATATATATATATATATATATATATCAAGAACACAGCAAAAAAAGAAAGAAAGAAAGAAAAAGAAAAACACTAAACATTTATTTCAAAATGAACAACTGTCAATATATGTACTTAAATGGGCAATTAAAAATGATACCTGAGATTATAGGTCAAAATAGACTACAATTTCACTTCTCTGTATGTGGGAGTTTATATTGATTTTCAGTTAACAACATCTAGAAGACACTTACCTAGAAGACAATTCTCTGGGAATTCTGTGAGAGATTATCTAATCTAGGTTAGCCTCTGGAAATGTCTGCTAGAGCATTTCTACAGAAAGTTAGTTGAGGTGAGAATACCCACCCTGAGTAAGAGCAAGAAAAGGAGCTGGATTTCTGGGCTGTGAAAAAGAAGAAAGCAAGTCTAGCAGACTCACTTAGTGCTCGCTGTTTTTTGACTATGGATACAAGATAACTCGTTGCTTTAAACTCCTACCAATCTTCTCTGTTGGGAACTGTGTACCCTTGAATTGTGAGACAAAATAAATATTTTCTTCTTAAGCTTCTTCTATGAAGCATTTTGTCCCATCAAATTGTAAGATAATAACTAATACACCATGCTGAGTAGTACTTTATAGTCTAGTAAAATAATATGCAAAGAGTTTAATACTTCAACCCAGCCAACACCCCAGAGGAGCTATGACTTCCTTGATCTACAGAACCTGTTCTTATACTGTTAGAAAGACAGATTTCTTAGCCATGACATTTGCAAAGATCTAAATAAAAAATTCTAAATATGGTTTCCAACACATTGTCAAAGTTCTTTTAATGAGATAGATCTCAGTCTTCTATATTAAGAAGGTAGGTAAGCCATATGAATACTGCTTTGTAATCACTTTGAGGAATGTAATATATAGCCAGTATAAAATAATTCTGAGCCAAATGTTAAAAGTTAGTAGATGTTAAACCTCAACAATAAGGAAACAAATGACCTAAGTTTTAAAAATGAGAATGGGTTGGGGATATAGCTGGGATGGAAGAGTACTTGCTTTGCCACACAAAAAGCCTTTGGTTCAACACCCAGCACCACATAAAACCTGGTGTGCTCATACTCACTTGTAATCCTACCATGTGGGAAGTAGAGACACCTGTTGTAATTTGAAAAGGAAATATACCCTAAGACCTTTGTGTTTGAATACTTGGTTCCAGCTAGCAGTGCTGTCTTGGAAGGCAGTAGAATCTTTACAGGTAGAACTTGGCTGGATGAAGTAGTCACTGAGTCTAGAATGCTAAGTCTGGCATTCTTAAAGAAGACTCTAAAAGTTCAGTGGATATGGTATGCTGATTTAAGAATGCCTCTGAGTTCTGCAGTGATAGAAGAGAGAAAGGGATTTCGAAACAGAACAATCAGTACCAGCTGACCCTACATGAACACTCTTAAATTGAAATGTTCTTTCAAGGCAATTTGTATTGACTCTAAGATTTTTACATGTCTGCTCTGAACAATCATGAATATGGCAATGTGCTTTTAGGAGTGAAAATGAGTGAGCTGACTGACACAAAGGTATTTTCTGGGCATGCCATGCTAGATGTCAGATGAGAACATGCTAATCACTTTGGATAAATATTCCCTTAAAGAGGAATTTTGAAGCAGAAATAAACATACCTCATGCCAACTTCGAAGAAGAAGAAGAAGAAGAAGAAGAAGAAGAAGAAGAAGAAGAAGAAGAAGAAGAAGAAGAAGAAGAAGAAGAAGAAGAAGAAGAAGCAAGTAACTCCTGACACTTGAAGACTGGCAGAGTTGTCATTGCACTTTTGATTAGCAGAGAGGACTTAATATCAGTCCTATTATAAAAGTGCTTAATAATTACTAATATAATTTTATGAATTATTATAGAATCATTATTAAGACTTAAGAGTTCATCTAATTGCTATATAGCATCAATACAAGACAGTACAACTTCGTTGTTCTGCAGAGATCTGCTCAAAGGTGGGTTAATACCTAGTGAATATTTGTATCTATATCTACATCTACATTTACATCTGCATATCTACCTACCTATCTATCTATCTATATTAACAAGACAACTATATTAATAGCAAGAATCTTTTTTTTATTATTTTTTATTTTTTTTATTTTTTTTATTTTTTTTATTATTTTTTTTTATACTTTATTTACATTTCCAATGTTACCCCCTTTCTAGGTCTCCTCTTTGGAGACCACCTATCCCTTCCCCCTCCCCCATATCTATGAGAGAATTCCACCTCCCACCCACCCGCCCGCCCACTCCCATATTCCCACCTTAACATTTCCCTTTACTGGGGCCTCTCCTCCCCCTGATGGCCAACAAGGCCCTCCTCTGCCACATATGTGGTCCAAGCCATGGGTCCCTCGATGTGTATTCTTTGGTTGGTGGTCCAGCCTCCAGGAACACGGGGAGGGGGGGGAGGAGGGGTCAGGACAGTTGACACTGTTGCTCCCTCCATGGGGCTGCCACTCCCTCAGCTCCTTCAATCCCTTCTCCAACTCCTCCATCTGGGACCTCACTCTCAGTCCAGTGGTTACTGTAAAGTGAAACTTGGGTATTCCGAACTTAGGCTAATATCCACTTATCAGTGAGTACATACCATGTTCAAGTCTCTGAAGAAAGAAATCAAAGAAGACCTCAGAAGATGGAAAGATCTCCCATGCTCATGGATTAGGAGGTTTAATATAGTAAAAATGGCCATTCTGCCAAAAGCAATCTACAGATTCAATGCAATTCTCATCAAAATTCCAACTCAATTCTTCATAGACTTAGAAAGAGCAATTCTCAAATTCATTTGGAACAACAAAAAACCCAGGATAGCAAAAGCTATTCTCAACAACAAAAGAACTTCTGGGGGAATCAGCATCCCTGACCTCAAGCTGTCTACAGAGCTGTAGTGATAAAAACTGCATGGTATTGGTATAGTGACAGACAGGTAGATCAATGGAATAGAATTGAAGACTCAGAAATGAACCCACATTCCTACGGTCACTTGATTTTCGACAAAGGAGCTAAAACCACCCAGTGGAAAAAAGACAGCATTTTCAACAAATGGGGCTGGTTCAACTGGCGGTCTACATGCAGAAGAATGTGAATTGATCCATTCTTATCTCCCTGTACAAAGCTCAAGTCCAAGTGGATCAAGGACCTCCACATAAAACCAGTTACACTGAATCTAATAGAAGAGAACGTGGGGAAAAGTCTCGAACACCTGGGTACAGGGGAAAAGTTCCTGAACAGAACACCAGTGGCTTATGCTCTAAGATCAAGAATTGACAAATGGGACCTCATGAAATTTCAAAGCTTCTGTAAGGCAAAAGACACTGTCAATAGGAAAAAATGGCAATCAACAGATTGGGAAAAGATCTTAACCAATTCTATGTCCGATAGAGGGCTAATATCCAATATATACAAAGAACTCAAGAAGTTACACTCCAGAAAAC
>CM052711.1:62931023-62951845 GCA_028551405.1 Uromys caudimaculatus | reverse complement strand
GGTGGGTGGGAGGTGGAATTCCCTCATAGAGGCGGGGATGGGGAGGGGAAAGGAGGTTTCCAAAGAGGAGACCCAGAAAAGGGGAAACATTGGAAATGTAAATAAAGTATCAAAAATATTAAGACAGAGATAAAATATAATGATAAAAGTTATGCCCAAAGGCCTTCTTGTTCGAAAAAACAAAACAAAACAAAACAAAACAACAACTGAATGAACAAGGCACATAGGGACAGAACCACTGATTCCTCCTCATCTTTGGCTTTCAAAATGTAGGTTGTAGCCAAGAGAAGAAACTTGGCCCATCTTGTCAAGTAACTAATACATCCTGAAGAAAGCACCTACTTATCTTGCTAAGTCATTCTCAATTATTGCAACCCCTATGTAACTACTTGATAAAGAATTTGGAGTTCGGATGGATAAAGCATTTCAGAAAGTACAGGATCTGGCTGGGAATAAACTGTCCAAACCCACTTAAAGATGGAAAATATTGAGATGCTTCCTTCTATCTCCTTGTTGAACCTTTAAGTTTTGTCCTACTTTATTCAGGGAAAAGAGACATGGTATTTTTGAGAGACACTCTTGAGGATGCACCGTGATTGTCATTATAGGACATTATCCTCCTAGAAATTCAGAAGATTAAGAAGTGATCAGAGTTGGGCTAGGGCAAACTGAGAGCTATTGCAGCACTATGAGTGCAGGGCGAAATGCTGTCCCCTTCCAGGAAAGGGCTCTTGCCCTCCACCCATCTGTGCATATGGCAAGTCACTGGCTCTTCAAAATCACCAAGCTTTGTATCTCAGACATCTGCAGGCTCAGTCATCAATCACACCAATGGTGTTGCAGACACTGCATCCTAAAATTACCAAAGAGCCTCATTTTCTCTATAGCTCCTAATACCTTGAAAGATAAATGACGGGCCCTCAACACATTTTAAATAAATGAACTAACTTGTATATTACCTAAGTCTTCTGTGCAGAGCACCTATGTAGGAAAGGAAATGGAGAGGACAAGGTCAAGAATAGGAGTGGCTATGTAGCTACTTGGGTTATTAATTAATTGCTGGAACTCACCCCTTACATTAATTCTTTCTTATTTGTTATTTTCTGCCAAAATAAAATGATAATTTGTTAGCAGAAAGCTAGCAATATGTCTCTGTCTAGAAACACATTAATTTGACAAGGGAAACAGAAGCCTAGAGCTGGAAGTTAGCGTAGAAGTGAAAGGTTCGCCATGTAAGTATGAGGGCCTAAATTCAGCTTCCTCAGCATCAGTGTCAAAAGCCAACCATGGCCATGTGCTTCTGCAATGACAGAATTGAGGGACCAGAGGGACAGATCTGGGAAGCTCCCTGTCCAGCCAGTCAAGCTGAAGCATGAGGTTCAATGAAAAACCCCATCTTAGGAAAAGTAAGTTGGAGAGAGGTAGAGGAGAATATGTAATATCAATCTTTGACTCATATCAGTTGATAAAAGGCTCCAAGACCATCAGGAATACAAGCTAACCCTGAACAAACATCCAGAACATGTCTCAATCTCTACCATCTTCTATGAACTCCAATGGGGTTGAAGCACCAACTATAATATTGATTCCATTTCTCTTTCTTGATTGAGATGAGTTTAGATGGAGTCACTATTTCAACAACCCAGAACCAGAGCTCTTTGTTATATTATATGAGAGCTGGGAATGATAATCTGTAATGATTGAGAAAGAGAAAAAAAAAAAAAAAAGGTGAAGGGCATGGAAAAACTCAGGCCCTTAAGAAGAAATAGAGATAAATGCTACTAATCTGGGCTATAGCTGAAGTAAAAAGAAACAGACCATGCAGGAGTAAAAGGCTCAGTGTAAACTATAAAAAGAAGTCACCCATGTAAATGGAGACATAGCAAAGAATAAAACGAACGCTTTCATTACAATATTGCAGCTTGCACCATGCTGTCCCATATGGCAATGCACTTGATGCTCAGAGGTTATTGTAAAATGCATTTGCATATCACACATGTGAACTTTCATCACCACTGACAATACAATTTGTATAAAGTGCTGTTTAATATAGGTCCTACCCACAATATTTTAAATGTTGACAGGTCCTTTAGTTTGGGCTTCCTATTATGGGCCTCTGTTGGCAGCCCCATAAACCATTTTTATTTACACCCTGATGACAACTTCGTAGAGTTTTATTCGGAAGAGATAGCATGCCTTCAAAACTCTTATATAAGGGTCAGTAAGATGGTTCATGGGTTAAATATACTGGCAGTATGAGTCCAGTGACCTGAGTTCAATGCCTGAAACCCACATAAAGGTAGAAGGAGAGAAAAGACTATACAACGTTGTCTTCTAACATTCACATACGTACTCTTGGATGCATGCTGACAAACATATTATGTGCATATGTGCACACACACATACACACAGAGATACATACTAATAACTATAACGGATAAAGATAGAACATTCATATATGAAAATCTAAACCCCCAGTAGCTGAGATATAATGTTGTTTAGGATTTACTGATGTAGTTGCATGAGGTGACATCAGAAATGTGCTTCAGAACAATCTGACAGGACTGTTTGTAGAAAGGGTAAGTTTGGGAAGAGAGGCATGCAAACACAAAGGAGGAGGAAGCAGAGTTGGTAGCGACCTTCTGCTGTAGATACCAAGGAAAGCACAGGCACCAGAGGCAGACAACTTCCTTCCTGCAACCAGAGAAAAACAGCACTGCTAAGACCATGACCTTGAGTTTCTCATCTTCAGAAATGTGAGAAAATAAATGTCTGGGATTGAAGCCCCCAAATTTGTGTTCCTCGTTAAAGAAACACAAGAACATTAACCATTTTGCTATTGTGTTCATACTGATATATGAACAAAAGCTATCTAAAAAGAAATGATGAAAAGAGGAAGCTGGTTTAGGGATGTAGGAATCTCTCTACCTAGTCTGTCCTCTACAATTTTACTTTTTTAAAAAACTAAATTCTTTATCTTTAAGACTTTGGCATGCTACCTCCATCATCCTGACCACAGCCCTGACATGCCATCTCATTGTCTTATAACTTCACACTGGAGATAACTAGCGGTTTACTCATGGAATGTCTGTTATGACAGTTCTTTTATTTCCTAGATGATTGTATTAGTTATCTTCATATCTGGATCACCTACTATCATGCATCCCTGGGGGTCCTAAGGTTTCATTCTTCTTTCCTGACTTCATTTTAGGCTGGTTATATAAGAGTCCTCCATCTCAGCAGAAGACTAGAGGAAATGATCAACCAACAGACCAGGTTCAAATAATAAGTTCGGCTCATATGAGTATGTACTGGACACCATGGTTCTGAATGAAACAAGTCTTTTATCATTCCATCAGATAAACCATAAAGATATGCAACTAAGAGCAAAGCAAACAAAGCAGGGTAATAGCACATAGTAGATTAGTTGTTGTTAGCTCCTTTAATCAACTTAAAGTTGTGTTTTCCTCCTTCAAATAATGTAATTAAACTTTAAATTACAAATTACACATGGACTGGAAATGTAGCTCAGTTGGTACAAGGTTTGCACAGCTGTCAAAAACACCCAGGTTTGATCACCAGCACCTCATAAACAGGGAGCTAGGAGGTAGATCAGAAGAAGTTCAAGGTCACCTTTGCTCTCTTTGTTTTTATGTATGTTGCTCACTTCTGTTTTTCTGTTTTCAATATTGCATCCATAACTCTCTCCCTGATCATAATTTACTTTTTCTTATATCCCTTTAATTACTAAAATATAAATCTACTCTTTGAAATTTCTAGTTTACTCATTTGAGTTTCAACATGACTTTAAATTCTTCAGAATAGAAGACTCTAAGGAATATAGGCTCTGAATGTATTAGAACGCATGTTGATCTCACACAGCAACTCAACAAGAGCGGGACCATGTCTTGTGGGACAGCTAATATCCTCCATGACTGCTTTCCAAGGCTAACACAGTGTGTGTTAGTGTGTGTGTGTGTGTGTGTGTGTGTGTGTGTGTGTGTGTTTGTGTATATGTTTGTGTGTACATAGCACAGGAATGAAGGAGTCAGATGACTACTTTCTGAGTCAGCCCTTTCCTTCCATCATGTGAATTCAAGATACTGAACTCAGGTGGTTAGGCTGGGTAACAATTATCTTTATCCAAAATGCCATCTTGTTTGACTCCACTTTGTTTGCAGAGACAGGGGACAGAGTCTCTCACTGACCTGTAACTCATATAGTAGGTTAAGACTGGCTAGCAAGTCACCTCCAAGAATTTTTTTGTCTCTTCCTTTCCAGCTCTGCAAATACAAGCACTGATCAACACCCTTCTTTTTAGCATGGGTTCTGGGGATCAAATCCACATAACTATAAAGTGCATACTTCCTTACTTGATCTCCCCAGCTCCAGCATTATGCATACTGAAAGCTTAGCACAATGTTTAGCACGCTATGGCCTCTCAGCAAATGTATGTTTTCTTCTTCCCTTTTCACAGACCTCGCATATCTGGATACAATCATCATTTACTAAGTTAATTTCTTTCCAAAAACTCACATGCTGGCTGTCAGTTAACATGTGTCAGCAAAGCTGGACAGATGGAATGGGGTGTGGACATCTGTATCTTCTGGTCACTTTTCTTTTCTTTATACCTTTCACATCTTAATGGGGATTTATATATTTTACTCGTGACATGACAAAGTCCTTAAGATTTTGAGGAATTAATTTGGGTTATTACATTACGGAATGATAGATATGAATTCTGTCTTTTTCATAATCTGTTTTCCTTCCTAGAAACAAATTGCCTCATTTGTGTAACTTCACTACAACAGGTGTTGAGTTTCTTCCTGACTATTTGTATGTTCAGTGAAGAACTTTAAATATGATGTGGTTACATTGACTCAAAATACTGAACTATGGATATAATCTTTATTTGATATCTTCTAAATTTACTATGTTTCAAAATGGCATTATTTATAAAAGATCATACTCCTGTCAATGAGAAAATTCAGGAAGAGAGAGATTTGTAGAGTAACAGTCTTCCATAAACAGAATATTCACATATTGTGTATAACATATACATTAAATTTCTATCAAACTTCTATTTGATCAGCCTTGGGGGATAGAACCTCACTATTTATTGAAGTCATTCAACTCATTGTTGAGGACTCTGATCTATTTTTGCATAATGATAGAATCTGCTGCCCTTAGGTTGGCTTTGTCAACCTATCTGTATCCTTTGCTCCATTAAAAAGCACAGCATGGGAGAAATGTGATGGAGTTATAGATAGATGGAGCTGGAATTATTCATCACCCCAAGCCTTTCTAAGCTAAGCAGTGTTAGCTAAGGTTACTTACATATGATGTGACTGTTGGTGCCAACTGTTACTTTAACAGAATCTAGAATATCCTTGAAAATGAGCCTCTAGACAAGCCTAAGGAGATTATCTTAAAATGATTAACTGATAATGGAAAGCCCATCTTAATTATAAGAGGGACTATTCACTAGACTGGGATCCTGGACTGCATAAAATGAAGAAAGAGAACTGAGCACTTGTCCCAACTGAAGACTTTTGTCATTCTCTGTTCCTCATTGGGGTTGCCATGTAACTAGCTGTTTCATACACTTGCTGCTTTGACTTCTCCACCATGATGGATTGGACCCTTGAAATACGAGTTAAGATAAAATCTTTATCTCTGAATTTCTTTGATCAAGCTGTGTTGTCATAGCAATAGGTAAAGAAACTAAGACATATAGGCACCAATATTGTTTAGTAAACGTGTTCTTGAGATTATCAAAATAATAAACTTAGAATTGGAGAAAGAGAATACTCCCCATCAATAATAGATATTCATATAATTCATTCTTACCATCCCAAGAGTCTTTGTATCCAACATATCTATGGCATATCCTAGTAATGACACCATCCCTTCCTATTGTGACTTAAAATTTCCTCAACATTTTCCTCTCCTGGAAACATCAAAGACACCCTTGCCTAAAGGTTCACACACTGACTTCTTCTGCACTGTGTTTGATCATACCTTTGGTGGCACAAGTTATACTTTGGAGCCCCATAGTGATGCTGAGGTTGAAAAGCATTTATATTGGCTTGTTTGTGTTTATCCTATTTACCTTTGAGTGAGGTGTGGTACTAATATTGCAGCCCAGATTTCCTGTCATTTGAGCTATATTTTCCATATATCAGTGTGTGATTTTAAAGATGTTTTGTTGGCCTTTGGGAAGATTCTGGTGATAAGCTGATCCTTTCACACATGTTTTGAATAGTTTTCAAAGATATTTTCAAAACCTAGCAACTGGCCTTGACAAGACAGACATGAGAGATAAGGCTGGTGTGTAAACAAGAAACAACCTTCATTCTCAGAAAGCTCTGGCACAGAAAAGGGAAGAAAGAAGGTGACCTATCCTATTTTGATGTGCTTTAGCTAAAATATTCAATTCTCCATTCTGCCTTCTGCATGATTAATTGATTGATAATTGAGTTATTAATAGATGATAGCGAGGATTTTCTCCAAGTAGAGAAAGGAGGGGGCACTGCACATGTATTAAAGAGTCTATGAAGCCAAATAACTGAACTTGGTGATTATGGAGAATTAGAATGTTACAGACTTGAGCCAAATTATCTCTGGCTATCTTTAGTCCCTTTGAAAGGCATCTACAGCCAACTCCTGTGTCTGAGCTAATACTCCTGTTACTATGAAAAGCTTCAAGTGATACAGCAGACCACTAGATTTCTCAGATTCTGAAGCTAAGGATCTAATCAGACTCCAGCTGAAAACTATGGCAGAGTGTACCCCATATTCCTTTAACACACCCACCTGTGGCCCCCACCACTGAATTTGGCAAATACATTGATTTATGGTTTTGTTTTGTAACTAATAAAGTCTTTTTCAGCCAGAGGAGTATAGTATCTAATGAAAACTGAATCTGTGTTCCCAGGCTATTAGTCACTCAGATTGGACTCTAGAATAACTGTCACTTACTTCCCTTTCATGTGAGAACTGTTTCTCTATCAACAACAGACAGATTTGTGATACATACTTGATGAATGGAAGACAGACATACAGTGTCTTGTTAATGGCTGGTGGAAAGTTGATAGATGATTGACAGATACAAATGCCTAATGTGATATAGCATTCTACTTTCAAATTCTCTTATCTCTCTTTTTTTTGTCTCTTCTCTCATCTTTTCATATCTGTTTGTTTGCAGATTTTCACCCCTGTAAGGCTTTTTCTATTTTTCTCCTTCATCTTGTCCAGGCTCGCTTTTCCGTCACACAGCTTTTAAATGGCTAGCATCTTTACACGAAACTGAAATGCACACACTACAATGCAAAGTACATTTCCCAGGGGGAACAATAATAACTTGATGGGCCTCATTGTAGAGTGAGGTCAGACAAGATGCCAGGCAGTTTGGGTTTCAGCAAATATCAGTCTGTCAGGTCCTAGCTGTTGTCTTAAATATAGTTTCCCCTTAAGAGGACATATTTTAGTGCTCAGTTAAAAGCAGATTTGCTTCTTCTGAGCATGTCTATGAGGCCGAAAGTGCTGAGGCTGTGGAAATCAAAGTTGGGAGTGTTTATCTGGCACTCGCACTTAGTGCAAATTTCCCTCAGGGAATGACTTAGCAGCAATTTAAGTTCCAGTGTGGACCAAATAGAGAAATGGGAGCCTTTTCCCACTTTTGCAAGATATGTCTTTCACATCCCCTTGTACAGATAACAAGTGAAAATGAATAGGAGGGAGGAGCCCAGAGCTGTTCTCGTCTTCAGTGGCTCCATGGGCATCTCTCTGCCTGTGTACTTTCTTATTAACTTACTTATTTACTATATACATCCACATCACAGCTTCCCCTTCCTCCTCTTCTCCAAGTCCTTCCCCAAACACTTCCCTTCCCCTCCATCCACTCCTCCTTTTCTCTTCAGAAAAGTGGGAGCTAACCCATGGATATTAACTGACCTTGGCATATCAAGTTGCAGTGGGACTTGGTGTGTCTTCTCCTATTGAGCCTCATAAAGCTGCCCAGTTTTAGGAAATGGGGTCTAAAGACAGGCAGCAAAGTCAGAGACAGACCCTGCTCCAGTTGTTAGGGGTCACACATGAAGACCAAGCTACATATCTGTTACATATGTGAGGGACCTAATATTAGCAGATCTAAAGGAGACTTCTGATATCAAATAACTCTAAGTGACTCAATCTGAGAAACCAAGTGTTTTGCATAGCCAGGGATACTCAAAGATGGAAAAGCAGTTAGGGGTCACACTTCCCCCAAAGCAACCTTTTTGAGCTTGTTTGGGGTTTTTCTACCCTCTGACCTCCATGGAAAAAACAAATTCTACCAGACTGCTTTAGATGACAATAAGCATTACTGTTACAGCTCAGGGTCTGAACTGATTTGCCTTCTATTCCACTTAAAAAACTAAAAGGGAGGGGAAATGTTGCATGTGACAGATAGCAGCAAGGAGAATATCAGCAAACAAGATCAGATAGACTCAGTCAGGAAAGAAAGGCTTTTGCTAGAGGTAAGGAAATACACACACCAAGAACATAGAACGAGCATATTCACACCAAGTCAACGGACTCAAGAAATTGTAACCCAGCCTTCACTTGAAGGCTGGCAGTTTTTAGAGTCTTACAGAGCATCTTTCTTCCCCAATTTAGGATTGGGAAATTTGATAAAGACAAGTAAGCTTATAGGTCCCCACGTTTAGGGTAAAACACATCCTGGTCTAGTTTGAATTTATTAGACTGCTCCACAGGCAGGAGGCCCTGTGTGTGGGAGAAAAACTCACCAGCCTATGTGTTAAGCTGTTAGGCTCTTGTGGTCAATTAGAAGGGTGAAGAAGCCAGCCATTTTGGAAATTTGCCATCTACATTATCTAGTCATGGCACCTCTCCCTATCTGTGTTCCCATCAGGGAAACTAACTCCTAGTCCCTCATTAAATTCTATTCAGGCCTGCTACAAAAGCATGGGGTAGGCAGAGGTTGGGGAAGAGACATAAACACAAAAACAAGCACAGGTTCAGACACAAACACAAAGTATGTGCAGAAACAAAGGGCAGGCCTAAGGAAACAGGAAAAGCCAGCTAGAAGAACAAAGGACTCCCAGAAAGAGCAGCCATCCTGCCTTTATCTCTTGTCCAAGGATGATGTCACAGAGATAAAAAGCCTGGGCACCTCAGGGATTAGGGTCCAATTCACAGCTATACAAGGGCAGGAAGAAATTTCTGTCATTTCTGTTCTATTTTTCTAGCATTTGGAGGCATGTATGTATGTGCCCTAACACACGTGTGAAGGTCACAGTAAAACATTCAAGAGTCAGTTCTTTCCTTCTCTCCATGGATCCAGAGATGGAAGTCAGCCTGGAGCAGCATGTTTGTACCAAGCGACTTATCTCACAAGACATATTCTAATACCAGACTCTCTCTGTCTCTGTCAGTGTCTCTGTCTTGTTCTCTTTCTCTGTCTGTCTCTGTCTCTGCCTCTGTGTGTGTGTGTGTCTGTGTGTTCATATAGTTCATGTAGAGGCTAAAGGTAGACATGAGAAGTCTTCTCCAATCACTCACCATCTTATTAGTTGCAACTACACTAGCAGGCCAGAGAACTGCAGGGTGGGGTTCCTTTGTCTTGTATTACCAGGGCTGGAATACACATAGCAGCCCTATTGGGGCTGTTAAACTGTTTTTGAGAAGCCAGACATAGGACCTCCTACTATAGGACATGACTTTCACAACTGAACCATCTCTGCAATCCCTTTTACAGTTACTATCTAATATCATTTTATATTTAGCATACAAAGAACAGATTTACTTATAACGTTTTCATGATACTTAGATTTTAATCATTTCTTCTCTCCTCTCCCTAATTCCCTGCCCCACCCCTCTTTTTGGCCCCTATCCCCTGTAGCTGCTTTCATTTCCTATCACTTGTGTTCTCCTATCTTCCCCACCACTCTGCCTTACAGCCATGTTCTGCCCCACACATAGGTTCCTCTAGTTTCTTCTTCTACCTGCTTGACATAAATATGATAACTGGAAGCTAGGGTCTGTGAATGGTAGAAGAAGCAGTACTTAATGCTCTTGTCTTCTTGAGTCTGAGTGTTTTTGTTAATGTGTCAGTCAAGTCATACTTCAACAAGTAGTAGACCTTGGGCTCCTATGAGACAGTTAATGCTCCAGTTGGGGAAGTAGAGGGAAGGCTAGAATGAGAAATGCCGTGACAGTTAGGACTGGACAATTCCAGCATGCTCTGAACATGAGCCTCACCTTCTCTGCTCAGTTCATTCGCAAAGCCTGTGTGAAAGGTCTTTTGTCACAAGGAAAGGATCTAACTTAGTGGGTATGAGCACTGGAAGATCCCTCATGGCTGTGAGATGATGCAACACTTGAAGTTCTTCATCACAGCAAAGTCTTGTCATCTAGTGGGTATGAGTACTAGAAGGTTCGTTGTCATATGAACAGATGTCACTTACTAGGTATGAACACTGGAATGTTTCTTGTCACATGAATGTGATCTGTGACCACATAGACTTTCTGGGCTGAAATATAGAATATATCATGTACCAACCATGGGAGGGCAGTGGTTGATCTTGATTGTCAACTTGATGGGACTAAGAACTATCATGGAATTACATTTCTGGGTGTGTATATGGTAATGTTTCTAGAAGGTATATTTGAAAAAGAAAGACCCACCTGAATGTGAATAGCACCATTTCATGGGCTAGGCTTCTGGACTGAATACAAAGGACAAAGTGATCTGAGCATCAGCATCCATCTCTCTCTGCTTCCTGACTGTGGGTACAGTGTGAGCATCTGCCTCATTGTGCCTTCCTCAGCATACTCTCAGACCACAGTCCAAAATGAACACTGCCTTCCTTAATTCGGGGAGGAAGGAGGTGGGCTCTTTGTTTAAAGCAAACAAAAAACTGATAAGCAATCATGAATTCTTTTTCTTTTAAAAAACAACCACTTCTAGTCTGACTAATGAAGTCAATCAGCCAAAATACAAGAAATTTTGTTTGTTATAAAGATCACCTGAATCGTCTACAAGTTTCCTTTATGGCTTATGACTTTATATATAGTCATTTATCTACCTGTCTATCTGTATTATTTGTTTGGTTAGTTGTTTTAAAGACGGACTTTCTACACAGCTTTGGCTCCTAGAAATCACTGTGTAGACTAGGCTGGCCTCTAAGGCACAGAGATTGACCTGCATCTCTTCTCAAGTGCTAGAATTAGAAGTGTATACCACTGCCAGGCAGTGGTGGCGCACGCCTTTAATCCCAGCACTTGGGAGGCAGAGGCAGACACATTTCTGAGCTCGAGGCCAGCCTGGTCTACAGAGTGAGTTCCAGGACAGCCAGGGCTACACAGAGAAACCCTGCCTCTAAAAAAAAGAAAAAAGAAAAAAGAAAAAACCAAACAAAAACAAAAACAAACAAAAAAAGAAGTGTATACCACCATCCCTGGCTAACACATATAGTCAACTTTTGCAAATGTTCTGTGTTCTTTTAAATAAAGGCTTATTTCATCAGTGTGAATGCATATTTGTACTTAGAAAGAGGCAAACTGTTCCCCTTACCTTTTCCAGCTTCCATGTGTTCCATAGATCTTTCTAGAACTTTGTTTATTTTTATGCTCTCTCTTCTTACATTTTAATTAATATATAATTATATCACTTTTTCTCCTTTACCCCCTGCAGTGTTTCCTCCTTCCAACTTCTTTCATGACCTTTCCAATTCTCTCAAATGGATGACCTCTTTTATTATTTTTATAGATAACATGTACACACACACACACACAGACACGTGCTATAACAAATATATTCAACAGGTTATATTGATATAACTGTAGACTTTGTAACCTACATGGATGTATTAGTTTTGTTGAAAATACAAAAAATTTTAATGAGCACAGTAGATAGAAAAAGTACCTGTGTGGTCTTTTATAATCTGGAGTCTATAAGAAATAATTCTCTCCCTACCCCTTTTCCAGCGTCCCGATGCCACCTACATTCCTTGTAGCCTCCTGCTCTGTCTGCAAAGTGGCAGCATGTGTCTCCATTGACCTCTATGATTCCCTTTAAAACTACTCTGCTAAAGTGTGCATGTCCGTGCATGCATACAAATCAGAGATCAATTTTGGGTGACTTTTATTAGGAGCAATTCACTTGTTTTTAGTTTGTTTTGTTTTGCTTTGCTTTGTTTTCAGACATAGCCTCTGACTGTTTAGTTTGTTTGTTTGGTTGGTTTGGTTTGGCTTGGTTTGGGTTTTTTTTTTTTTTTTTTTTTTTTTGGTTTTTCAAGACAGGGTTTCTCTGTATAGCCCTGGCTATCCTGGAACTCACTATGTAGACCAGGCTGGCCTCGAACCCAGAAATCCACCTGCCTCTGCCTCCCAAGTGCTGAGATTAAAGGCATTTGCCACCACTGCCCGGCAGCCTCTGACTGTTAACGCTAGCTTTCACTAAGTAGCCTACACTAGCTGGGCAGCAAACTCCCAGGACAGGGCCATCCTATCTCCTTTGTTCCTCTCTAGAATTACAAGAGTGAGCAAGACTACTACAACTGGCCTTAATTAGGTCCAGAGATCAAAGTCTTTATACTTGGACAGCCAGTACTCTGTGTACCGAGTCATCATCTTAAAACTACTCTAAAGTTTATGAAAGTTCTGTTACAATAATCTAAGATCAACTCACCAGCTCACAACCCCAACCTTATCCCTTTGTGGATGTAAGATTCATAGAGACTGTACCCATGGTGCGTTTAGGATAAGGCTAAGGACACCATTGGGAATGAATTATTCTACCTACTACAATGAAAAACTACAGGAGAAGATAAAATTAAGTCGTAAGCGAATGTATTAGAAATACAAACAAAACCCTAGGGATAGCTGCTTTTTTCTAAATAGATTCAGCCATAAGCAGTTACTAACTAAAGGAGAGTAATTGGAAGGAAGGAGTGTGGGCTATGGAACATAGCTATGGTGGCAAGCGCTACAGGAGCCCCGAGGACTCTGCCATGTAGTTTGTGTTTGCAACAAATTTTATGTGACATTAAGAAATCCATTGCAGAGTATTTGCTATTTCTAAGTGTGCACATGTAAAGAGACTGGTGCCATAAAGCATGTAGAATTCAAAAGTTTAAAGGGACCTTAGAAATATCATCTGAATTTTTTACATTTCCACAGGATAAAAACAAGGGAGTGGGAGTGAAGATGGAGAAGAGATAAGGGGATGGAGGAGGAAGAAGGAAAGGAGCAGGAGGAGAGAGATGGAGATGGAGGGGGAAGAAAGGGAGGGAGAGAGGGATGGAGAGAAGGAAGGAAAGAGGGAGAAAGAGAGAGAGAGAGAGAGAGAGAGTCCTTAGAGCAAGGACACAGTTGGTTACACAGCTGAAAAGGGGACCGAGGGCTCCAAAGCCTTGCTCACTCTTTCCTGTTACTCTATTTGACTCCCTTCTGGGGAAATTTAGTGGACAAAAGCTCTTCCAACTTTCTTCCAAATTCTTCATTGTTCAAGAAGATAGAACACAACATCTGACTTTATCATCTTTCCAAGATATATCAAATTCTAGGCAGAGGTATGGGCATTAGAAGATGCCAATATGAAAACAGAATCAAGTTGATTTCTTAGTTTGACAAATTCCCAACAGTAAAATGGCATTTAAAAGAGAAGGAAGGATCATATCCAGAGATGATGAATTAGTGATAAATGAATATAGAAAAGACTGATGGAAAATTGATAGGTGGTTGGCAGATATAAATGCCTGTGTGATTTATCACTGTAGTTCTAGGTTCTTCTCTGTTGTTTTCTCTTGCAGTAATGCAATATTAACAAAGAAGGAACACAGACAGGAGCATGTATGAGTCTCTCTGCAAGTTTCTCCCAAAATTATTCCTACCAAAAATGTATGTATGAAATATAACCCTTTGGTATTTCATAATACCATGACATGTATAATAATGCTTTTAATTGTGTAGTTTTAAATACTAGCAAGGTCATCATTCCAGCTGAAAATTTTCTCTCCCCTTCAGCTTGAATGCTCTTCCTGACAAAGACATGGCTTGCTCCCAATTTTGCTATCTTAAAAAAATAATAATAAAAGAAAGTGCTTCTGAGAAGTGAACTTAAGTTCCTGAACTTTTTATTCCCATTTTCCTTAGTTACTATTAATCATGCTGCCTGTTATCCTCATTTATCTCACTTATTGTATGCTTCTACACCATCAAGGCCAGGATATTCACTTTTTAATTTCATTGCTGCACTCCCAGTAGCCAGAATAATGCCTGTACACAGGAGAGCTCGGTAATTGCCCAATAAGAGGATGGATGGATAGATGAATGGATGGATGATTAATAGCTGGATGAATGACTGGAGGTGGGGTGAGTGGATGGGTGGATAGATGAGTGAATGATAGATGAATAGGTGAGTGAATGGATATATACATGAATGGATGCATGGATGGATAAATAAATGATAGATAGATAGAAGATAGATAGATAGAAGATAGATAGATAGATAGATAGATAGATAGATAGATAGATAGATAGATAGATAGATAGATAATGAGCAGATGCATGGGTGGATAATGAATAATAAAGACTTGTATACTTAACATTGAGTCTGATCAAAAGTAAACATTTGTTAAGAATCCACTTTTAAAATAATAAATATATGGCACAAAAGATAAAAGTAGAATTCTGAGAAGCCACACAATTTGCTGATAGCCAGTATGAGGTAGCTGACCAGCCTCATGGGGGATTGTGAGAATGTCCACACAAGACAAGTAAAGACTCCCCCCTTGACCACCCTCTGAACTCTGTATCTGCTTTTCCTCTCCTACAAGAAGCATGAGTCTTATCTTAAATATTCTGTTAAAACAGAGGAGAAATGCATACTGTTGATTTCATAGTGCTCATTGGTATTATGCCTGACAAAAGTCCATTTCAACAAGTCTCATCCAGAGAGTGGCTTGTCACCATGACTCAGTAAATATGCTTTAGAGAGCTACAAGCAAGCAATGTACTAACATGGAGTTATTACCCTACTCTTTCCTGCTTATTCAATTAGCTCTAATCCAATAAGTATTTATTAAGGACTTATTTCATGTCTCACACATATTTACTAAAGACTGAGTATTTATTTCATGTCCTATACCATACTAGGCATTCTGAAGCCCATAAGAGAATCCTAGTATCTACAGCACAGATAAAAACACAGAAGTATGAGCTGGGAGATGGCTCTGAGGGTAAAGTATTTACTGTGAGCACAAGGACTTGAATTTGATCCCTAGAACCCACTTTTAAAAGCCAGGTATAGTGGAGTATGCTTCTAATTCCAGAGCTGAGAAGACAGAGACCAATGGAAACCTGGGACTCATTGGTCAGTAAATCTAAGGAATTGGTGACTACAAGGACTGTGATAGACCTTATGTTGAAAAGTAAGGTGGGAGCTGGAGAGATATTTCAGTGCATGATATAGCTTGCTGCTCTTCCAGTAGTCCAAGTTTGGTTCCCAAAACTTGTACTGGGCAGCTTACAACTGCCTGTAACTCCAACTCCAGGAGTTATAACACTGTCTTCTTACTTCCAAGGGCACCTACACATATTTGGCATATAATCAACCTCCCACACACACATGCATACATACCCATGGACACACATGAATGCATGAATACCCAGGAACGCATACATATACTCAATGTTGGTCATCAGTGAAGCATGCTTAGGAAGATGGTGATAGAGTTTCTGTCTTGAAAGTGAGGAAGTCAACAAGGATTAGGAATCCTTGAGCCAGAGGTTCATATACAACTTTGTGAAAACTACAGAATAGGGTCTTGCTAAGCTCAGACAAAGCCTGTGCTTGAGTCAAATTTCAGCAGCTAGCTTGTGGAATTCAGTGTAGATATAGTTGTACTTAAAGCAACAAGGGCCTTGCTCCACACCCTTCTAAGAGATCAAACTTTGAAGTAAAATATTAATGACCAAAAGGGAGGAAAATTATTTGGTGAGAGAGGAAGACAAAAACCTAAAGAGCTGCAGCTGAAGAGTTCAATGATTAAGAGTGCTTTCTGCTCTTACAGAGGACCTGAGCTCAATTTCCGGCACCCAAGTTGGGCAGCACACAGCCATCTGTAACTCCAGCTTTGAGGGATCCAGTGCCCTCTTCTGGCCTCCATGGTACCTGCAAACCTGCAAACACACACACACACACACACACACACACACACACACACACACACACACACACACACAAATAAAACTGTAAAAATAAAAAATAATTATGACGTAAAAAATGCTAAACTTTCACAGTTTCACACTACTTACAGTTAATCCGTGTTTGGGACTCTTCTCCTTCTCTCTGATTTCTCCTCTCATTCTCTTTCTCCCACCTCCTCTGTTCCCTGTTTTTCCATTTACCTTTTCTTTTTCCCCCAGCCTACTCTGCACTCAGAACACTGGGGTAGAATCAGTGTCAATTACGGATCCATCCATTTAAAACAATCATGAGAAATTGGGATGCAGCAAGTAGTTCATATCACATGAGATATAGTTTCAAAAAAAAAAAATCAGTCGTTGATGAAAATGGATTTGGTGTCAAAGAAAGAGCAGATGGTCTCTCCTCATACCACCTGAGCCAGAGTCTCTCTTCTCTGCTCCTGCCATTGTGAGCCTGGAAATTATTTTTCTTTATCACATATGTGAAAGAAATGCATTTGGGATTCTGGTTGTGGAAGAATTATGTAAAGTAAGTTATGTAAGACAACCTAGCATAGACTCGAATAGAGGCTAGTATATACTATAAAAATTACACTTTTAACTATGGAGAGAGATTACATATAAAATATTAATACAGTGTCAACTCTCACTAGAGTTTTACTTAAAAAACTATGAGGCTGACATTGCATATATTATTTTATCTAATTTTGACAAAGACATTAAATTTATGTATTTATAAAAGCTATAATGTGAAAATGTCATTGACTGGGAGTCCTAGGCAGAGGTCACATCTAAATTCAATTCGTCACACTTGGGTCTCAATTGTCTACCCATCTCTGTGCCAGCTAAGAGTTCTAGCTTATCAGTTAGCAGGTGAGGACAGAACAGGACTTCCAAAATAAAGCACATCAGAGGTAGGCAGGTAGGAGGGGGGCGAATGTCAGATGGATACAAAAACAGGTGATAGCTGAGACAAGCCCCACCCCTTCACTCTGCTCTGTTTATTTTTATGTCCACATGGTTGTGTATATTTTCTTGTTGGGATGCTGTCCATGTAAAGCATCTCACAGAGCTGTGAAGATTGCTCAATGGGGAAAGCGCTTCCTTGCAAGCCAGTGGACCTGGGTCCCCTGATGTTCAGAATGCACATGAAGCTGAACATGTAGCAAATATCTCTAACCCAGTGCTCCTACAGGAAAATGGGAGGTGGAGACATAGAATCTCTGAAAGACTGTATGCCATCTAGCCTGACATACACGCCAGCAAGCAAGAGACCCGAGAGTTTGCTCTGGCCCTCTGACCTCCACATACATGTTGTAGCAAAAGAATGCCCACAATCACATAAAAATCTACATATGCACACACACTATACAGAAAAAGGTTAAATACATAGATAAATATTACCACCAACCAATATTTAAAAAGTAAAATGGAGCCAGTACTCCCAAGTTGAGGAAAAATCACAAAATCTACTTAAGAAACAATGAAGTCAGACTTGATAGCACTTATCTGCTTAATCATTTTGTACTTATATTGACAAGCTGAGCCCTAAACAGCAGAGATCAATAGACTATGATTCATATTGATTATTTCTCTATCATTTCCAAATGATAAATAGAGGATGGATTTTTTAAACTTGACTTCCAGGAATCAAGCCCAAACATCTGCATTCTCTGGCCCTGCATTTTGGACACCTAAACCTACCCTTCAAAGTACAGACATACAATTAATTTATATTTAGTATTCAGTTGAAGGTTATGTTCTATAAGCATAAAAAATTGAAAAGAAAGAAGAAGTAGTATTAACTATGATAGAGCAGTTGTTTAATAATCCCTGTTAGTGGAGCTGGAGAGATATCACAGTGGGTAAGCGTGCTTGCTCTGGAATCATGTGGACCTGAATTTAAATTTGAAGCACCTGTTGTTGTTGTTGTTGTTGTTGTTGTTGTTGTTGTTGTTGTTATATCATTCCCTAGGAAGATGTAAGCACCTACCCCACTGTCCTTGCTCCACCATCACTTGCTCGACTCATAAGATCCTCAAGACAAAAGAGAGTATAATCCCACTATCCTGAGAAACAACTATGCTTTTATTGGGTTTCTGTACACAGCATGGACACCAAAACAGCCATGTGTGAATTATGGCTTCTCCATAGCCACATAGACAGACTCTCTCTTCAGTAAACCACAAGAGCAGCAGCCTGTGGATTCTAACACCTTCCAAGACCAGAGACAGAGCCCCAAAGCCACGTGCAGTTCAAACATGATTTTATAAGCAGAACTGGGAGAAGTAACTGGAATATCAGGTGAGATTCCAATGACTAGTCCCCACCCTCTCCATCTATGAAGCAATTTTAACAGGCAATAAGCCCCACAGTGATTGACTTTGGCAAGCAGGTAGGTCTTATCCAATACAGATGGCTGCTGGGTCGATCATTGGGCTTCATTCTACAATAGCACCCATATAAAAAGCTAGGCATGTTTTCACATGCATTGTGGTTGGGGACAGGATTGTATGAGGTTTCCAGCCATCCAGCCTCACAACATCAGCAGGCTTTTAGTCATTTAGACACTCTGTCTTAAAGGAATTGTTGGAAGCAGTGGATGGTGACATCTTAAGTACAACTCTGGCCTCCCTAGAGTATTTAGGAGTGTGTGTCTGCACATGCGAGTGCATGTATCCCCATAAACACACACCAAAACTAAAAGAGAAAAATAAGTTCAAAAGAAAATTTCTTTTAAAGAGACAAATAATACCAAATGTGTGTTACTGCATATTGCTGAGAATTCAACTGAAATAAAAAACTAATATGTTTAAGTATCTCAGAAGCATTTAAAAATCTTTTAGAAATACATCCAATAAGAAATAAAGAATTTCATAGTATGAAATTTTCTTTTCTGACAATTTTTCGTTCTTATTAAGTCAACTTATTTCAGAAAGGTTACATAAGCTTAAGCACATGATGTCATATAATAAATCAAGATAAATGGAAAATATATGATTCCTTTTTACAGAGTATGATTTCAATGCTTATTCCATCATTGCCGACGTTGGCAGAGTGCTTCAGTAGGAATCTGAGCCCCAATTCACAATGCATGAACAGCGGCTATTTATTACAATGTTGTGTCATTTGTCAGTTTTATGGAAGTCGGTGTATTTTGCAGGCTGTAAAATGGGCGAGAGTGATTCAGAAATGATCTACGCCGTCATTATTCCTCATTCCTTCTGCTTGAATTGCACCTTCTCCCTCCAACAGGCTTGATTTATTAGCCGAATAAATAACAATCTGCTTCAATAATGTATATCTATCGAGACTTCATTAGCTGCCCAAGAGATGCAGTCCCGATTTTAAATAATTGAAACACACAAGTGATGGAGTCCAGTAGATGTGAGATGATTGGAATATAAATATTTACAGAAGCACAGTGGTGAAAGGAAAATGCTTTCAGAGTTGACTGGAAACAGAGGGACACATTCAAATGACAGTAAATGTTCTTTGGGAGAGCATGGAGATTTAGGGGTTTCTTTTTAAGAGAAAGGTATCTCAGAATGGACTGTAAGTTCATTCGTATAAGTTCCTTTGAACTCCCCCCCCCAAAATATCCCCTAAGTTTCTGCTAACTCATTCTTATCTATTTAATTTAATTTTGGGGTGGGGTATATGTAGTGCATGTGTGAGTATAGCATATGTCTATGTGTAGCTATGCATGCCTTTGTGTACATGGAGACAGAGAGGATGCCAGGTCTCCTGCTCTACTGTCTGTCTTATTCTCTTGAGATGTGATGTTTCACTGAACACAGAACTAGGTTGACAGGCAGCAAACTACATCAATGCTCCTGTTTCTACCAACCACATTGGGGTTAGAAGCATGCATGGACATACTCACATTTTATGTGAATGCTAGGGATTTGAACTCAGGTCCTCTTGCTTGTGTAGCAAGCATTCACATCTACTTGGCCATTTCCATGCTCCTACCCACATTCCATTCCCAAAACCACACCCTTCATGGTGACAATCCACACTATTCATGATTAAGATTCCAGCCCAAATGTTTTTTTTTTTTTTTTTTTTTTTTTTTTGGCTTCTAAAGTTTTATTTTTGATACTTTATTTACATTTCCAATGTTTCCCCTTTTCTGGATCTCCTCTTTGAAAACCCCCTATCCCCTCCCCCTCCACGCCTCTGTGAGGGAATTCCTCCTCCCACCTACCTGCCCACCCATTCCCATATTCCCACCTTGACATTCCCCTTTACTGGGGCCTCTAGCACCCTCAGGCCCAAGGACATCTCCTCTCTCCCTGATGGCCATCTAGGTGATTCCTCTGCCTCATATGTAGTCCGAACCATGGGTCAATAGATGTGTATTCTTTGGTTAGTGGTCTGAGCTCCAGGACGACCAGGGGGAGGGTCAGGCCCATTGACGCTCTTGCTCCCTCCATGGGGCTACCAATTCCCTCCGCTCCTTCAGACCTTTCTCCAACCCCTCCATCTGGGACCTCACTCTCAGTCCAGCGGTTACTGTTAAGTGAAACTTGGGCATTCTGAACTTTTGGGCTAATATCCGCTTATCAGTGAGTACATACCATGTTCGTTCTTTTGTGACTGAG
>CM052711.1:62886255-62930923 GCA_028551405.1 Uromys caudimaculatus | reverse complement strand
ATACCCAGGAGAGGTATAGCTGGGTCCTCAGGTAGTATTATGTCCATATTTTTGATGACTCTCCCAGGGCAATAAGGAGCCAAAGGATGTTAGATTACTACTGCTTCCAAGCTTCGCCTTTAGGTTCTACAGCTGAGATGATTCGGCTGCTAAGTTAAAGGGATTTTTTTGCTCTTAATTAAGCAACTCATATGGCTCTGTCTATAGTGCATATGAGATGAAATAAATTTAAATCCATCCTCAAAAAGTCACAGCTCAATGCTGCTCCTAAAGTTTCCAGAATTGCTAAAAGACTGTGGTTATTTCTAACAGGTGCACTTCAGGTAGTTTATAAACATAGGCAGAGTTCCAATATCCCCCCAGCTGGTGGATTTTCGCTGAAAATGCATTTGGGGAAGAAGAATATTCATGGGTTTTCTAAAACAGACTTGGGACTTCTTTCCTTCTGTTTTGGACAGAAGTCTCATAAGTGATGCAGAAATGCTAACAGAAAGCATAACTATTCTCTCTAAAGGCCAAGAGAATCACGTTCAGCCTTCCAGTAAAGATCAAATAGAAAGGCTAAAGCAAAACCTCCAGTGCTCTTGTTAGGAAGACAGAGGTGCAGAAAGTCATGGGGAAAAGTTAAACTCTCTCTCTCTCTCTCTCTCTCTCTCTCTCTCTCTCTCTCTCTCTCTCTCTCTTTCTCTCCACGCGTGATGTGTGCTTCTTTAGGATAAATGAGCCTCCATAAACTCTGTTCTCACAAACTGAGAGGATTCATGCCTCCTATCCTCAAAAGCAATCAAACCCCTCCTCTTTGGTCCAATGCCATGTGAATGGAGTGAGATGGCCATGATATCTGGCATCTGCCTGCTTGAGGTCAGAAATATGACTGGGATAGGATTTGAGCAGATAGAAGGGTCAATTGAGGAAACTGAAGCAGAATGAGTTAGGTAGGAGAAGGGGGTGCTCAAGGGTTCCCTGGGAATTCTCTAGGGTGCCCCGTGGTATGGGGCTGAGTAACGATGCATGTTTCAAACAAAAATCAAGAAGTCCAAGATAAGGTTGCTGGAGTATCATGTCAATACTTGAAGCTTAAGGCTCTCACCAAAGTTCAAAGTAATGTGAGTCAGCCAGTGTCCCTACCCTACACCCTGTGATTGTTTGGGTCCACAGAAAAGGATGCATGAACACACAGTCACATACTCTATTTTTCTTCATTGAGCCTTAGAAGATTTTTTTCACCCTACAATTAGTTTGGCTTTGTAACATAAGGTAAATAGTATTCTTGATAGTGCTTATTCATCTGAGCACTGGGTGTCACATGAAAACCTGACACAGGGAAGGAGACTGAGAGGAAGGTGGGCACATCATCATGCCGGGAGGTTTTTCCTCCCATCAAAGTTCCACTCCAGTTCTACATTGGATAACAACTGAAAAGCCTGTGTTTATGCAATGTGTATATCTAGTATTTCTGCCTGCAAAGGCTTGACACCAGCCGCCAACATTGCCTTCTACACCTTCATTTTTATTTATTATTTTTGGTGTTATTTGTTGTTGTGTACATGCACATATTTGTACACACATGTGGAGGCCAGATATTGACAACTGATGTTTGGCCCAATAGCTCTCCACCATTTTGTTTCTTTGAGACAGGATCTTGTATAGAACCTGGAACTCACATGTTAGCTGTGCTAGGTAGCCAGCAAGTCCCAGCCATAATCTTGTCTTTCTTACCCCAGCTCTGTGCTTACAGGAATGTGCTACCATGTCTGCTGCTGTTGTTGCTGCTGGTGTGGTGGTGGTGGTGGCTGTGGTGCTTGTGATGGCAGTGGTTGTGATGTTGGTGTTTGTGGATGGTGGTGATGGTGGTAGTGACGGTGGTGGTAGTAGTTGTGATGATGTGTTTTGGTTTGGTATTTCTTCATGAGGGCATTGGGGATCAAACTTGGGACCTCAGCTACCATCTCACCAGTCTCTTACATCTCTGTTTTCTGTTGGTCTCTTACTCTAAGTCTTGCTAAGGGGAGCAATATGGAGTGTAAGGCATCTTGTAACAGTTATTCTTAGATGAATCATGTAGCCATAGATGTCATCTTGTTTGTTGAGTTATTGAGCTAGCTGTTTATATTCCATAATGGTATGAACACTCATATTCATGTGAAGAATTCTATCTCAAATGTTTCATCCTTTCTAATCACCCACTAGGCTCCTCCTCCCAGATCCACAATATGGGTCCATGGTAGTCCATGAATCACCAATAAGAGTTTTACATAATGCCACCCACATTATGGACCAGAAAACTTTTTAGGTCAATTCCACAGGATTTTAAATTTATCAGAATGCAAACTTATTCTAAAAGGAGAACCTTAATTATGGACTCAATTAAAATCATCATTACAGGGGACCCTGGAGAAAAAGATTCTGCACAGTGGAATAGAAAGCTAGGAGATGCTGAAAGGGTACAAATGAAATAGATATAATGTAGTGATAAAGTTCTCCATTTTTTCTTTTTTCCTACTTTTCTTTCCTTCCTTCTTTTTTCTTTCTTTCTCTCTTTTCATTGATCATCTCTGATAATATCTGATAATATTCTTCACCAAATTGGTAGAGCAGGAACTTCTCTCTCTGTCCCTCTGTCTCTGTCTCTCTTTATGTCTCTCCATCTCCCTGTCTCTCTCTTTCTCTGTCTCTCTGTCTCTGTCTCTCTCTCTTTCTCTGTCTCTCTTTCTCTCTGGCTCTTTTTCTCCCTCCTCTCTCTCTCTCTCTCTCTCTCTCTCGCTCTCTCGCTCTCTCGCTCTCTCGCTCTCTCGCTCTCTTGCTCTCGCTCTCTCTTGCTCTCTCTCACTCTCTCTCACTCTCTCTCGCTCTCGCTCTGTCATCTGCAAAGACCGGGTTTCTCAAAGGTGATTCTCAACCCCTGTGGACATCCTCACAATCCCAAGAGATTGATGGAATCATCACACACTCAAAATTTCCTTTCTGAAGAATTAACCTGTGCCAATTCAGAACTTGCTTAAATGAAGCAAAGACAAGACTTGGTTAGAGTAGATGGATTTTAATTACTAAGCAATGTGGACCCATTTTCTAATGCTATTGTGACTAATTGCTATAAGCCTACTACCTTTCAGTTCTGAAGATTGAAAGTTCAAAACAGGCCAGTTTTCAGTCTTGAAAGTAGAGCATTCATCTTGGAACCCACAAAGGACAATCTATTTACTGGTCTTTTTAAGTTCCTGGGGGCTGCTCATATACCTGGACTTGTGGCCCTTAGTCTGAATTCACATTATTTCTGATTTCTTCCTCCCTTCTCCTCTTCTTCTTATTCTATTTCTTCTTCTGAGATACAATCTCATGTACTCCAGGATGGCTTCAAACATTCTGTATATCCACATATGACTTAAATGTAGATCTTCCTGCCTTCATCTTCTGAGTGCTGAGGTTATGGATGTGAGCCATCATGTTCAATACTGAGATGCTACGGATCAAGCCCACGGACTTGAGCACACTAGGCAAACACTCTACGAACTCTTCCTCACATCCTGATCTCTTCTTCTGCCATTGTATGACCTGCTCAGTCCCTAGTGTTCATATATAAAACCTCTTCGATTACACTAGACCTAGGTATCTTATCTGGGATTATCTGTTCATCTCAATAGTATCAATTTACCTAGACCTAGACATTTTATCAGGGATCATCTGTTCATCTCAAGACTATCAATTTACCCACATCTTCAAACTCCCTTTAGCTCTGCAAAGTAACACACTACTAAGTGCTACCATTCTTCTTCTTTCCTCTTTAATTTTAGTTAATCTTTTTTTTTTTACACTCCAGATTTTGTCCCCCTCCCAGTCCACCCTCTGACTGTTCCCCATCCCATACCTCCTCCCCATCACCCTCTTTCCACCAGGATGTCTCCACCCGATCATCCCCCAGCGCTCACTCCACCAGACCTCTAAACTCCCTGGGGCCTCCAGTCTCTTGAGGGTTAGGTACCTCTTTTCTGACTGAACCCAGATCTGGCAGTCCTCTGCTGTATATGAGTTGGGGACTTCATATCAGTTGGTGTATGCTGCCTGGTTGGTGATCCAGTGTCTGAGAGATCTCGGGGGTCCAGGTTAATTGAGACTGCTGGTCTTCCTACAGGGCTGCCTTCCTCCTCAGCTTCTTGCAGCCTTTCCCTAATTCAACCACAGGGGTCAGCAGCTTCTGTCCATTGGGTGGGTGTAAATATCTGCATCTGACTCTTTCAGCTGCTTGTTGCATCTTTCGAGGGCAGTCATGATAGGTCCCTTTTTGTGAGCACTCCATTGCCTCAGTAATAGTGTCAGGACTTGGGGCCTCCCCTTGAGCTGGATCCCACTTTGGGCCTGTCACTGGACCTCCTTTTCCTCAGGCTTGTCTCCTTTTTTGTCCCTGCACTTCTTTCAGACAGGAACAATTATGGGTCAGAGTTTGACTGTGGGATGGCAACTCCATTCCTCACTTGATGCCCTGTCTTTCTGCTGGAGGTGGACTCTGCAAGTTCCCTCTCCCCACTGTAGGGCATTTCATCTAAGGTCCCTTACTTTGAGTCTGGAGAGTCTCTCACCTCTCAGGTCTCTGGTGCATTCTGGAGGGTACCCCCACCTCCTACCTTGAGAGAGGTTGCCTGTTTCTATTCTTTCTGCTGGCCATTAGGGCTTCAGTTCTTTTTTTTCCCACCCAATACCTGATAATATTCCCCTCTTCCCCCTCCCCTGTACTCTTTCCCACCCAGGTTCCTCCCTCCCTCCTTCCCTTCCTCCCTTCCGCCCCCCCTTCTTGTGATTGCTTTTTTTCCCTCCCAAGTGGGACTGAGGCATCCTCACTTGGGCCCTTCCGCTTGTTGACCTTTTTGAGTTCTGTGGACTATATCTTGGGTATTCTGTACTTTGGGGAACTAATATTCACTTATTAGTGTGTACATACCATTCATGTCCTTTTGGGTCTGAGTTACCTCATTCAGAATGATATTTTCTAATTCCATACATTTGCCTGCAAAATTCTTTAGGAGAGGAAAATAAATGTCTACTCATTCCAGTTAGGAAACTGAGAACTGGCTGGGCGGTGGTGGTGCACGCCTTTAATCCCAGCACTCGGAGGCAGAGACAGGCGGATTTCTGAGTTCGAGGCCAGCCTGGTCTACAGAGTGAGTTCCAGGACAGCCAGGGCTCCACAGAGAAACCCTCTCTTGAAAAAACCAAAAATAAATAAATAAATAAATAAATAAATAAATAAATAAATAAATAAATAAAAAGGAAACTGAGCACTGACCAAAGTAAATATGCCATTGAAGTCTGATGTGGTGAACCAATGGACTTAACTGGGGCTGCTTACAGTAATACTGTTGAGGGATTTCATTAAAAATACTTTAATTACATAAAGACAGCTGCATCACCAAAGCTAATCCCAATGTCGGTGACAGCTCAGAAAGCCAGGAACCTGAACCAGACTTCACAGGTAGTTCAAGAGGGTACAGATTTTCTTTTCTGTGTGCCTCAGTTGGCCTGAGCATCTTTCAGGAATCTCAGCTGGTCTGAGAGTATGGCTGCCTCTCAAACAGTCCTTCTGCCTGTACATGCTTGAGGAGCAAGAAATGTAGTTAAATATGGCCATTTAAAATAACTTCCTGAAACTTGTGAGATGTTTACTTCTTGAGTTAAAGGAATTTTCCTGAAGGATGGAATGTCTCATTTCCTTTAAGAATATCCTGTATCATAAAGACCTTCCCTCCAAGGTAGAGTGTTTTATCTCAGAAGAAAGATTCCAAAGATTAAGGTATAATCATATATGGGTAAGGGACATTATTCTTAAAACCATACTAAGTTTAAATGTTCATTGGAGAATGGGAAGTTGTAGATACAGACATGTATTCTTGGCTATACTGGCACATAAAACATAAATGAGTATTGCTTACTCACTCATCATACAATGACTTATTTTGCTTATATTATGGGTCAGATATTGAGTAGGAGAGGAAAGCACCCAACATGAAATGAGGGCAAATGGTCCTTAAAAATACAGCAGTCTCTATGGCACTCTTATGCATCACTTTCTTAATCAGAATTTATTGAGTAGGCTCATATATGTTCCCCATTGCAGGAGCTCTTGGAATATGGTAGGAAAATAAAAATGGGAGCTCTGGAGATGCTGTAGTCTGAAAGGAGGGATACACAATAAGCAAGGAAGTAAAGCAGTTGAGTGAGAAGCCATCAAGATAATAAAGTAGCATGGTGAGACTGCCTTAAACTAATTTTTCAAGGATTATCTCTCTTTTCTAAGATTTATTGTATTTTAAAAACTATACATATATATGTGTGGGTGTGTATGTATACATGAGTGTAGGTATCAGAAAGAATCCAGTAGAGAGATGTACAAATGGTTGTGAGCCATCTAACCCCAGTACTACTAACTGACTTGTGTTCTCCCAAGACCAGGAAGCTAAGCTATCTCTCCAGATCTAGAGTATCTCCTTTAAAGTATCATATTTAAATTGATGCCAGAAATATGTCATCTCTATGCATGCCTCCAATAGGAACATATGAGAAAAAGAAACAGAACATCCAAAGGCCCTGAAATCCAATCAAAGTGACATATTTGCACCATGGAGTTGAGTGAAGTCGATATAGGAGTTATAAACTACTGTTGATCAATTTTAAATTTATCAGCCCAGGGTTTTCAAATACCTCTAAGTCAATCACAACTTTGTCAGAAGCCCTGGGATATGTTTTTCTGTTTTCACTATATCTATCTCCATTAGATATCAATGCAAACCATGGAAGTGTTTACTATTAGAGAGTGTACCTTGAACAACAGACATTTCCCCAAATTCTCACCCTGAATCATGCTCTCAGTGTTTTAATTCACTATCGGGAATACAGGAGACATTGTTTTAAAAAGATACACTCAGAGGTATTATCTGGAGTTGAGGGATGTGTAGAGAAAGAAAAGAAGGGACATTTGAATTTCACAATTCTATAATCAAAACAAAAGCTTATTGTGTGTGAAACATTCCAGGAAAAGAGTACAGATTAAGAGACTATCATGATGGAGGTCTTGGTGAGTCCCACATATATCAAGCCCTTCTTCCTTTCATTGTTCCTGATAATCTCCCTCTGATCCTCCAACAAGGTAGAGTCAGTGTTCATAAATATGGCAAAGCAGGTCTTCCTGCAATTGATCAAAGGCCATTCACAAAACACCACCAGCGGATTTTAGGCTCCCAGGCACATGATAAGAGAACATCCATTGTTAAAAATCAGTCAGATCCAGACTCTCCTTTGCGGCTGTGTAGTTATGTCCTAAGAAGTGGAACATTCTCTCCAGGAGGGAGGCTGGTTTATGCTCCAGGAGTGTCTTAGTTGGGGGTTTCCATTGCTGTGATAAAACATCATAACTAACAGCAGCTTGAGGATGAAATTGTTTATTCCAGTTCATAGTTCCATCACACTCTATCACTGAGAGAAATTGGTGCAGGATCTTAAACAGGGACTCAATGCAGAAACCTGGAGGTAGGAACTGAAGGCAAATCCACAAAGCTGCATTTGCCATGTTCCCTTACTTTCTTTTTTGTACACCCCAGAACCACCTGCTAAGAATGATCTGGTCCTTCTTATATCAACCACTATTTAAGAAAAAATATCATAAGCTTGCTCACAGATCAATCTGGTCTACATATTCTCAATTGATATTCCCTCTGCCCAAATGATTCTAGTTTGTGTCGAGTTAACATAAAACTAGCCAGTACAGGAAGTAGATAAAACTTACAAGCCTCAGAAAGTAAGAAAGACTCTGAAGTCTAGGTCTGTTTCTGAAATATGCAAAGTATATAAGGCTCCTCCCCAAGTTTATACAAGCACATGGAGGTGGTTAATTTCCACATAGCTGAGATGCTTGCAAGTCATGTGTGGAACCAGCTTCCATGATAGATCACCCACTCTGGGATGGGCTTTTCGGTAATGAAAATGCTTCTGTATCACCCATAATCCTGTAAAATAATCTCAGTTAAGCTCACTAGTTCTCTAAATTAGAGTTAGATGGAATAATCTCTTTCTTCTATTTTGAGTGTCCTAGATGCAGAGGATAAAGTTTGTTTTCACTTGGAAAAGTCACACAATATATGTCAAATATTTCACAAGAAGTGAGGGTGCTACATGGAGAAAAATGATTTCATTTCTTTCAGACTATCTCCCCCATGTACTCAGTCCCCATTCAGAATCATCATGAGATGTTTTGTCTCTAGTATGTTCATGCCTGTGGTCATATATTCTGTAAGGATATACACAGGGATCTAGACCTATCAGGAGAACTGGTCTTTAGTTGTAGAGCAACTGCCTTGCTCATCTGTGAGTACACTAGCCAGCAAAGCTGCAGCAGGTCAGCATTATGGGAAAAAAAACTTCTTTCTCTCTTGGACTGAAGGAAATTTGTTGCACAGTGGCCTAGGAGCTCTCAGTAGAAAGAAGAAAAGTCAGTGACTGTCTGCCTCGGCTTTTCTCATCACTACCATTTCTTCCCAGAATATACTTTAACTCTGAACACTGAATACAGAGCCAATAAAAAGTCAATTCTCTACTTCTCAGCAAAATTCTTTTAAAAATGGAAAAAACTATGCCATCAGTTGACCCTCATTTATTTTCATTATTACCCATCAATCTGTTCCCCAACAGGGCTGCCTTGTCTGGCCTTAGTGGGAAAGGATGTGCCTAACTATGCAGATACTTGATGCATCAGGGTGGGGTGATAGCCAGGGGATGGCCCACCCTCTTAGAGAAGAAGGAGAGGGGAAGGAGAAGGGGGAAGGGACCATGTAAGAAAGGATCTGGGGGGGGGACAGTGATTGGGATGTAAAAAATTAATTAATAAATAAAAAACAACCATTGTAATCATATTCTTAAAAATGTCGCTCATAGCCACATCCTTACTCAAGAAGAATGTTGAAATTGCTGTCACATTACGTTTTGGGCATCACTTAACAGAGACTCTAGGGTTCACTTACCACATCCATTCAACTTTCTTGTGCCATCTCTCCACCTCCTCTTACGGGTAGTGCACCAACTCCTAGTAGCTCAAGTCCAGAAAGACACCAGTCTTCAAACGCCATCACTTCTCTTCTTTTGCTGATTTTATCTCCCTCTGACTTCGATTCTAGATATTGATGCTTTCCAAACACTAACCTATCCTAAAATCTCTAATCTGTCTGTGAAGGTATTCCCTCAGCTGCACAATATGTGAACCCAGATATTACAAGGTAATCAGTGACCTATCTCTTTATTTGTTCCCCCAAAATTCTCTCCTCTCTGCCCATAAATCCTTCTCCTGCTTATTAAATACTAAACAATATCCACTCAACCTTCATAGTAAGCATATAGCACAAACTTCTCTCTTCCCTTCTCAGCTTCATATTCACAATCAATGGAGTAGCAATACATTCCTAATTATGATAGTAGTGATGCAGAAAGATAGAATGAACCTATCCATTCATTTACCTTTCAAAATCCCTATCCATCCTTCATAACACATTTGACATTTTAGCTTCACTTCTATTCTTTAATACAGTACTCTAATGGTAAGAAACTTATATGAAAAAGAGTTTATTTCAGCCCACAATTCCGGGTTATAGGCTGTCCCTGTGGAGGAGCTACAGTAGTAGAAGCTTGAGACATTTGGTCACATCATATCCACAGTCAAGAGAGAGAATGAGTTCACGCATGCCTGACGTTTAGCTAGTTTCCTCCACTTATACAGCACAAGATTAAGACCAGAGAGTTCTGTGCCCTGTTTCAGGTCAGATCTTCCCACATCAATTAAGCAACCATGAAAATCCCTTCACAGGTGCCTATAGTCTAACTGGAACTAGAAAATTCCTCACTGAAATTCTCTTTTCAAGTGATTCTAGGTTGTGTGGTACTGACAAATCTATCTACCACATCTGATGTCTCTTATCTTTGATAAATTTGATACATGATATATCTGATACATTCCATCATTTCTACTGCTGACACCCTGGCTCAAGCTGCCACCATCCATGTCCTAGATTTCTGTAATACATCCCCAAAAGGTCCCTATTGTCCTTCTTGTCCCTGAGTCAATATTCAACCTGCTTTATGAGAATGCATTCATTCTTGAGTCAGATCTCACTACTCACTTCCTCTTTAACAGGTCCCCACATTTCCATGGAAACCAGAGCCCTTTCCCTCAATATGAATCTACTAGATCTTTACATTCTGCCCTCTGATTGTTCACAGTACAATTAAACTCACTTATGTTGCAAATTGCATATCACAACTAAGGGTCATTTAGAGTATGTGTACATGAATAGTAAGAATCACTAAATGCATATCATATCTGTTATCTAACAATTGCCAAGAAGCTCCTTAAATGTGAGATCAATCAACCCTTTCAGCACATAACGACACAGAATATGGAAGGGTCTCAATAGTCTGTGCTCAATAGACTGTGTTCAAAAACTGAACTAAGATACTCCAGTCCTCAGAGACACTTTCCTCAAGTATACAGTGGCAAAAGCAGCACATTTACCCATAAGGTTATTTATTCTTTACCTATATTGAGGCAAAATTGAAATCTTCTATTTCCTGTTAGATATATTTAATTTACATATCTATTGGCTTCTTGTCTCTTTCATTCTAATATCAGCTTCCTGAAATCATGGATTTTTACTCCTCTTATTCAATGCCGAGTTCGTTCTGCTGAGAATCCTTGGCACATTATATCTGCTTGGTCAGTACTTTTAGCCTGGTCACTCTCAATGTATTGACACTACCAAGAGAAGTTGACACATCCACTCCAGGGCTCAATATAGAAATACGCTGTTCCTATAAACAGTGTATATTGGATAACAACCACTGGACAGGGCACATGGTCTAGTGTGGAGTAACAAAGTATCCACTACATTTTTGGTGACACAGGTTGTGTGAAAGCCTCCATCTGTCCCCAGGGACCAATCACAGGCAACATGGTAAAAGGTCTTCATTCACAATATTGGCACTGGTTTTTTTTCCCTGATGTTCTCTCTTCTAATATTCAAGTCTTTCACCTTTGGTCCTTCACAGGCCTTTGTAGTGGCCATACACTTGACTATACCACCTTACCTCCATCACCTCTCTCTGATACTTACCTCTTACAGTTCTTTTACCTATTTGTCTTGCTTTCAGCTTAAAATGATAACAAATGGTTAAACCTGAAGAGCAAATGAATGTGAATGATCCAGTATCTAAAACTCAGAATATGTGTGATCTACTTAAGGTATATTTAAAATCTTTGAAAAGCTAAATTCAGTAAGGGTCCAGTAAAGAATCCTGGTGAGGGCAGCAGAAGCAGCTCAGCTGCTAGAGTGCTTGCTTAGCAAACACAAAGCCCTGGATTCCATCCCCAGTACTGCTTAAAATTTGATGTGGCCATGCCTACATATCATCCTAGAACTTGAGAAGTAGAGACAGAAGGATCACAAGTTTCAGGTTTTCTTGGCTACATGAGTTCAAGAATTGCCCTATTCCCATCACAAAAGTCTCAGGACGATAGAACAGGGGGCATTTTCAAAACTGGCCTTTCTTATTTGGTAGTATGAACTCTGCAGGAGGAGGTGCCTGGAAGTCTCCTTTAGATTACCTCCACTATACAGAAGCTATTGTCTTGATGATGTCACCAAAAACCCAACTCTAGAAGACAGAGAGGAGAGAGAGAGGGAGGGAGGGAGGGAGGGAGGGAGGGAGGGAGGGAGGGAGGGAGAGAGAGAGAGAGAGAGAGAGAGAGAGAGAGAGAGAGAGAAAGAGATTGATTCACCCACGTGTGCAAATAGGGCATCTAGAGCTCAACATTGGGCATCTTCCTCTGTCCACATCATATTTTGTAATATTTCTCTTACTTTTATTATGCATCTATGTGTCTCTGTGAGGGTATGTGAGTGTAGGTGACCATGGAAGCCAGAGAGGGTGTTGGATACCCCAGAGCTGGAGTTGCAGGTAGTTGTTATCTACCCAAAATATGTGCTTGGAACCAAACTTGAGCCCATTAGAGCAGGATGAGCTCTTAAACATGAATCACTTCTCTAATCTCTACCCACCTTATATTTTGAGACAACTGCTAACTGAATCTGGAGCTCACTGATTAAGCTGAACTGGCTGGCAAGTAAGCTCCAGTGATCTACTTGTCTCTACTTCCCCAGAACTGGTATTACAGATACAGTGATCATGCCTTGCCTTTTAATGGGCACAGGGATCTGAACTCAGATTTTCATGCTTGGATGGTAAGCACTTTACTCTCTGGGCCACATCATCAGCCCAAGGATAAGATCATGTGAATCTTACTGAACCGATATCACCAGCCCTTGAAAATGGTAGCTACCGCAAAGTATCAGCTGCACTAATAAATAAATATAAATAAATAAATCAGAGAACCATGGAATTGCAAAATAATTCTTCAAAGGACAAAACTTACTCTCTGAAATCTTTTTACTTCCACTGTTTAAATCTAAGAAGTCAAATGGTTCTATTCTAAAGGGAAGAAAGCTCTCCTGTATTTTAGATAGTTGAACGCCTAGAAGGCAGGCCACTTATTTATAAATTACTTGCTGCCTAGCCCTCTTTATCACTTTATCTAACTTATTTCTCATAAATGACAGAAAACTACTGAAAAACCTACTTACCTGGCTCACATCTCCCTCACACAGGCCATAAGTAAAAGGGTGCAAATATTGTTCTCCATAGGAGCACGTAATCTCCACCCTGGGTGCCCTTAGATGGACAGCGTGGTGATTCCGCGGCACTGAAATCTGTCATCTTCAACTGCTATACCCACTGAGCAGCAGACTGCAGTTATGACTTCTCTGAGGGGCTGTCTTTCATCTCCAGCTGGGGATCCAATTTCCACTTATAAGATTTAACCTGGAAATTATCAGTGACAACAGCAGGGGGAAGATGAGCCACTGATCTGGGAGGAACTGTGGGAGAAGCTGCCTGAGTCTGGCAAGAGGCACAAAGGAAGGCTACTCGGGGCAGACAGCTATGGAGGGTGTCTGTGCAGAAATGAACTATGATGCTCAGTAGTTCCAACTGTGAAGCACCAGCAGCCTAGTAACAAATAAGTGTCTTGACATGGCTATAGATAAGACAAGTGGAATTAAAGAATATTGTGTGCCATGAGAATAGCAGCTGGGAGCTTTGATTAGGAGCTGTGAAGCAGGCTGAGAGAAGAAAGCTATTGAAGAAAAAAAATCAAAAGAAGGCTGATAAACAGCAAAGAGTCCATGTGTTTTATGAGAGTGCTGATATAGGTCATTAGTCTCCAGATCTGAAATATTAACGACACAGGCTGGGAATTGAAAGGATGCATAATGAATGAAAAGTCAAAACTTCTCAGCATCTCAGGCTGTAGGCCTTTGATTCATTCAGTGAACATTTTTAAACACCCAAGTCCCAGGCACTGGGCTCATTTGTGGAAGAATATTAAAGATCATCTGTTCCCTCTAAGAGATGAAATTCTGTGAACAGAAAATGTACCTGAAGAGGAAAAAAGAAACCTCATGAGAGGAGCTGGGAGGCGATGCAGTCAGAGAAGTGTTAGCCTTACACGTAAGGACCCAAAATTTCCATCTGCAGACCGTATCGAAAATTAACCAGGTGTGGTAGCATTTACTTGTAATTCTAGCATCGAGGAAAGAGATGGCAGGATCTCTGGGATCCACTGGCCAGCCGTCTACTTTATGTGACTAGTTCCAGGCCAATAAGGAACCCTGTTTCAAAAGCAAGTTGGGGGACTCGCTGGAGAGGTGACTTGGTGCTTAAGAGAACTTGAATTTCCTTCAAAAATTGAGTTAGATTTCTAGGATCCATGTTGAATACATCTCCATATACAGGGAATCCATTGCATGCTCTGACCTCCAGGGGCACCTGTATTTACACACACACACACACAAACACACACACACACACACACACACACAAACACAATCACAATCACACACAAACATGCACACACAAGTGTACACACAGAAGAGAGAATTTGCGATGGAATTTTTTGTATCCTAGTCTACTCTCATAAAATCTGTGTTTTTTGCATTCCATAAAAATGAATCCTGGCCTGTTGGTAATTGCTTTTTGCATATTTATCTCGATAGAATTTCATAGCACCCTATGAGTGGTGTGTTGCTCCATGAATGCGCTGGCCACATACTTAGGAGATTCTCTGAGAGAAGCAAATGTACCACTGAGTAAAGGCTGCAGACCCCGGGCTTTGAACACTGTGCTGGTAGTCAGAGTGCTTTTCTTTCTTCAAAACCATTTCTCTATGCGCACACTCAGCCAAAACGACATCTGATGTTTCTATGTGAATTTCTGGTCCTAGCTTTTCTTTTTCATGTTTTACATCTCACTGAAGTGACCTCATTAGAGGTTCTTTCAAGAACTCTTTGAGGGGAGGGCAAATTCAGATATTCATTTATGATCTTTTTCCATCTCTTTTTCCATTTCTCATGTGTATGTGTGCACAAATTTGTGTGTGCACATATGAATGTCTGAGCGTGCATGAGGACGATGTCAGGAATCATACTCTTCCTTCTTTCCACTTTATTCATTGAGGCAGGGTCTCTTAATCAAAACCAGAGCTTGCCTATATAGCTATTCCCTATAGCCACCTTGCTCTGAGGAACTCCTGTCTCACCTTTGGAGGCTGGAATTGCAGGAGGACCATTATGGACACCTGGAATTTATGTGTATACTGAAGAGCCCAGCTCTCATGTCCATGTGTGTTTAGCAAATGTTCTAACCACTGAGCCATCTCTCCAGTCCCCAATTTAGAAAAAAATTCAAAGCCTTCTCCAGACTCATTAAATGTTACTATGTGCTACACTGTAGCCTTAAGAGCTAAGAGTAAATTTTCAAAAACAAGGCCACATAAAAGACTTCAGCAAACCGTTAGGGCTGTAACTAGAAAGGAGAAAGGTATTGGGCAGGGAAAAAATTCACATCATTCTCCAGGAAAGTCCCGCAGGGAGTTCCAGGGGATAAAGCAGAATTGCCCATCAGGGGCACCCAGGTTAGGACAGCTGAAGGCCTCCTTATTGGCTGCAGCAGCATTTCTAAAACTATCAGGGGCAGCCTGGGTTCAAGTCCACTGTCCGTGACAGAGTTCATCAATTGAAAGGGCACTGGCTGTGGATGGCTGGAGCTCAAAGGGACCATCTCCCAGTTGGAAGCTTCCTCCCCGTGCCACTAGGAGGCAGCAGAGTACCTGGGAATGAAATACATTAATTAACATCAGCACTGAGGGCCTTTATTATCTGCTGAGATGAGTCTGTTATTCTGCGAGAGTTGCAAATGTAGCATAGAACTAAAAAACATAAGCATAACAATGAAAGACTACATAGGCTCACTAGAGACAAAAGATTTTAAAAATCTAGAGTCAAAGTTTTCAAGGGTAGGATGAGATGGGGGAAGATCCAGAGACAGTAGCCCTAAGATTTGTTTTAGTAACAGATAAGGAGGGGCCTAAGCAAGCATCCTGGGTCACATGGATTTTGAGACAGTCTTAGTAACCGTGATGAGACAAAGGAGGAGAAGGTTGCGGGAGGGGATCAAAAGCCCAGATGAGAAAAGCCCAGGAAATATAGGATAGGGGAGGCCGAATTGTGGGAATACCAGCTGGCCTTCATAGAAGAGATGATGTCATCATCTGTTATATTACAACATAGAGATCTGGGGTGACAGCACTAACCTGCCACTCATACCAGCTGCGTTTAAGGAAGAATTGTTTACCTTTGCTACATAAACGATCTCAGAGGTGAGGATGACAGAGGTAAGTAATTAATTTATTCAGGAAGAATAGGCCCAAACTGAGAGATCATTTGCACCAGTCCTCACTTGGTGTCTACAAGATCAGACACAGGTGACACAAAGGGAGAGATTGTCCCTGAACTTGAGGGTATCACAGCTTCTCAGTGGCGGACACAGACAACTCTAACAGAAGTTTCAATATGGGAAAATGTGTCCATCAGCACTCAACAGAAAAGGTCATGGCTTTCAGGAAGGTTCTAAATATTATTGAGATAATACCAGAAAAACAGACAGACGTTCAGGTAAGGAAAGGCACAAGGAATTCCTGAGGTAAAGGGCAGCCTGATGCAACCCTGGAGATGGGAGAGGGCCTGCCTTATGAACACACTGTGAATAAAGTCCTAAGAACTAAAAGCATAGCTCGGATTGTAGGATGGCTCAGCTGTTGAAGGCGCTTGCCACTGAGCTTGAAGATCTGTATCCAGTCCCTGTGACCCACATGTGTAGAAGGAAAGAACAAAGTCCTACAAGTTCTTCTTCCACCTACATAAAGGGTCAAGGCATATGCAAACCTGCAAAACTCTGTGTGTGTGTGTGTGTGTGTGGTGTGTGTGTGTGTGTATGCACACATGTGCCCACACAATAAATACACACATACATACATAAACACATAAATACATAAATAAATGTAATACATTTCTAAAAGAGTATACACATTGCACGCACTAATTATGGTCTTATCTGTGACCCTATTCCTTGTTTGTTGTGTTAACTTAAAATTCCCTTTCCTTGATGCATCTCAGTTTTCCAATCTGTAATTCAGAGGAATGACCTATATTCCTAAGGTAATTGAGCCAATGTTCATATAGTATATATGATATATATTTTTTCCTGGAAACTTTGTTTAGCAAATGCATCATAAAGGTAGTATAGCTGAAGTCTTTAAAGCAAGTCTGAGCAGAAGGCCCTCTGACCATGAGAAGGGTTGTGATGGTATAAGAATGTAGAAGAACCTGAGCTACCACAGTAAGGTATCTGCTATGACACATCCAAGAACTCAGCATCCAGCTTTCCTTACTCTACCAGCCACTGTCTTAAAACACACTCACTCCAACTTCTCTGCAGACATCAATCACATGCAATCCAATAACATTTCTACTTCTGTTCAGTGGGACTTTGTTAGGATGCCACGATTCTCATAGAATCCTCACAGGAACCCTGCAAGGTTTACCCTGAGTTTGCCGTTCTCTATCTGACTATCCACCATCCTGTCATACATACCTAGCTAGTCTTAGACCTCATGTCAGAGGTGGTCCCTAGGATGTGATTTCCAAACTCTCTGTGCCAGATAAAGATACCTACAGGAGGTAGGTTGGGAGGAAGAAATCCAAGTCAATGAATGTCATCCATCACCAGTGCCCCCAGATGGTTCAAAGCAGAACTGTAACTCTGTTTCTCCAGCAGAGGATCTCTTAAGGTCTTCTACATGTATGGGTTAAGCAGCCTTAGAGTCCCACTGGTCAGTGCTTCATTGCTGATGAAGTCAGAATATAATTGCAGAAAGCTGTTCAGCATCTCTAAAACTGTCTACCTTTGTTATCCATGCAATAAATACCACCAATGTGAATTGAAAATCTCCATCTGTCTCAGAGTTTCAGACATAATACACAAGTACCCCAGGTAGTGAAGTGGCACCAGCTGAAACAAAAGACACTCTGAGTTTTGAGTGGAATAACCTGTTTCCTGGATTGGAGTACAATGAATTCAAGATGGGCTGAGCTTTCTTGTAGGTGAAGCCAGAATTGATGCATAAATGATAAACAACATCTGTGCTTAACCTGCGTGGAATGTCAAATGAGCATAGCAAGGGGAATGCAGGGAAGAATGACAGACTTTGTGGAGCGAACAAAACAGGAGCTAGGGTTTTAAAGAGTGAGAAGATGCAAGAGTTCACATGCTTGTAAGATAGTACACAGAAAATAAAGCATCCACGAATGGTTCTCTAAATCCTCTGTGTGGGATTACCTCAGTTGTTCTTGAGAAGACCATTATGGGACTGACTAGGTAGCTCAGCAGATAAAGGCACTTGTACCTAAGCCAAACAACACGAATAATTTCCAGGACTTACATGATGGAAAAAGAGAACACACTTGTACAAGTTGTCCTCTGAGCACACATAACATGGCACACACTTGGCCACACATGTACATATACTACATACGTATGCATATGCATAAATAATAAATGAATCAATAAATGAATGAATGAAGGCAAGCCATAAAGGTGTTCATGCTATCATGGTTAATACTGAATGTCAACACCGCAGGATCTAGAATCAATAATGAGACAAACTTGGTCCAGTGACTATAAAATAATTTTCAGATTGGATTAACTGAGGTGAAAAGACCCAACCTAAATGTAAATAGCTATACATAATAGGCTGGGGACCTGTGGTGGTTTGAATAGGAGTGTCCCCTAGGCTCATATATTTGAATGCTTGGTCATTAGAAAGTGGTGCTACCTGGGAGGGATTATGAAGTGTGTGGCTGGGGTGTCAAAAGCTCAAACTAGGCCAAGTGTCTTTCTCTCTCTTCCTGTTGCCTAAGGATCTGGCTGAACTGTCAACATCTCTGGCACCCTGCTTGCTTGTGTGCCACTGTGCTCCTCACCATGACTCTAAAACTCCAAGCAAGCCCCAATTAAATGCTTTCTTTTCTAAGAGTTACTGTGGTCATGGTGTCTCTTCACAGCAACAGAACACTGACTAAGACCGGACCTTTCCGTCTTAAGTCATTTTTAGCAGATGTTTTGCCATAGCAATGAAACTACAATTGGACATGTTAATTTCAACGCATTCAATTACGTTTCTCTTCAATTATCTACCATGGAAAATGGGAGAAACTGGACAAGGTGGATCTTATAGCTCGCTGCTTGAGCGACTTTGAGTCTTAAGGCTAAAGAATCTTTTTGGACCTAGAAAGACTTACTGTTTAAGACACATTTATACTATGAGATAAACTAAGAGACTACTTATCTGTCTGATGTATCTAGACCCATGATGCCCACAGAGGCACAGTGACTATATATACATATATATATATATATATATATATATATATATATATATATATATATGCCTTCAAAAAGTAAAAGCAAAATTAAGAAATTAATTTTAACATATTAATGTTTAGTAGATTAGCAATATAGTTTATTATCATTAAATATATTATTTAATGTACTGATACAAATATAGATAATTAAACTTGTATAAATAATATGTTAGCTTACTGTATCAATTAATATATTAATATACTATGATGTATATTTACATTACATACAAAGTAACAAATATTAAGGTGATTATCCAATATATTGATTTTCTCACATGCTAAAATTAATTTTAATATGTAGAGCTTAATATAGGAACAATATATTTAACTTAATACACTTAGCATATCATTTTAACATGTAATAAAAAAATTTTAAGGTATTAGTGAAATATTGTTTAATTAAGCTTTTACTCTGCCTTTAAAATCCAGTATATAATTTTATAGCTAAATGTATATATCGGCTCATAATAGCTGCAATTAAAGGGCTCAACAGCACCAACCTATAATGTAATTTCTAGCAATGAAGTTCTCAGCTTTTCTTATGTGTCAAAAATCTCCTCAGTAATGACTTGGCCACCCTGTCCCTGTCCTTTTTGGTGCACATATAAGCATGTTTAATGTCAACTATTGTTCCTGGAAGAAAGAACCAGTTCTCTCTCTCTCTCTCTCTCTCTCTCTCTCTCTCTCTCTCTCTCTCTCTCTCGGAAGGGTACTCTCACATGACCAGCGGTCTGACCAAAACTGTCCATATGCCTTATGGTTTAATTAATTAGAAGATGAGTAAACAGACGAGTGGCTAAGCATCACTGTATCACTGTGGGTGTTTACTCAGAGGCATTAAGATGCTACTTCCTCTAGACAGCAGCCTTAGCTACTGAAGGGAGGAAGGAAGCTCACAGCATTTAGAAGGCTTTGGAAGCCTCCCAAAGCCCTCCCTAAGGTTGAGTAGGGGAAGTTCTGCAGTGAAGCTGCCTGCCAGTCAGACCTACCCCTGGGGGCGGGGCTTTTAGGAGTCATCTGTGTAGGAGGGGCTTTTCAGTGATGCAGCTGCCTTTGTCATCCCTGCTCCTCCTATGAGGTGTCCTCTCATGCCAGACTCAAGTGGAATCACTTCTTTGTTCTGTGTACTCTTTCCAGGATGATGAGATGCTTCCCACTGTATCCCCAGGAAATGTCTGATGAGAAGAGGGAGTAAGGCAGACAGACTCTTGTTAGAGGGGACAAGCAGTCGTGGAAGTAAGGTCGAATAAAGACCTGGGGAGTTGCCCCACCAAGCCTGAAGCCTAAAGACCATAGCAAGGATATGCCCAGACCCTGAGCAAACAGATCCATTATAAGTGTATGGTTCTGGACCCTTAATGGAACTTCCTCTTCCCTCCTCTTCATTTTCCTCACCTTGGCTTCTTCCACTGGAAGCAAAAGATGATTTCGTTTGAAGTGAAAAACAAAGATTCATAGATATTTTTGAACTCAGTTACAGTCTTTTATTTAGGTGCCAGGACTGTATTCTACAACAGCTTAATGGCTTTAACCTAGATGCTTAGTCTTCATCATCTACATTAACCTCAGAAAGAGATTAGAATAATATACTTTTTCCCCCTCAGCTTTTAGTAAACCCATGTGCCTCTTCTGAAATCTGTAAGAAGAGGCTTCCTGCCTTCTGAGGTCACTCCTCCATCTGATTACCTACTACATTTGCTACCACCATTTTGGACTTATTCTACAATCCTTGTCTTCTAGTTCTCTTATGCTTTGTCATTCCCTGTTCACAGAGATCTTCTCCTTACACTAGGCATGCTTAAGTTTATCTCTGCCTACAAGTAATCCCTCGCCCACTTCACTGTATGTGATTCTTCCCTGAAGGACACTTTCCCTTTAAATTCCCTACCCTTTATCTATAACCTGGCTCTCCCCACTACTGCATCTCAACAACCTTTTTAAATGTGCTTAGCAGATAAGTAAGAACTTTGTCTTTTCTGCTCTTCTTTTTAACTGCCTGGTAAGGAATAATAATGACAGTAGCTACAGTAGCAAAGTAACAATGTGTCAGATGTCTTATAACATGGAGACCTTATGGTTTTGAGGATCTCTGGTAGAACTGAATTGGCAGAATAAGCAGATATCATTACCATCTCCTGATGCTCTGTTTCTGGAAGTCACTGGTGAGAATCTCTCCACAGAAACTTCGACACCCCAGACCCTTGCAGATCTGACTCTTGATCACTGAACAAATGAAAGAAAAGTATTTTGCAGGTATTTTGACCTCTACTTAGAGATGTTATTGAGATGTTACTATGTGTTTTAGCATACATGGTATGGCTGCAAATACCTTCCTGTGATAGTCAATGGTTTTAGAGATATAATAATGCCATGAATTCTTTGAGGATTTAATACACACATACAATGTATTTTGATCATCTTCAGCCCTGCGCCACCCCCCTTTCAGAACAACTTCCTCCTGGGATGGCTATTCATTGCTGTCAACGTGACAACATCTGGGATTAACTAAAACTATAGTGGCTAAATACACCTATGAAGGATTTTTCTGATTCAATCATTTGAAGTGGAGACAGCACTTTTAACCAGAATCTTTGAGGTGGAAAACTGTACCTTTAATCAGGATCGCACCTTCTGCTGGAGGCCTATATAAAGACCATTGAAAAAGAGAGTTGGCTTTCTTTGCCTGCTTGTTGTCAAATTTGCTGGCAAGCTCATTTCTTCATTGGAGTTAGAGCCTACTTCTTTGAATCCTGGAGTATATCAAAGACCAGCAGTGGCATCAAGCCTTGTGAACTGAACAACTACTGAATTCTTGGAACTTCTCTAAACAGCAATTGTTGGAGTATCTGGACCACAATTTCTATGTGATTGTAATAAATCCCATATAGATAGATAGATAGATAGATAGATAGATAGATAGATAGATAGATGGATAGATAGAGATAAGGAGAGATATATATGACTAAAGACAAAGGTGAGGTCAGATGAAAAGGCAAAGACAAACACATATTATCAGTTATCGATACTCTATCTAGTTTGCATGGGGTTTCATTTTTTCCCATTTTAACCCCACAGAAAATTTCCTTAACCTTATACTAATAAAACTAATCTTAGAAACAACTCTATACAAAGGAAATAAAAGAGACTATTGATTAGCATGCATGCAACACAGGTTCCTAAAATCCCTACCCTCTACTGGAATGATAGGAATTTACTCTCTCTGCTCCTTTCAGTCCGTGGGCACAGAAGCCTCTTTTGCTCCAGTGTGCTGAATCAGGGTGAGCTCCTGCCTTCCACAGCCCATTCCCATTCTTTCAGTTGAGGAAAGGATCTGAGGATTGAGTTAGCCATTGCTCATGCTACTATGAAACTCCTGCAGATACAGAGTACAGAGACCTCTCAGGTGCATGACTACAACAAAAATTTGTAGAGAGTGTCCCACAACTGCCTGAAGACCCGTGTCTCTCAGGACCCCTGTTTGCCATATTTCTTCATGTGCGTCCTCCTCCTGTGTCCCCCTTTCCTTTATGATTTAACTATCCAGTTGATGAATATAACTGCTTCCTTCAGTTCAGTGCACTCTAGTAAATATTGAACCTGAGGAGGGTATAAGAAGCTCTGATTTATAGTCTATTGATCAGAAGTGGGGGGCATCCAGATTTATGCATAGCCTTTAAAGTGGGGTTCTCTTCTAGATAGGTCACCAACAGCCCCACAGGTCTTATGAAGGAGATTTCTGTCCTTAGTGTGATGAGGTGCTCAGGGGAATTTTAGCTATGTGATGGGATTGGATTGTGTTGTAAAAGCTACACTAACTGTGCTTGGAGGATGAATTAAGGAGCAAGAGCACAAGCAGGAATAAATCACAAGGAATGTAAAGTAAGACTCCCTTATCTCACCTCACTCAATACCTGAGATACTGAACATAGGGGCGTGTTCCTGTACTAACCAACATTCTGATGTGTCTGTTTGAGTGTGCGTATATATGTGTGTGTGTGTGTGTGTGTGTGTGTGTGTGTGTGTGGTGCATGAGTTTATGCATGTATTTTTACATTTGTATAGATGTGTGTGCACCTTTATGTGCATAGGTGTACACATTCATGTGGAGGTCATTGGTTTATATATGGTGGCTTCTTCAATTGCTGTCCACTTTTTGCTGAGCTAAGGTTTCTCAATGAACCCGAAGCTCTCCACTTAGGCTACTTTAGCTAGCCAGTTTGCCCTGACGAGCCTGTGTTCTGCCTTCTAAGCACTAGGATTATAGGTGTCCCACAAAGCCCATCCAGCTAATAAATTGCTGAGAATCCAAATTCTGATTTTCACAATTGCATGGCAAGTGCTGTATCCACTGAGCCATCCCTCTAGCCCCATTGTCCAATTTTCTGATGACACTTGGCTATCATAACATTAAATTCAGTTCTTATACAACTACATAAAGTTAACATGAGGTCCCAGAAGTCAACAAATGGCTGCCGCTTCAGAAAACAGCCGCATGCCTGGGCCTCTTGTAAATTTGACGAATTGGATGTAATACAACAGGTATTCCATAACTCACTCATTAGTGACTAATAAGGCACAGAGCTCAAAGGAACAGCTACTTTACTTTCATGGTCTGTTAGGTAAGGCATAAGATAAAGAACACCGATGAGCATAGATGTAGAGAAGCACAGGACACAGACTCTGAGCACACATCCCCTGTGAGATGCCATTGTATCACTCTCCCAAAACTTGAAGGTATAAATTTGGAAACAGGCTTCAATCACACAGCTTGATCTGGAGTTCTTCTGATAGTGGCCCTCATTTATTGATTTACATACTGTGTTTTTAAATAAAGTTTTATTGTAACACAACCACACCTTGCCATTTAACCTATGCCCAGACTTTTGGGGATGCAATGACAGAGTTTACTGGCTTCCTGGTTGGTCTTTAATGTTACATTTTAGTTATGTGTGTGTGTGTGTGTGTGTGTGTGTGTGTGTTGCATGTGCCATGATACATGAGGAATTCAAGAAATTTGTATAAGTCAGTTCTCTCCTTCCATCCCTTCAGGCTCAGAATGAAACTCAGATCATATAGCTACAATGTCATTTTTCAGTTATCTCCCTGAACCCCTCTCTGGTGACTTCCCTCTCCCATCTGGTCACTCTCTTTTAACCTATTCTCTCTCCCATTACTGTGTGCTTTGTGGTTGTTGCTGTTGTTGATGGTTCTTTGACTACCATTTCAGTCTCTGAGGTGAAACTTGTGTGGTTGTGTGTCCTCTCTAGTACACTGCTTGTGGGACTCTGTCTGTCAGTCACTGCTCCAAATCAAACTCTGGAACTATGCAGGCACATAGTGGGCACTCAATAAAGAATCTGAAACAAATTGACCTACTTGGATGCCCATTCAATCTGGAGGGGAGATCAGAACCACAGTGGCTCTCAGCTACCACTTAGTAAGAACTTTTCATTGTGCAGAGGAAAAATAGTCTTGAAGCATCAGGTATGTGGCCAGGCTGAATTCACACTTACTTCCATCCCATGTCCAGCCATGCAGCCTGTCATTTAGGCTGCCATTAACTGAGCATCTATGTGGAACCGGCTTTACAACAACTTTTACCAATAACTCTGTTGCTTGATCAATCTTGGAAGATCACAAAATGAACTGGATAAAATTATCTATTGAGGGTTTGTTAATTAATTTTCTTATAGAATCTTAAAAATGAGATGTTTTATATAGATCTTGCTAAACAAATTGGAACTATCCCACTATTAAAATGATAGTTTCTGGAGTCTATAGAAAATCCTTCTTAGCAGGGGATTAGCAATGGAGTCTTTCCTCCAACATGTTTTCTTGCATAAGTCCTTGTAGCACCCTTACCATCCAATAAATTCTGTACCCCTGTTTAATCAGCAACCATTCTTTATCCCAATTCCATATTAGATCCTGATTTCCAAGTTAGATGATAAACTTCCCAAAGGTAAGAATCATATGATACTAATCACTGTACCCTCAATAATTAACAGTGCCAAAAATGTGATAACAGGGCTGGAGAGATGACTCAGCATGGAGCTCTTATGGCACTTGCAGGAGTTCTGAGTCCATAGTCAGAACCATACAGGGTGATGGAACACTCTTTTAACACCAGCTCCAGGGTATCCAGTGTCTCTTCTGGCCTCCATGGGCATCTGTACTGACATGTACCTCATAGAGACACACACAGATATACACAATTAAAATAGAATATTCAATTTTCAAAACAAATATGAAGGCTGTTTAATGAATGTGTCTTGAGTTTCTTCTACCATACCACTTCTTCTTTCTGCTCTGTGACTCCTTCTTTACTTCCTCCAAGTTTTCATTCACAGGTCACTTTTCAGTGAATGCAGCCTGGCCACTTCACGGAAAATCTTAAGAGTCTCTCATTGGGATCTGATATCCTTACTCTCTTAGAGTTTCTATTCGTGTGATAAAATACCACAGCCAAGAGAAATGTCAGAAAAAGGTTTATGTAAGCTTACAACTCTCAGGTCACAATCCATCACTGCACAAAGTCAAGGCAGGACCCCAAGACAGGAATCTGGAGGCAAGGAACTGAAGCAGAAGCCATGGAAGGGGTCTTGTTTATTGGCTGGCTTTCATGAGTTGCTTCGCTTGCTTTAGTATGGCACCCAGAACCACCAGACCATGGGTGGAATCACTTGCAGTAATCTGGACCCTTTCCCATCAATCATTAATTTGATAGGGGCCTTCTTTCAATTGAGGTGCCCTCTTCTTACATGACCCTAGCTTGTGTCAAGCCAACAAAGAATTATTCTACTTGATTCTACATAAAGAATTTATTATAATCTGATTATCTCCAAGCATAGTATTATTATATTTTATTAGCATTTATAATATACATAATAGTGAGCTTTATTACAACATTTCCATAAATGTGTATGATACATTTGGGCAATGTCCCCCACCTTTACCCTCTCTTTTTCTCCTCCCATTTCTGCTGATTCCTTTCCTCTCCCAAACAGTACTCCTTCTACCCTCATTCCTTTATTTCTTTAAGATTTATTTATCCTAACTGTATGTACATGGCTGTTTTGCCTGCATGAGTGTCCATGCATCACATGTATGTTGTGCCCAGGAAAGCCAGAAGAAGAGGGCATCCAATCCTCTGGAACTGGAATGGCAGACTCTTGGTAGCTGCCATGTGGGTGTTGGGAATTTAATACAGATCTTCAGGAAGAACAATCCATTTTCTTAATTGCGAAGACACCTCTCAAGCTTCTCGTGACTTTATTTTTAGTGATCCAATGCGTTTCATTAGGGTTGCTTGCAGGAGTGTGGGCGAGGGGTTAATTACAGTAACATGGACAACTTATCTGTGGCTACACAACTAAAGAAAATATTTCTCCTTCCCACTAGCTACCCTTCCTATCGCAGTCATATATATGTTTTCTTTCTATCCTCTTACTTTGCTAGACAGTAAGCTTCAGATAGGCAAAGAGAACCGTTGTTCACTTTACCTTTTATGAACCTCACTCATCAACACAGCCGCTGGCATCTAGAATGATACCTATCAAAGGATCAAAATGAATTTGTTTCATTAGAACAAAGGACACCAAGCTGTGTGAGTGTGAATGTAAATGGATCGGGCTCAAAGGAGCCAGCTCCCTCCTAAGGCTCAGCTGAGTGAAGCCAGGAAAGCAGCAGACCAGCTGGAACCAAAGCAATTGCTGAGTATTCAACTCCTCCATCCTGGGGGGAAAAAAGGAGAGTTCAGGCCAGGCATGTTTAAGAGCAACTCTGAACAAATAAAAGTTAACAGCCCGTGTGGGAGAGGAGTTTGCCTTGTGTAATGACTTGGCAGCAGAGTAGTGCGGGAATGTTTGAAGAGATGGAGACCTTATCTTTTGTCAACTCCCTGCTACCAGGGCTCAGAGCAGCCACCAAGACTATGTCTGCAGAGCAGCAAACATAGTCTTAGTCAGCCACCAGGAGGCAGAGGGAAGCATTGGTACAAAAGGGAGAAACAAATCGTCCTTAATAGACTGTTCTGATGGAAGAAATCTACTCAGAAAGAAAGGAAGTTAGAGCCTAGGGGACTGCTCAGTTTGAAAAGCAACTATCTTGCAAACATGGGACCTGAGTTCAATCCCCACTACACACATACAAAGCCTGCAATCCCAGCAGAGACAGAAGGAGGATGGCTGGGCTCCCCAGGCTCTCAGGGCTGGGCTCTCTGGCTGGCTACTGGTTGATGAACCGGTAAGCTTCAGGCACAGAGAGAGCAATAGAGCAAGACACTACTACGACACCAGACATCAACCCCTTGTCGCCACATACATCTGCATGTTCACTTCCACAAATGCATATGCACACATACACATGCGAACACACACATGTAGGAAATCAAATGAGCTATGTTTTTTCTACTATCTTTTTTCTCCTTCCCTCTTCTTCCTCCTCCTCTTCTTCCTCCTCCTCCTTCTTTCTTTCTCTCAGAAACTGAGAGTCACTGAGAACATGGACCACATGAACCTTCCCTAGGCTTGAGAACCATGGAAATCAGCCACTGGGCAGATGGCTTCTGGTGGATGAGAACTCATCCTGCACTGAACTCTGTGAGGAAACAAGACATTGCAAGGCTAAGGGACTGTAGAAAACATGGAGCAAAGAGAAGACCCGTTGAGTTTGCATTCATTCTGTCTATAAAAGGAAAAGTCCCATAACGCTAAGAAAATGAAAACTTCATTTTCTAACGCGTGAATTTTAACCATTAGCACTATTATTCCCATGTATGGTCTCCTCGGTTGGAAATGGAAACGAGCCTTTTGGTGAACTAGCCTGGTCTCTTTAGAGAAATCACACTCTGGATGGTTTTCTATTAACTTGGAAAAGCCACAGTTCTCTAGAGGAAAACCACCACTTACTTATATGAAACCAGAAATTTATTTTTCCATTTTTTCACACATGTTTTGGAAAATAAAATGTTGAGCCAGGAGACTTCTAAGAATCTCTCATCTTGGGAAGGGAGGGACAAACACAATCTTAGTAAGAGTCATAGCATTAGAATATTCAGATAGGGAGCACAGTATCAATCATAATGAACCAAGAGAAATAAAGTTCTTAGCCATGCATCAGAACCTTCACATCCTGGGCTATTTTTAAAATGAGATTTTTTTCTTGTTTTCAACCCATATTCATTACTACTTTATAGATGAGAAAATTCGTTTTCTCTAGCTAAGTAGACAGCCCAGGGTGATAGAGCTAGCAAAAGTTGGAGTCAATTGTATTTGAAAAGGCTTTGTTGCCTCTGATTAGAGGTAAGGGAGACACAGTCAACATTGCTCAGTGGTATAGGCCTAGCTAGGAAAACTTCAAGGCTAAGCACTGCATAAGAATGGCTGTATACATGCAGGTCTGTTTCTTTATTGCATACCCTGCCCTCCCATACTTAGCCTTTTGGGAAGGTAAAACGCAACCTTCTATGTGCTGGGTTTTGTGGAGAAACCTGCCAGATCACTCCCCACCAGAAAAGCTGTATCAATATAAATAAAATATCCATAAGCAAGGGCTGGAGAGATAGCTCATGTGTGGACCTGTCCTGCTCCTAAAGAAAACCTGAATTTGATTCCCAGCACCCACTTCTGCTTACAGCTCCCTGTAACTCCAACTCCAAGGAATCTGACACCCTCCTCTTGCCTCACTGGGTATCTGCACTCACATGCACAAAATCACACAGAATATAACTAGTTTAAAATAAAATTTCAGTTAGTTTTTTGAAGGAGGAGAGCTCTAATGATACAGTCCCTTTGTGAGACAACACTGGGTTTCTTTTGAAAGCCTCCAGTGAATATCCCTTCTTTTTATCATTTTGCCTCTCTTACCAAAACCAATATAGGAATACTTCAATAATTAAAATTAAAATTTCATAACCACACTTCATGTTATGGTTGGCTTCTACTTTTGTATGATATTTTAAGTCATTTTTCTCAGATCACCATCTTTCATGCTATACTTATGCAATGGGTGTTCTGAACACATTTTGCCATAAAATTCTGTAAGTTTTAAAGTATTTTTTCAAAGATGTATGTGTAAGTTTATTCTCTGGCCTAGACATACATGTAACTATGTGCATTCACACAAACATTGGCACACACACAGAGAGAGAGAGAGAGAGAGAGAGAGAGAGAGAGAGAAACAGAGACAGAAATGGACAAAGAGACAGAGTACATTATCCACCAGAGAATAATTTTTATTATTCATTTATTGTTTAATTAAAAATATTTTTATTTTTACCCTCTAACCACTCTCAGATACCCTCATTCCAATTCCTGCATTACCCCCTCATTCTCAAGTTCATATTCTTTTTTTCTTTTATTATAATTGTTATGTGTGTGCCTGTGTTTCTGTGTACTTGTGTATTTCTGTGTGTGTTTCTGTGTGCCTGTGTGTTTCTGTGTACCTGTGTGTATATGTGTGTTTGTGTGTTTCTCTGTGTGTGTATGTGTGTGTGCACGCATGCGTGTGAGTGTGTGTGTGTGTGTGAATGTGCATGTGTGTGTGCAGATCTTGATCAAGAAGTTTCTGAGTTCTCATCTGAACATCCTCTCAGGACATATCTTCTTTAAAATGAGGGGGTAACGTGTGTAAAACTGAGAAAATTGGATATAATTTGTACAGGCACTGGAAGATGAGGTGTTGTATGAATTTCAGGACTGGATGTCAGAAGGTGGTTCAGGGCGTTATCTGAAGCTAAGACCAAAAGAAGAAGGGATGATATTATTTCATATGTGATTTAGGGAGCAGATTGAGCAGCCTCTGAGATGAAGGGAAGACTGGGTTAAACTTTCACAAAACAGTTATTAAAAATGCTTTCAAAATATTCCAAATTATAATCATCTTAATCCAACCATTACTGTAATGAAATCAGAGTTAGCAACAACAAAACATCATAAACATGTTTAGGTCACAGTGTTTTCTTTCCGATGTCATTAGAGAAATAAGTACAAGGAAAGAGAGCTACATATTAGCAGTGTGGCTCTACCTGAGCATTCTGTTGCTAAGAAAATCAGAATTGAGTTAATTATTATTTCAAAAGAATGAGCACACAGTTGAATTAATTTTAATATTATTTTTATTTATGTGTGCATGTATGTGTGTGCATATATATGTGGGGGGGATTGGGGGGAAGGGTCCTCTAAAGACCAGAACAGATTTTCAGGAGTAGAACTTGCAGATGTTTGTGTGCCACATATGGTGCTAGGAATCAAAGTTGAGTCCCCCAGAAAAGCAGCAAGTAGTTTAACCACTGAGCTATCTCTCCAGGTTCACACCAGGTATTTTAAACTGCGACTAATACGACTTATTAAGCAACTGTCATAGTGTTCTCAGTGTGGAATAGTTAATCTTATCAAGTTTGTTCAAAGTTTTCCAGGCTATCAGAATATATTTAACATAGTAATTCTTGAAAATAAGTACCGAGCTTCCAATTGCTTCTTTTCTGTTAAACTCTGAGTAGATGACAACCATCTGTCTCGGATTTTTTCTGAGACAGTACTAATTACATCTACTCTATGCCATTGGCCTTCCAAACCATCACATTGTCCCAGATATGTCAATATCACAGTGTCAAAACTATTCTTATTAGATACTTCACACTAGCAAACAACATGAAAGTTCTTTTGTCAGATTGCTTTGGATTCTTTTATTTGGAAAATATGGGCTCTGTATCAGCTCTATAAAAATCTGAATTGGTGAATTTTCTTTTATATTATTTTAAAGTTTGTGTGTGTGTGTGTGTGTGTGTGTGTGTGTGTGTGTGTGTGTGTGTGTGTCTGAAGGGATATATATGAGTGCAGGAGTCTATGCAGATCAGAAAGAACATTGGATCCCTTGAGTAGGTTCTGGGAACTGAACTCAGTTCTTCTTCAAGAATAACAAGCGCTTTCACTCTCTGATCCACCTCTCCAGCCCTGGTGGATCTTATTTTACAAATATTTTTCACCTGTTTTCTATCACTAGTATTGTACTTTAGAACTAAAATGATTAGAATCTATAATATATTGATCATGTATAAATGATGAACTGAAATTATTTGGAGTTACTATCTGCAAAATGGAATCAATATCATCATAACATTATGAATATACAGAGTTACAGTTCTCAGTGATTTATCACTATGGTGATTCTGTTGTATTTTTTAAGACAGCATCTAGCATTGAAGTTCTTCAATCTTGTCTCATTCAACAAATCATATAATAGTGACTTAAAGGCTGTCTTCTCTGGGCCAGGTATAAGGAAGAAAAGCAAAATGCTCTATTTCTAAGATGACCATGCCATAGGTATATTTAACAATCTCAATTACAAATAAGTCGGCTGCCCTGGGCTCCTGCCCTAATAACCTGGGCCTACTTGTTGGGGTCTCCTAACTACCTCCACCCAAACCAGAAGCTGAGATCAGAGTTGAACAGCTTGTGGACCTGAAAGCTCATGCACCTTTAGGGTTCCTAAGGAAACAGGATTTTGGAAGAGAAATAAACTAGCAAGAATGCTTTTGCTGAGCAATGTAGGCAAAAGTGTAAAACATAGAAAGGGGATACCTTATAAGAATAAAACAAAATGTAGACAATGTCAAGGAAAATTGCAAGCAACCAGTAATGCTAGAGGAGGGACATGCATGCCAGGGGAGAAAATGATTGCTGTAACTGACCTGGGTTTGTCTGACCACCAGGCACCTGATCCTGAAAGACCACCATTAAAAGTTTCCTATCTTCTGCACTCTGTGTCTCCAAGTCCTGTCCTGTGCTTTGAGAAGTGCCATTTTCCCCAGACCTGGCATTGCCTGGTGCACTGATGTTGTGCTAACCTTTCCTAAGAAGGCAGAACTAATATCTAATCACTGCAGTAAACACCAGGGTCAAACCAAAGTGTGATGTCACCGAAGTCTAATGTGGTAAGACCAGTGAGTTTACGGAACATTCTTTCAGAACACGGGTGACCTCAAAGCATCATTATCATTGCAAGATCCCATGCATTGTAAAGTCCAAGCTCATGAAAGCCACATCAGAGAGCCCCATTTCATATTTAACTTCTGCTTCTCACTTACATTCCCATTTCCCAAAATCAGCATCTTGAGAAGGGACAATTTCAGGTGTGGGTCTCTGGACACTTTGTCCACCTTCTGTGGAGTATCAGTAGCTTGTTATCATTAATACAAACCTGGTTACCTCTGTATTGGTTTACGTTGGTTGTCATGGTGACCTGGGCCAAAATATCCTACATAACCCTGTGTTATGTCAGAGAAAAAAGAACCATCTATAAGTGAGTATTTAGTGAATAACAAAGCCTGTGCAGTGCCTGAAACTTAGAACTAGTCAGAGATGAGACTGATCCCAAACACCAAAAGTCATGAGAATTCAAGCAGAGAGAGGAGAGGCAGTCCAGGGTGGGTGTGGGATAAACCTGAACAAAGAAGTTCATGGATACTGTAAGAACTGGAAAAAAAAAAAAAAAAAAAAAAAAAAACAACAGTGGGTCAAAGCCCAGAGCCTTCCAGGGAGGAACCTGGGAAGGAGGAGCTTTGTCACACAGGTCTGAGTGTCCTTTTACAGCAGAAAGAAGTGGTATGTATCAGAGCTGTGAGATAATGTGAACTTTCACGTGCTCTTATTGAGCATTAGTTAAACTCATCATGGTATACAAACTATTACAGACTTGAGAGTATAAAGACCAAGCCTGTTGATTTACTACTAGTTGGAAAGCCTTTAATGTTCTCATCTTTACATGATCTAGTAAAATTTATGTACAGTTGAACACAAAACCAAGCCCTGTGCTAAACTGGAATATATACACATTTTAACTAATAGTAATTTCAATAAATATAATGATATCATATTAATGATGGTTTATTATCTTACATATATACATACATGAGTATACAATTGTTAGGTATTCACTTTTATATGTTTCACTGAAATATTGCAAACATGGCTCATATACTACATAATTATTATGATTTATATGTGATATAATACATAATACATAATACATATACTATACACACACACACACACACACATATATATATAATTACACTTTGGATGAGGGTTCAGGAGGACACTTAGACAGATTACTTAGAAGTAAGGAGTTTGTTAGCAATATGGATAGACAAACAGAAGCAGTAGCATGGTTGGGGCTCCAAGTAAAATTTGGTCCTTAGCGCTAGAGAGAAGCAGCCTGATGGGAGCTCTAAAGAGAGGTCTTAGAGTCCCTGGGACAGAAATGAGGATCTGCTTTTTAGCTTTCTGAGGACAGAGATGGGTCCATAGAACAAGCCTGTAGGCTAGTTTTCTGCTCCTCTGATAGGAGGAAGAGAAGAGGGTAAAGAGAAGGACCCGTGACACCAATACCAATTTCAATGTAAATTCACTTCCAGAGTGAGAGACCCTGACACCAGGAAGTCTGTCTGCTAGGGACTCAAAGACAATCTTAGTAGGATGCACCTATCAGTATCTGTGAGAAGAGGGTGGATTCTAACATTGCATGCTTACACATAGATTATATGCATGGATGCTCATATATGTGTGTATAACATACATGTGTATATCTATGTGTTTATAACTACAGTTTATATTCTTAAAACTCATGTTGGCTGTTGTATTGGATTAAATGAAGTTGAGAGGAACACAGGAAGTTTAAAATGGCCATCTCTATTCCCAAGAGCCCATTCTCTCCTGCACTAAACCACAGGAAATATTACTTCCTTAACTCCTGTGCAGTTTCATGAACATGTGTGTGTAATCCAATCAAGGGACAATGAAGCCCAGAGAGTGAGACCTTCTGCTCCTGAGAAAGAGAGTTAGGTATAGATTTTCTGAGCTCTCTTTGGCCCAGCCAGCCTGTGACTACATATTCTGAAGGTACCTCTACCAGAAGCTGGAGGCTCTCTCGTCTGGCTCCTCATCATATGTGAAGAGAAGAGCTGCCTCCCCACACACTCCATCTGACACCCCCTCACCCGTACTGGAGTGCAGAATGAGGAAGATTTAAATATATTGCATTCATTGTCCTGAGTTGTCAACTAGATTTTGATTCCTCAAGCTAGCCTAAGTTCTTCTGAGAAAACATGGGGACATCACTCAAAGTTGTTACAGAAAAAATGGAGAGATTTATAACTGCCTGTCAACTGTGTCCAGCACATGGGAGATGCTAAGTAAACACTAACTAGAAACTGCCAATATTTGTCTTTTTTGTGCATCAGTTGTTTTCTAGATAAGGGTAGGCCACCACACATATTTAGGCCTGAGTCTCGTTCTCTGGTGGATGAGAGGTTTGTACCACATCTCTATATCTCTGACAATCTTTGACCACAGGATGGACTAAGAAATCTGAGAGCCATGGTAACTGGGAGGGCTAGCTAACTTTCTCCTTTCCTCTACTTTCAATTATTGTCATCAAGAAGAGATAACAAATACATTGATATCAGGTCGGTAGAGTAGATGATCCAAAGACCAGAGGTCTCTATATTCCATGTGACTCCCTTAACAAAAAGATACAAAGGAAACAAGAAAAAATTATTTGATAGATACTCAGAAAATCCCTAGTTTCTCCTAGAGATTTATAGCCCTACTAGGTAAACCACGGGGGGAATATAAATACAGGACTAGAGATTGCTCAGTGGTTAGGAGCATGTATGGCTCTATTCAAGGATTAGCTCAGGTCCTAGCATCTACATCTGACAGATCACAAATACCTGTAACTCCAGCTCCAAGGGATCTGACACAACACCTGATTCTGAAATCCACAGGCACATGTAAACACATGTATATGTACACACACACAACTTTACTTTTTAAAAATTAAAAATATTAATTATTCCAGTTCAAACAGTCACAACTATCAGCAAATTAATGCCAAGGAACTTGCTCATTTTTATTCTGTATGTCTTTGAAATGTTATCAAAACTGCAGTCTCCAGAGTCCATGCTCCAGGCTTCCCAATAAGAGAGAACTTTGGGATGTCACCACAGCTGGTATTTTTGGTACAGGCACTGCATATCATCTGTTTACATGACAGTGCTTCTCAGTAAAAACCTGGGATGTGGCTATAAAAGTACCAGTAACAAGCTCTGTGATTCTGGAAAAAGCACCCTCCATCCTCCAGCTCTGAGCATCATCGTGTGTGAAACTCTGATAATAATACTCACCCTGTCTGCATCCTGGGGTTGTCACCATGATCAAATGAGATGGAATAGAAGCAACAACACTTTGAAGAACATCCTCAGCCCACAGATGCACGGGGGGGGGGGGTGATACTTGATGTATTGTGGTTATTATGGGCTGTTGTGGTCCTCCTGCTCAAGATGATTTGTCTCAGAGGATTTTCTTCACGCACCACAGGGACTGAAAAGAAGGGGCCTTTCCTCTCCACTTGATGCATGGTAGAGCTCTGAAGGGAGTTTGCCGACTCAAACATGTAAACAACCTATTTCCTCAGAGCTGGTTTTCCTTACATAGAAATGAACAACTTCCCCCACCCTTTCTTTCTGAATACACATGAATTTTTGTCCCCCTGAGAGATCCAACTGCTTCATCTCTATAATCGGTTTACCATCCTAGGTGCTTGCTAGTCTCTGAATAAACTCATAAAGTAAAAACGTATTCCTCAGATCTAAAAATCTAGCCATCTTTTTTTTAAACAAGTGACATCCCCAGGGATACCTGCTGAAATGTTTAAGAAATCAAAGGAATAGTGGGACATGATGTGTAACCGTCCGTACACCTAAGACACACTATGAGGTTAGCAGGAAGAAGGAAAGGATTGTTCAGAAAAGCCCTTCTGTCTAAAAGCCTAATCTGCATGGTAAAAATGCCCTTCCATAGAGAGATTTGCTCTTTGAGGTTATAAGACTTTTCAGTCATTCAGAGTCCTGTCTAGTAATGCAAATAAGAGTATTTGATTAACTGATATACTTTTGTGAACTTGCTCAGAGCAAATTTGAAGTAGAAGACAGAAGAAAAAGAAATCATAGTAGGTATGCAGTAAGAAACTTTGGCCAAACCAACAAATTTTATTTATAGATATCCAAGTAAATAATTATCAATACTACGAAATGGAGACACAGTAAGCTAGAAATGAATTGTCAATGTGGCAATATTATATTAATGCTAAATTCAGTGAATGGATTTTAAGTCTAATGGACAAATAATTTTTAAAGCAGGTTAGAAAGGAAAAGATTTATATGTTTGTGCTTTGAGATTCAATACTATCAAAGTAGGAGGGTAGTGTGAACGTAAAATGGGCTCCATAAGTTCACACCTTTACACTTGATCTCTAGATGATAGCACTGTTTCAGAAGATTATAGGACGGTGTAAGTGGGGCCTTGCTGGAGGAAGTGAGTCCCTGAAGGTTGGCCTGGAGTTCTACAGCCTGCCCCCACTATTGGTTCTCTCTGCTTCCTGTGTGTAGATACAATGTGATCAGCCAGCTTCCTGTTTCCATTGCCACACTTAGAATCGTAAGCCAAAATCAGCCATTTCTCACTTAAGTTGTTTTTGCTTGCTTGGTTTATTGCCACATCAGAAAAGAAAACTTTACAGAACGGTGGGGATTCTAAAAAAAAAAAAAATTAAAATAAATAAATAAATAAATAAATAAATAAATAAATAAAAAAAACAAGACAGATCTAAGCAGTGGATAGAAGCTCCAGCTCCTCATTTCAATGCAAGTTACTGCAACTAGAAAGTGAGGAATGACTCCAAACTTGTTTATAAAGATGTCCCAGCAGAGGTTGGTGAGGAACATGATGCTCCAGGCACAAGCAGCAAGCATGTTTGCCACTGTCCATGGACATACACAAACATGGATGGTATTGTTTATGTGCTACAGGACAGGAAGGTCATGGTGAAAAACAAGATTAATTTGGTGTCATCGGGCCATCCTAGAAATCTCTCAATGATACATTATGCTTGGATTTTATGAGAGCAAGAAGATGTCTGAGTTTTAAAAAGAGAAAGTAACATTGTCAGATTTATTTCAGGGAGGAAAAAAAAAAAAACAGTGTATTACCGGAAAGACAGAATGATTTGTGTGGTATGCAGCAAAGAAAACACAGGAGAGGGAAATCATTCCAACTTGGTGAATAATTGGAATGTGGGTGGTAAGAGATGTCTGGTTAAGGATAACTCTCTGGTTGAAATTGTCTATTCAGATTGGAAAATGAAGGATTGACTGTTTTGTGACACAGCAGGACTGATTCATTTTTAGAAAACTTTTGGAGTTCTCTTAATTCAAATTATAGTGCAAGACCTGAGGAAAACTACTGAGATATATTTTTTTTAAAAAAGGAGAAATTTGACTTTCTCCAGTTTACCTTATTTTCCCCACTGACTAGTTTCAATGCTACAAATCTTGACTATTCTACATTAATCAAAAGTGACACCAAAAATAATTATGTTAAGATATATGAAAGTATAGCAAATAAATATTTTTTGAATGGGCAAAAGCTTAATGTTCTAATTATACCTGCTAAGCTGGAAGTTAAGATAGGAGAGGAGAGGCAGGGGTGATGGATGGTTTAGTGAGAATACTTTCTGTGTAAACATGGGGAACTGAGTTTAAATACCAAGCACCCATGTAAAAAGCCCAAAGTTGCTGACCATGTCCCTATCACCCCAGTGCTGTGGGAGGTGGGGCCAAGAGAGGAGGATCACTGGTCACCTTTGGACTTACTGGTCACCTTTTTCCGGAGTCAGAAAGGGACGTTGTCTGAAGGAAATAAGGTGAAGAGTGAAAGAACCTGATATCCAATGTTCTCCTTCTCTGGTCTCCACACACATTCTCGCAAGTTCCTACACCTACCACAGACAACTATCATCTATCTATCTATCTATCTATCTATCTATCTATCTATCTATCTATCTATCTCAATCTATCTCTCATGTACACACACATTTGTGCAGGCATGAGCACACACAGATTTTAAAGAGCTGACAGAAGACATGTACTCTAATCTTGTCCCTATGAAACCCAGTGAATACATTTTCTGTGTTAAGACTTAAACCATGAAAACAAGGAAAATTTAAAAAGGAGACAATAGCTATAGAATTCTGGAAACTGGCAGGCAGATGGAACAGAATAGTTTACTTAACAGAAATAAGAAAGTCCAGCCCAAATCCGTTTAAAAAAAAAAACTGAGAATCACACAATTATAACACATGACGGACAAGAGGTTCCAGTGGGTGCTGGAGCTTGTATCAAGGTAGTGGTGGCACACATCTTTAATTCCAGCACTCAGGAAGTAAAGGCCAGTGGATCTCTGGAAATTCAAGACCAGTGTGGTCTACAGGGAGAGTTCCAGGACAGCTAGGGCTACACAGAAAAACCCTATCTTGATAAAACAAACAAACACCACAAACAACCATAAAGGAGTATTACCCAGATGTTCCTGGGTTAATCATATGGAGGTGATAGAATCTTGAAGAGAGTCCTTCAGTCACTTGGTTGTGCTCTTGGACAGAATGTGAGACACCAATATGTCTGATACTCCTATCTTTCTCTCCCAAGTTTTGGTAGCCATATTCTTTTTATTAACCCAAGCAGCAAGAATGTGAGATGAGACATTACTGAATTATTTATAAAGTGTGTATATATTTTATATACTCTTCTATCTATGCAACCATAAAATTCTCAAGAGAGACAGAATCAATAGAATCCAGAAGCAGATATATAAGGGAAGATATATTATGATATGGGCTTGAACAGTCATAAAGCAAAATATTCACACAGTTGGCCACTTGCTACTGGTGAACTAGGAGAGACAGTGGTTTAATTCAGTTCTGGTCCAAAGACTTGAGAACTGAGGGACCAATGGTACATGCTTTGGTGAAAGTCTTGAAGTGAGCCATCCAAGTACGTCAAGGAGCAGGGAAAGATGGATATCTCAGACGCACCAATTATCTCTTCCTTTGCTGTCTGTGGGCCTCTGTATACAGAATGAATTGATAATGACAATCTTGTTTGGCTGATTGCTAACGTCCTCCAGAAATATCCTCATGGACACAGTCAGCAATAGTGTTTGCTACCTTTATGAACCCTGCTTGGGTCAGTGAAGTTGCACTATGAAATTAATTATTGTGGTAACGCTATAATTGGTGGAAACAAAAACAAACATCGTAGATGATCCATACCTCTTTGTGCTTATCTTTTATCTTTACATTGTGTATATGCATGTATGCATATCAATGTGTACAGGTGAAAATGTGTGATTGTATGCACTCGGAGGCTCTCGTTGGCCACTAGTGGTCTGCTCAGCATCAATACAGATGTGTGGTCTACAAGCCTCTTGTACTACTTATTACATGAAAACAATCCAGAGACTTTCCCCATCGTTCTGACTCTAATAGAGGCATCTAATTGCCATTGGGCTGATGCTCAATGGAAGAAGGCCTAACATTCGCAATTACTACTTCAAAGAAATGACGTGTGTTGTATTCTCATGAACACAAAGATAGTTCTTGATAGTTCAACAGCCCCAAAGTTGAAATCACATCACCCCACAAAGAGCAGGGAAAACAGTTACGTAGTTGAAACAGGAGAAAGAAATAAGCTTTCTTTCATTCAAAAAAAAAAAAAAAGATGGTTTCAGACTATTTAGACTGCATGTTATCCTTCATGTGTTGAAATGGTTTTAGTTGTATGTCACATTAATGTAATTTTTGTGTTGTCAGTTATGAATTTAATTTTAGTTAAAAAATACTTTTAGCATCAAAAACTAGAAGGCTTGAACAAAAAAGTCTTGTTGCATTGATTCCCAAAACTAGCATGGAAAGGGTAGTTAATGCAGGGCATCTTATTCTGTGTACAGAAGGTAGAGATTTGCCAGTGGCTTCTGCTGCCCTCATTATACAAAAGCGATGAGCTCAGGTCGGGAGGCCACGAGGAAGGAGGCCTGTGGGGAATTCGTGCAGGTGAGTTATTGGCTTGTGAGCTGGGGTTTTATTGTGGATGCTCCTGAAGAATGGAATCCGAGACCTACTGCTAACCTTCAACAGATAAATGTTTGTGAATGAGTCCCTTTCCTTGGACCTCAGGCTGTGTATCCCCAACTCCAGTCAGTTTACCTCAGAGCAGAGGATTAGACAACAGTCATTTAAGGTTGGGAGATTGTTGTTGTTGATTCAAGTGTTCTGTTTTATTTGTAGTTTTTTTTATTATATTTGAATTTAGTGATACTTTCTAAAATGCATTTATTTTATTCTACATTATGCGTATATGTGGGGGGAAGAGAACGTTCACGTAACTGTGGGTTCTCATGGAGGTCAGAAGAAGTCATCACATACCCTGGAGCTAGATTGTGAGGTAGCTACAAATCACTCAAAGTGTTTTGGGGAAAATTTGGGTCTCTCAAAAAGCACTAAGCCCTCTTAAATACTGAGCCATTTCTGCATCCTTCGGTGACACATTCATCATTGTCCTTCTAATACATATTTATAAAAGGGAAGTCATCTTATAACTGCACAGAATCTCACAGATAAAATGAAAACAAAATGCAGAGCACCCCACGGCATGGCTCAGTCAGAAGAATACTAGCCTCATACTGGTGAAGCCTGTGTTTAATCCCAGAATTGCAAGGCTACAAAACCTAACCTTAGCCTTAATTCTAACACTACAACCAAGAGATGGGGACAGGATGGTCAGAAATTCAAGTCATCCTCTACTAAAGGAGATCTTCACAAAGAAAAGATTTGAAAAGATGATCTGGAGCACCTACTCAAATATACACTTTTTTTTTCACTATATGAATATTCTTTAATGATAATCAGATAATGTAAATAAAATAAGCTCAGAGGTAGTCATAGTCCCTCCCAAGCAAATATTATAACCTTAGATAATCTGAGAATTTATTTATCTATTTTCCAAGACAAGATTTCTCTGTGTAGCCCTGGCTGTCTTAGAACTTACTCTGTAGACTAGATTGGTCTTGTACTCAGAGATCCATCTGCCTCTGCCTCTGGAGTGCTGGGATTAAAGGCGTGCGCCAACGCTGCCCCCACTCAATCTGAGCATCTTTAATAGCTTTTGCTTCTGAGCTTTTAATGACAGGAATCACTTAGAAGGCTTGTAAACCAAATCCAGAATGAAGCCTCTCGCAGAGAGCTGTGGGTTGGCTTGTGAGCTAAAACATGATGAAATGGTCTGGGAGACAAAAGAGTGTCTGCTTATTAGTGATGTAAGTCTAGAACAAACTCGGTGTAAAATCTGTCATAGGTATCCAGAGCAGCATGTTCTTCACCATGTAATCCATCATCGTTCCCTCCCCTACTTGAGGTCACCAGGAAGGCAGAATTGAGCTCAGACATCCACTAGATGCCCCCTCATAGATCGAGAGCCAAACTCCTGCTGCAGTAGGAGATTAAGTATGCTGTGTGGATTTGTACACCTTTCCTAGAAACATACTTCTCAACCCAGTATCAATTCATACACTGGAAGGCAGAGCACCATTTTAATACAGGCAGAGTTTGAGAAAACCTGGATTGGTTTTGCTTCTTTGAAACACGGTTTTTCTGTGTGGCCCTGGCTGTCCTGGAACTCTGTAGAAAAGACTGGCCTTGAACTCACAGAGCTCCACCTGCCTCTGCCTCCTGAGTGCTGGGATTTTACCATCTCAGTTCAAATGGGAACACATGTAAAGTAGGCATTTTGTGAAAGTTTCCTTGAAAAGGACTTGATTCTTGGTAACCAGAATTTCTGTTTTCAGGTCACCTTTAATAAGGTATACTGCCTTAAAAATAGTTACTAACCCAAGTATTCCTTGTGCTTTCTCTACCTGGTAGAGGGCAACAGAAGAATCCGACTATAGAATAATTCCCTGGTTGTGTTTTGTCTTGTGTTGGGGGTAGTTAATGGAGATTGAACCCAAACCTTTGTGTATGCTGAGCACAGTCACTGAGCTATACCCCCTTACCCTGTTTAAGTGATTTTACACTGGGTTTTGATACAGATGTCTGATTTAAGTAATATTACCTTATGATGGACTCAGTGGTCCAGGCCTACAATAGCTACTCCAGTGACTAAGGCAGTGGGCAGATCCAAAGTTTGGATTACGGTGAGTTCCAAGTCCAGCTTACACAACTTAGTGAGATGCTGTGTCTGAACAAAGAATAACAAAATAAGGACGTAGCTGTGGCTCACTGGCCATGTGCAAAGCCCTGAGTCAAATATACACTTAATGTGCAAAGAATATATTAATTCACAAGCCAAACCCACATGTACCAATATGGGAAAGTGTGAAAGAGGTCTTGGGCTAAGACTGCAGGAAAGAGATGAGAGAGAGAACTCTGCAGTCAAGGGCAGAGACTTTATTGGAGAGGACCATAGTAACACTCTCAGTATCTAGACAAGACAGTTCACAACTCCCTGTAACTCCAGCATCAAGGGATTCAATGTCATTTACACACACACACACACACACACACACACACACTAGATCTTAGAAAAAGAAAAAGTAAAGACATATAAACCAATGGAAATCCTAAGGACTGAAGAACTTCAAGGCTTCAAAGCTAGAGGTGGCACTGAATACATTATATATGTGCAGTATGGTTGGAGCCCAGTGATTTTGACAAGAGATAAGAACACAGAATCACCTGAGGACCCAGCTATACCACTCCTGGGCATATACCCAGAAGATGCTCCAACATGTAATAAAGACACATGCTCCACTGTTTATAGCAGTCATATTAATAATAGCAAAAACCTGGAAACAACCTGGATGTCCCTCAACAGAGGAATGGATACAGAAAATGTGGTATATTTACACAATGGAGTAATACTCAACTATTAAAAATGACTTAATGAAATTATCAGACAAATGGATGAAACTTGAAAATATCATCCTGAGTGAGGTAACTCAGTCACAAAAGAACAAACATGGTATGTACTCACTGATAAGTGGATATTAGTCCAAAAGTTCGAAATACCCAAGATTCAATTCACAGACCATATGAAGCCTAAGAAGGAAGACCAAAATGTGGATGCTTCAGTGCTTCTTAGAAGGGGGAACAAAATACTCACAGGAGGAAATATGGAGACAAAGTGTAGAACAGAGACTAAAGGTAAGGCATCCAGAGATTACCCCACCTTGCAATCCATCCCATATACAGCCATCAAATTAGGATGATATTATGGATGCCTGAAAGTGCTTGCTGATGGAATCATGATAAGCTGTCTCCTGAGAGGATCAGCCAGAGCCTGACAAATACAGAAGTGGATGCTTGTAGCCAACATTGGACTGAGCGTGGGGTCCCAGATGGATTAGTTGGAGAAGGGACTGAAGGAGTTGAGGGGGTTTGCAGCCCCATAGAGGGAGCCAGACTTCCTGGAGCTCCTGGGGATTGGACCACCAACCAAAGAATATACATGGAGGGACTCATGGAGCTGGCTGCGTATGTGGCAGAGGATGGCATTGTTGAACATCAGTGGGAGGAGATGCCCTTGGGCCTGAGGGTATTTGATGCCCTAGTGTTGGGGAATGCCAGGGAGAGAAGATGGGAGTGGGTGGGTAGGTGGGTGGGGGAGCACCCTCATAGAGGTAGGGGGAGGGGAATGGAATAGAGGGTTTCTGAAGGGGAGACCTGGAAAATAATTTTTAAAAAAATAAAAATGAAAAAACCCCCATAGAATCAAAGAAAGACTAGATCAAACAGCCTTGGCAACATTACAGATATATCTATCTTAAGCCTTAGAAGACTTCCATCAGAAAAGTGGCAGACAAATCTGTGCTTAAAAATACTACCCTGCCTCTGGAAACATGTTTCAGATATTAAGAGTGCTTGCTGCTTATCCCAAGGACCTGAGTCCAGTTCCTAGCACCTGTTTCAGGCAAATCCCTCACTACTAAAGCAGGGGTTTTCCTCATCTAAAGCTGGAGAGCAAGGGGCTAGAATCCATAGTACTCACATCCATGAAATGATGAAGAGCTGATTTTCCTATGGTACTGTGTTTGATGATGGAGTCATAAAACTTTCAGGCTAACTCATGCATGTTAACACAGATCATCCTCCACTCCACAAAGATGCTGCCTTTGAAACTTAACTCCTCTGTGGTACTCTGTGCTTACACAGTGGCTATGGGATTATTAGTGCTGCAGCATGAGACCAGTAAGGATGGTGTGGATTCGTCCCTCTACAATGAAATTCTTAATAAAATACCTGTTCGCTTTGACACCCCAGTGACCATTTCTGAAGGGTTTTCATTTTTATTATTAGATATTAGATTGTAACAAGTGGTCCTTGTGATAGTTAATGTCACCTGTCAATTGATTGAATTGGGAAACAATGAAGGAACATGTCTAGGGGTAGATATATGACAGCATTTCTAGAAGGGATTAACTAAAGGGACTGTCCCCTGGAGTGGGCAGTACCTTCTAGCAGGAGTGCAGTTATAAACACCATCAAGGGGAGAACACTGTTGCTTGTCTGACTGTTTTCATTTCTTCCTGGTAAGTATATCTACCCCACTGCTGCTGCTCCTGCCTTCCTCTGTTACCACAAGACTCCAGTTTCCTCATCCTCTTAATGTTGACTAGCAACTAGATGTTCTCTCAGAATCCTTTCAGTATCATACTGAGACTACTGAGACATCCAGCCCTTTGGAAGTCAGCCAGTCTCTGCTATATTTGTTATAACTGGCCAAAGGAATTAGAACCAAAGCTGAAGAGTTTTTTTTTTTTTTATTCCATACTTCCACTCTTGTTTTTTTGTTTTTTTTGTTTTTTTTTTTTTTT
>CM052711.1:62847552-62885755 GCA_028551405.1 Uromys caudimaculatus | reverse complement strand
TCTAGGCCCGCCTACCTCGGTCCCTGTGTCTCGCGGGTTCGGGGCAGTACCTGGTGAGCTGTGGGGCGTGTCTTTGGCCCTCTGCTGGGTCGTGCGATGTCTTGAGAGGGATCTTTGTCCCGGCGCTGATTAGTTGTGGGGCCCTGTCACTTCCACTCTTGTAAATGGTGCTTTCTGATGTAAGATTACAGATTGTTTTGTGACTTCCAATTCTCTTTAACTTAAGGAACCCAAACATAGCTTGAGAAATGAGAAACTAGCCCCTGTAAAAAGACAAAGAAGCTGGGAAGTTGCCTTAGTCAATAAGGTGCTTGCAGAGCGAGGGAGGGTGTAAGTTGGGATCCCTAACCACAATGTGCTGGCTAGTCTATATCAACTTGAGACACAAACTAGAGTTACCTAAAAGGAGGGAACCTCAACTGTGAAAATATTTCCACAAGATCTATATGTAAGTCACTTTCTTAATTAATGACTGAAGGGAGAGAGTATTGTCATCCTGGGCTGGTGGCCCTGGGTTCTATAAGAAAGCAAGCTGATCAAGCCATTATAAGTAAGTTAGTAAGTACCACCCCTCCATGACCTCGGCATCAGCTCCTGACTTCAGGTTTCTGTCCTGCTTGAGTCCCTGTCCTGACCTCCTTTGATGATGAACACTGATGTGGAAGTATAAGCTGAATAATCCCTTTCTTCCCCAATACGACCTTTGCATTGGTACTTCTGATGATGTAACTGATACTGAGAAACAGAACTTGAAGCACAGTTAGAACTGCTCTGAAACAGGTTCTCACTAAGCAGTCTTGAACAGTCACCAACACATCTAAGCCCCAGCTTCCTTGTTTGTCCAGTGGAGGTACTGAAGACATAGAACTGTTGCTGAAATTCCATGTTTATAAGTGTGAGAAATCATATGGCATGGTGCTTTCCATGTAGCTTACAGATGTTGTTACACCACACTTAATGCTTCTTTTCCTACTGTGAAGGAAGGTCAGCTGTTTGCTTGGTCATTGCACCAGTGGGGCTCCAGAAACTAAGACTAAGCAATGTTCACAATTCTATTAGGGTCCTGCTTTGCTGTGCAACCTTCTTCAGTAATAAAATATGTTTTTTTTTAAGTGTCAAATCAGATTAAGCTAAATGTGAGAAGATTCACAGCTGTATTGATTTTTCCCTTGGTGATCATATTTCTCATGTTTTCTGGCACCTGTACATGCCTAAACAGACAGAGATGTCTGAAAGAACAGCTATTGTTTAGAAGTTAAAGAGAATGTAGCCAAGGAGATATGCAGTCATGCTTCATGTTACCTGTAGGATAGTAAAGAACATTTGAAAGACAATGAACTTGAACATTTGCCAAATAAAGACAACCCCATGTTGTGGATTGCTCTGTGATGCCTGTATTTTGATGTTAATTCTGCTCTCCCAGGAGGGGTTGTCTGGAACTAGGAATGAGTCACATACTCAGGTGACTTCTTGTGAACCTCTGCAATGAACAAAGGGACCAATCACTGGGTGAGTAGGCAGGACTTCCAGGTTGAATGGAGGAAGAGAGCAAACAGGAGAGAGTTAGGAGCTTTTAAATGGGTATAGCAAAAGGGTAAGATATAGCTGCTAGTGTCTCCCAGTATCATGGTGGATCCTCTAGGATTCGCCACTGGAGGAATTTGATTTAATATGGCTTACAAGATTGGGATTCTAGTTGTTGCACCCAGAGTTGGAGTTATCATTGTTTCTGAACTAAGTTTGTGTGGTGTTTTCTTTCTTGTAACTGGGATCCAGAGAGAAAGATAGGACAGCAAAGTGTAGGTTTGTCTGATTTGTACCACAAAGGCCATGGGGATTTTGAAGCATGGGGCTGGTGTGGTAGCAACCTGCCAGTGGGAACTTAGTAAGCTCTGTGGAGAGATTTCAGAGCTCTGAGTCAGACAGCATCCACGAGATAGGAACAGGGAGACCATTGCCTGCAAGTGCATGTCCAGCCAGCCCACAGGGGCAGAGAGTTGCCAGCAGTAGCATGGATTCATCATTTTTAATATTTCCCACAACAACCCCATGGAAATTAACATAAATATATGGAACTGTAATAGACCATGGGAAAGTTTGATCAGTTTCCTTTACCTTAAAGGTGAGAAATGGTGACTGGAGGGTTGACTTGGTGGATAAAGTAACTGTACAAGCACGGGACCTATATGAACACAAAAGTTATCTATACTCCAGCTATGGAGGGAGAAATATAGGGAAATCCCAGGGGCTTACTGAGCAGCCAATTTAAATAAATCAGGAATGTCTATATTCTATAATAAATTCTGTCATAAAATATATAAGGTAGTAGGAGGTAGAGGAAAACAATCGGCATTAGCTTCTGGCCTCTAAACATGCACACACACACACACACACACAAATTTACACACACACATAAATTTACACAAACATACACATACACACACACATTTGAAAATAAGTGAGAAACATGGATCAATGTATTTATGACTTACTAAAAACTCACATTGATTACATCAAAGCTTCTCAATTCTGATATTAGTCCTCATGTCAGCCAGTATTGAATAGTCACCAACATGTCTAAACCTCAGCTTCCTTGCCCATCCAATGGAGACATTGGTGGCATAGTAGGTGTTTCAGCAATTTCATGTTTATATGCTTGCAAAGTTGTGTGACATGGCACTTTTCATATAGATTACTACTATAGTTATACTGCACTTAGTACATATTCCCCACCCAGAATTTTCACTAAGATCCCATGTTCAATCAAATACACAGTACATATATATCATTCATGAAAACATCTTTTTTTTTTAACAGGGTCTTTTTTTTTTTTTTTGGTTTTTTGAGACAGGGTTTCTCTGTGTAGCCCTGGCTGTCCTGGAACTTACTCTGTAGACCAGGCTGGCCTCGAACTCAGAAATCTGTCTGCCTCTGCCTCCCAAGTGCTGGGATTAAAGGCATACGCCACCACTGCCCGGCTCATGAAAACATCTTGAAGGACTCATTTAAGAGAATTTTAAAGTTAATCACTACTCTAGTCTTACAATGCATTTTTGCAATAGAAAATGTTTCTGTTAGTATATAAGCAACTATGCATGAATTGAGCAGATTCATGCCATTTTCAAATACAATAGTTAAGAAAGCATGGAAATTCTTGAGATATAGAAAGCCAATTAACCCATGACAGAAGAATGCAATCTGGAGGGATATTGGTGATATAATAACCCTACACACACTAGACACAACACTGGTTTCTAGTGTCATGGTGAACTCCACATTCTCACGCTCTCACTGTGTCACATCACTGCTGAGTCATGGGCAGTGCCACAGAACTACCATGGGGTAAAATTATAGCCAATGGCAAAACCTGGAGAGAAGGAAGGGATGGGACCCCAAGACATTTTGAAGTTATGTGTTACAGGAATGGAGTAGAGAACATACAGGAGGCGGGCACAGTGAAATTAATGCATTCTTTGAATGTCAAGGTTATTTCATATCAAGAGACAAATTCTCTCTTGGTGCCTAGACTCACAGGTCTTCTGCTCAATTCCCAGTAGCTTCTGCACTTCCATTTATTATGAGAAATCTTATATCGATTATTTGATAGTCCTTCTCCCGTTCTTCCTCCTTCACTGTTCCTCCTCTCTCCCTGACTTTTTTTTTTTTTTTTTTGACACAAGGTATCAGGCAACCCTATTGGCCTTGAATGTCCTATGTAACCAAGGATGACCTTGAACTTCTGATGCTCTTGTGGCCACTTTCAAAAGTTGTGATTAGAAGTGTGTACCATCACATGCAGGAATTTCTTTCTTTTTACTCATCAATTTTTAACTCCATAAAACTAGGACCATAGTGTGTGTGTGTGTGTGTGTGTGTGTGTGTGTGTGTGTGTGTGTGTGTGTGTCTCTCTCTCTCTCTCTCTCTCTCTCTCTCTCTCTCTCTCTGTGTGTGTGTGTGTGTGTGTGTGTGTATGCATGTGGGTGGTGATCCTTCTGTGTCTGTGTCTCTGTGGTATATGGCTGTGTGTACATATGTATGTGTTTGTGTGTGCTCTTCTTCCTACACATGCAGAAGCCAGAGAGCCATAGCAGGTGGTGTCTCTTCCTCCATCTTATCCTCTTATATCATATTGAACCTGAGGATGGCCATATTTAGGCAGTTCCAATAATCCTTTCCCTTTGCATTCCCCAGGCCCTTAGAGCAGGGTTTCAAGCATTCAGTCATGGTTGCCTCTATTTTTTACAACTAAGCAATTTCATACCCTTTATTTTTTAATTTATTATTTGAGAATTTCATGCATGAATATAACATGGGTTAATCAAACCCATTTCCTTCCCTCCAATTCCTCTCAGACTCCCCTGGTCACTTTCTTCTCCCATTTTCATGTATTGTTTTGTAGACCTAGTAAATCATGTAGTGCTGCTAAAATGTACAGGGACATGGGGCTGGAACTGGAATGTGGACTGCCTATTAGGGTCCACATCCAAAGAAATCTGACATCCTCCCTATCCCAATACCAACCAATTGCAAATAGCTCCTTATCTCCCACAGCCCTGTTCTATCCACAGCTGCTTGATCTTCCTTGGGTCCTGTGCATTTACTCCCAGTGTCCGTGAGTTTCTGTATGCTATGGCCCCTTTATGTCTGCAGAAGACTTCTCAGCAGTCCTCTACTCCATCTGGCTGCCTATATATTTACATGTATTTAGGAAACCCAGCAAAAACCCTCTTGCTTCCACAGCAAGACCTCTTTCCTACAGAGTCATCTCTCCACCCCCTATCTCTTCTTTGCTACTTTATTTCCACTCTTTGGAAGGCTGTTTGTATTAACACCATAGGCTGAGTAAGAAAGAGTCTGATCAGAATTGACTCAAGAAGACAAATTAATAGCACCACCAATGCAGTTGTCACTGAGCAGTTTTAATGTTGTATCAGAGAATCTCCTGCTTATACATGTGTATCAGTTCATTCAATACATCATGGAGAAGGGAGCATCTATATACCTTCCTTCAGGAGTATAGCTTCCATCTCTGACTAAGAAATCTCACCAGGACTACCAAGATTGAACCAGGCTTTGAACACCTGAAAGACCCCTAACTGGCCTGTGATATGTCCTTCTCTTTCTGATCCAGATTCCTACATTCCTCAAAGGTGTTTTCAGGCTAAAATATATTTTCAATATATTTCATGAAAACTGCTGAATTTTTGATACCAATATTTGATAAAGAATATTTACACAATGCTAATCCCATGAGATGTTCAGTAAACAAAGGGTCTTATTGTAAGCATTTTGAAAACAACATATCCTGGTCCTGTGCTGGATGCTGCTGTTATTCCGCTGCAAAAGTTACAGACTTTGGAATGTTCTCAATCAGGAGGAAATCGCAAATTAGTTTGCTCAGTTTTACCTTAACCAGAGTCAATGCTTCTTCTCTTCTTTCAATATTAATCAGAAAAAGCTTTTGCTTCTGCTATTTTGCTCTGAAGGTTTAAACATTTCTGAATTGGGACTGGAGATATGGTCCAGTGGAAGAAACACATTGCAGCTTGGAGGTGGTGGCTCATGCCTTTAATCCCAGCACAGGCAGACTTACAAGGATCTCTGTGAGTTTACAGAATGAGTTCCAGGACAGCCAGGGCAGGTCCACAGAGAAACCCTGTCTCAGCCAAACAAACAAACAAACTACAGAAGACCTTAGTTTGGTCCCCAGTACCCATACTGGGTGTTTTACAACCACTTGTCTCTAGCTCCATGGGGGAAAGGAATACTTCATTTGCATATACTGCCACACATGCACACACATACATGCACATAATTAAGAACAAAATAAATCTTAAAATGTTCCCATATTGTTGGGCTAAGGGAAGATGACTCAGTAGGTACAGTATCTTATAAGTATGAGTACCTGAGTCTGATTCCCAGAAATGATCTAAAAGAAAACAAAATTCTGAGTATGATGGTACATACACAGAGTGTAAGCATTAACACCACACTGTAGGGACTAAACCCCAGATTTAATATCCAGCTGCTCTATCTAATTGGAGAGTCACAGGCCTGTGAAAGACCTCTGTCAAAAAGCACGGTGGGTTGTATCAGGAGACTGTAACCTGAGGTTGTTCTCTGGCCTCTACTGCACACTCCCTATACACATACATACACATACAACACACACACACAAACACACATTATACACTACCTCTTTGGATATGCCATCCCAAGTGACAGTGACTAGCATGTGGGTGGAGTGAAGAAGAGATAAGATCACAATTGTGGAGGAGATTTGGACACAGGCTCAGGAAGACATCAGGCAACACTTCACACCACGTGGGTTGTTGCGACTGCAACTGGCAGCATGGAAAATGGCTGAATGCTGCAAGAACTTCCACAAAGTTCTCTTCCGAGACAATCCTAGCTTTTCTCCACATCCTCATCTCTCCACTTAAACTTTTCCTCCCTGCCTCCTAGTAGAGCACACCTTTCAGTTACTGAAATAAGGCTTTTATGAGCCATGCTGAAGGCCACAAAGGGTTGGTGTGTGCCAAAAAAAGCCAGGAAGGTAATGTCATTAATGCTACAGGAAACATCATTTAGGCTTTATGCAGATTCCATTTATGATGTTGAATGTGACCAGCCCTCAGCTACTGCGAACAGTGGGGGTCAATGACTGACTCTTAGCTGCCTCCATGAGACTAGGGACAACTAGCTTCATAGTTATGTCTGCTTATAACTCTTGTACATTCTTTCCTACAACACACTGTGTACAACTCATAAATTACCATCACAAGAATACAGAAGTTCAGCCCTTTGATGCTTCAAAATAGAGCCAATGTTGTGATTCTAGTCATGTACCAGAGTGTTTTGAGGTCCACAACAAGACTGGCCTCAGCAGGATCAGATCTTCACTCTATTGCATCCCTACCCTGACTCTCTTTTCTCCCTAGAGCATCAGCAAATTAGAGGCACCTCAGTTTCTATGCCAAGTCTGTACTAAAAAGATCTACATAAGAGATCCATGAAAGTCCAGTGGGTTAGGTTATCTTCAAACTCAGAAATTGTCAGTATGTATTCTATGACTCTATCTTTTTTCTTGATTTTGCTGTATATTTGCTTTAGCTGCTGTCTTTTTTGTACATGAATGTTCACTGGGTTAAGACAAGAACAAGAACATCCTTTTGACAGCATCTCCCTATCATGGCTTCCTCAAACTCTGATGGCTAAATGAATATTAAGTGAAAATGTTCTTATGTGTAAAGACCATAGAAACCAATGAGTATTAAAGAATTAAAACACACATGATCCCTTTTCAAAACAAGCAAATAAGAATAAAGAAAAAAATGGAGAAGAAGGAGAAGGAAAAGGAGGAGGATGAGGAGGAGGGGGAGGGAGGACAAGGAGAAGGAGGAGGAGGAGGAGGAGGAGGAGGAGGAGGAGGAGGAGGAGGAGGAGGAGGAGGAGGAGGAGGACAAGAACAAGAACAAGAAGAACAAGAAGAACAAGAAGAAGAAGAAGAAGGAGGAGGAGGAGGAGGAGGAGGAGGAGGAGGAGGAGGAGGAGGAGGAGGAGGAGAAAACACCCTACATTTATGAGTAATAATATAATACAAAGATGTCTAGGCTAGTGTATCCATACGATGCTGTATATCCATACCCATGTGGCGATGACAAGGTGTGCATGCCCCTGTTCAGCACTGGTATAACAGGTGGGCATCTGAATGCAAGCTCCTAGTGCTGGGATTAGAGAGGTTTAATCCCCTTCCCCATTGCTGGTATTTCAAGTGTGCATCTCCATATTTGCTTGTTATATGGGTTCTAGAGACAGAAATTCAGATCCTGATGCATTGGGGGAATACTGATTTAGCCCTCTTCCCAGCCCATGGTGTGTGTGTGTGTGTGTGTGTGTGTGTGTGTGTGTGTGTGTGTGTATAAAATGTTTAGCCATTCCTTTCTTCTTGTTGTTATTTCATCTAATGAAGATCTGCATTTATTGTCAGCTTCTCCTGCTATATCTGCTGCTACTCTCCAGTAATTTCTGCAGACAAAACAGTAGCTTCCATGCAGTCAGTCCTTTACCTTACAGAAACTTCCTTTAGGAAACAATCTCTGGGAATGCATTATGTCACATGTGTGTTACTTGATCCATTTCATCACCCCACACTCATCCAAGAAATATCTACAAGTTCCTCTGATGTGGGCCCAAATAAAAACTGAGAATTTACTTACTAGCATTACAAAAATTTCCTCAGAGATAATAAAAAAAAGTTTTTAAAGATTTGGTGACTGTTTCAGAGGCTAATTTTATTTACTCCTCATTTCTATCATCCATAAATATTATCAAGTGATGACTATCTGCTTTGTTCCTGAACAGGAAAATTGAATTTCACGAACTACTGACGAGATTGATTTCTCTAAGAAAAGGACATTGGTCTGCCTTTTTAGTAGTTTGTTTTCCCTGTTTTGTTGCCTTTTTGCAAGGGAAAGTATGTATATCTGGGAAGATTTAAAGATGTGAACATTTTTATAATAACCCAACCACAATACATAAAGTAGAATTTGAAATGACTTCATGTCCCGTAGGTAAATGAGTAAGGATCTATTTTGTAGACCTTCTAAAACAAATCCTTCAGTTGCCTGAGGTCCTTGGAGTAAGCATGCCATATAAAGTCAATAAAGATATAAATAAGTAATAGACGGAGGCAGCTATACAGGTGGAAAGTGTGAAAGGCAAGAGACGGCTCAATGCCAGAGGCATGGGAGGCAACCAAATGCTATTGTTTTGAACAACTGATTTATTACTTTTAAGGGTTTGTGTTTGTCTGTCTGTCTGCGTCTCTCTGTATGTGCATCTCTTTCTCTCTGTTCTCTCTCACGTGTGTGTGTGTGTGTGTGTGTGTGTGTGTGTGTGTGTGTGTGTGTGTGTGTCTACTCACTGACCTGCATGTGAGGGTGGGTGCCTGAAGGAGGCAGAAGAGTCCCTTGAACAATAGTGGTAGGCAATTATGAGCTATCTGATGTGGACTCTGAGAGCTGAACTTGAGACTTGGTCCTCTGGAAGAGTAGTTGGCACTCTTAATGCCACATACCACACCACCCCCTTTCCTTGTTGGATTAATGCATGCAAAGTGAATGGCAGTGACCAATGAATGCCCAAAGGCTGCAATAACCAACATCAACACAAATGATTAAATAAAGGGGAGAGACTATAACTACTCCTATAGTGTTTTAGGCTATGTTCATATAAACAGTTCTCCTATAGGGTCCACTGGGGTGGGCTGAGATTATGTGCTGCTAAGGTTGATGATATTTTTGGACAATTCAGTTACAGGGAAAGCTTCTGAGCCCTGATCATGGAAGCCAACAGAGGAAGCTGTCCTCTCTGGTGACCTCAGTACCTGACTCATTTTAACTTGGCATGTGTAGTTAACTGAAGAGATTTTCCTCTTGACTAAAAGAAGAAAAGTGTTCAGAGACTTAGGAGACAGAGTATCCAGTAAAGTATTTGCCATGCAAATATGAGAACTTGGGTTCAGTTCCCAGGTCCCACTTAAAAGCAATGCTGGGTGAGGAGGTATGCACTTGTAATCCAGGTGCTACAGAGGTGGAGACAGGTAGAGCACGAAAGTTCTCTGGAAACCAGCCTTGCTTACTGAATGAGAGGCAATGAGAGACCCTAGAGAGATTGATCAGTGGTTCAGAGAACTAGCTGTGCTTCCAGAGTACAGGGACTTGATACTCAGCAACCTCATGATTTTTCACAATCCTCTGTCACTTCAATTCCAGAGGATCCAGTGCCCTCATCTGACCTCTAAAGGCACAAGGTACACATAAAATAAAAATAAATCATTTTACAAAAGAGGTAAGCAGTACATCTAAGTTGTCCTCTGTACATACATGGACATGAATCTCCATACACACACTTATATCTGGAATCATGAATATATACATACACAATTTTCTTACAGTGAAAGTTGGTATATTATCAGAAAAATTAGACCTGGGAGTGACTTTGGAACTCCTTGGGGACAGTCACCTTTGAATCAGTTTCATAGGCAAATCTTTTCTTCAAATAGTGTCTTATGGTAAAGCCTGTTATCTAAGAACTAATAAAAAGAGACTTGCCCGGGCCTCAGGGGAGCCCCATCTGTATGACTAAGGCTCTGAACTTATAGATGGAGAGCGTCTAGGAGCACAGTCTGGAAGCTAAGAGGATTGGGGAAAATCTCACAGTTAGATGGAGGCAGAGGAAAAATCAGGAGGTAGATACCCTGCTCCAGTGTCAATTGAAGAAGCCCTAAAAGACCCCATGCACATAAAACACATGCAAATATTTCTAAAATTCCATGCACATGGATCTGAAGGAGACCTGAAGTTCTCCTTTTACAACTATTTCTCATGTTGTTGTGGTAAATATTAATAGGAGATTTCTACCCCACCTTTGATCATTTAGTTCCCAAATTAAAGACACAAAACCTTTATATTTATAATAAGCCTTAGTAACATTAGAGTGAGGCATATATCAACCCTCTAAGCTATTTTGTCTACTTCCCTGTCAATAACCCAGAGATATAACTTGCCATATTCTACCTAGGCCAGTCTTACTCCAACTGGCCAGCCCTCATGACCATGTTGTCATGATTCACCAAGCCCATGGCATTATCTTCTCTTGTCTCCTTTCTCTTCTTTGCTCTCCCTTCCTCATGGTTTTCCTCAACCCCAAGCCTGGCAACCAAAGTTCCACCCACCTCTCTTCTGTGCAACTCTAGGCAGTAGGCATTGTTATTCAACCAATAGTTTTAAATTAAGGAGCAAGGTTACATAGTATTGCTTGGTGTACTTGAGGATTTTCTCATCCTTAAGATAACCAGATCTTTGGGGCCATAATTTAGTATTACAATACATAGCAACAGACCAAACCTCAATATCAGGCAATGTGAATGCTGCTTCTACAAGAAACAGAGTTAGGGGGGGGGAAGGAAGCTCCCAGAACAACACAGACAGGAGTTAAGCAAACCTTCAAGGAGAATGTCTGAATTACTAAACTATTTTTCTAAAATGTCATCAACTTGAGGTTGAAGGTATAGTTCAGTGAGTAGAATGTCTAGTTATCCTGTGCACAGCCCTGAGTTCCATCCACAGTACTGTGTAAACCAGGAGTTAGAGATAGAAAAGATCAGAAGTGCTGGCTACAAAGCAAGTTTGAAGCTGGGCAGGAATGCATCAAACTTTGTCTCAACAACAACAACTACAACAATAATGAAACATTTCATAAAATCAAGTTAGATGTTACATCCTCACAATATTGAGTAATCTATTTTATTGGATAGGTTTTTATCAACCTGACATAGGCCAGGTTCAACTGGGTAAGGGGAATCTTAAACTTAGAAAATTCCTTTAATTAGAATAACCAGTAGGCAAATCTGTGGGGCATTTCCTTAATGACTGACATGTGAGAGCCCAACCTACTGTAGGTGATCTTGAGTGGTTTAGAAACACAAGTCACTGAGCAAGCAGTAAGTAGAGACTCCTCATGGTCTCTATTTCAGTTTCTGCTTCCAAGTTCCTGTCTTGAGATCTTGCTGTGGTTTTTCTCCATAAAAGATTCTAACCTGAACGTTTGAAAAGACCCTTTTTGCCTCAAGTAGCTTTTGATCATTGTCTTTATAAAAACAATAGGAAGACAAACTAGGATGTCTGAACTTGAAAGTAGAAGGGGGGATTCTGAGCAGCATAGAAAGAGAGAGGAAAATCTGCCAGTCCAAAATAGAACATTAGCTAATCTTTACAGAACTAATTCAAAAGCTAGCAATGGTCATATTAGACCTGACAATTTTTGAAATTAGGAATCCAAAATATATGTTCCATAACATTTTACATATTGGAGGGAAGGCTTTATACATGGAATGAATGCAGGTGATAGCAAGCCAGCAACTGTCTATGAAAACATTACTTGGTTACTAGAACCAAAACCTCAGAAGTCCTGTATGCTCCCTCGGTGGCTCTGTCCACGGAAGACAGATCATGGCTGTATCACTCCTTCAGAGCATGGTGCTGACCTCATCAGGGTGAGTAGCACTAACCTTTCTTGTCAAACTTTAGGCAGCCTATGACCTTGCTGTGATCTATCTGAGGCAGCCAATCAAATGGTTTTCAGGTTAAAAATAACTTAATGTGTTTTCATTTTAATAGAGTATTTATATTCAAATAATGACCTTAGAAATTATATGCAAATGAGTGATAAAAATATGACGAGAGTGTCTCATGGGCTTTCTTATAGCCCCTATTATTATACAATGAATACAGACTCTGATTCCTTGCCAGAAATACTACTGCTTCTGACATTGGAAGAGGAGGGGGAGGAGGGAATAAGGTGGAGAAAGAAGAGGAAAAGAGGGAAGAGGGAAAAGAGGATGAGTAAAAGGGGAAGGTTGGAGGAGGAGAAGGGGAAGGAGGAAGAAGAGGCAAAGAGGAGGAGGTAGGAGGGGAGGAGAAGGAGGAGGAAGGAGAGGAGGAGAAGAAAGAGAAAGTTGGAAGAGGAGGAAAGAAAGGAAAACAAGATGAGGAAGAATGAGAACAGGAGGAAGATAGGGAGGAGGGGGAAGAAGAGCATGGAGTAGTGAGGCAGAAGGGAAGAGGGAGATGAACTCTTACAGGAGAATAAATCTGTTCAAAACCTAAGTATTCAGTTAGTAATCACAGTTTCAAAGGGACAAGGGAAATTCATGACATTCTCTATGTAACGAAGTTCTCACTGAGCCACTGTCAAGGATTCAGAAGGCCTTGAGTTAGAGAAAGCACGTATTTAGGCAATCTGACAGAAAACTGATTGCACTGTCTTTTATCTACAAAGTTCTGGTGTGAATATAACAGAAGTGGGAAAAACAGTTTGCTTCCATTGGCTCTACCTGTGGCAGAACAGTCCTGAAGATTTAAATTACTCCCACAGCAGATGCCAGCAAAAGGTTGAGCATGTTCAAGTGCCAAGTATTGATAAAACAAAACTTTCAAAGATCCTAGCAATTTATCATCTCAAGAAAGCTCCATTCCACTTGGTGTTTGCAAATGAAGCGTTTTTCTGAGCTTACTCTGAAAAACCAGATTAAACCGTTTAGGAGCCACATTGGTGCTACATTCTTGTAAGTTAGTAAAGTTAAAAAAAAAAACCATTTGAATAATGAAAGAGAGATATTTTCTTCTGCTCAATATTATATTAACTGAAATCAAGTTACTAATACAATCCTGTTTCCATAGGAACTGAAATAACCCTTCATTCTGATAGAAGACATTTTATTCTAGGATACGTACTCTACCCTTCTTCTTGAAGTACATGGATGGTTACTGTCCTAAGAGTGAAACTTAAGTATAGAAAACCCAGTCTTGCTCATCTGCCTTGGAGTTAAGACAGCCTTGGTAATAGCTTTAATAGAAATAAAAACAGATTCATCAGCACATGGAGGAAAGAAGATCCACTTGAAAGGAAGGACTCTGGAATGGAGGCAAGCACCTGGATACAGCTGATTCTCGGATTTAAGGTGTGGTGGCTGAATCTGTACCTCCTTACTCTACTACAATCATCTACAAGCTGGATTACAGACCCCATGTAACTTTCTCTTACGTCCACTGTCGTTAACGAGAATTCAATCATCCTGAGGTCCAGGGTCCCTAGGAAAGATAGGGCGTGATATAATAAAAACCACTTTGTATTCCTTTAGGGCATTCCACAGCAACAGGCAGTAAATTTTCATCTCCTTGTGCTATTTTTGCTCCCAGTAAGTTTTCATTTCTCCCCAATATAGCCTATCTCCCCTGGCAGGGCATGGGGCACTCTACGGCTGTTACACCTTGAGGAGCCAAGGAAGTTAGAGTACACACTTTTTCACATCATTACATGGAGTGTGTGTGCATGTGGGGGTCAAAAGACAATTTTCAAAACCTGGTTCTCTCTGTATACAATGAGAGAGAATACAATTTGGGTTATCTTTCTTTTACAACAAGTGTCTTTACCCACTGAGCCACTTCAATGGCCTCAAATAAGGTTATAGATACTGCCTACTTTTCCTTTTTTATTGGTTATTTTATTTATTTACATTTCAAAAGTTATCCCCCTTCCAAGTTTCCCCTACACAAACCCCCTATCCCATACCCCAACACCCTGTTTCTATGAGGATGCTCCCCGACCCACCTCACCCACTCCCTCCTCGAACCCTAGCATTCCCCTATGCTGGGTCATCGAGCCTCCACAGGACCAAGGGACTCCCCTTCCACTGATACCAGAGAAGGCAATCCTCTGCTACATATGCAGCTGGAACCATGGGTTACTCTATATGTACTCTTTGGTTGGTGCTTTAGTCCCTGGGAGCTCTGGGGATTCTGGTTAGTTAATATTGTTGTTCTTCCTGTGGGGTTTCACACCCCATTCAGCTCCTTCAGTCCTTCCCCTAAATCCTCCATTGGGACCCCCCCCCCCCACCCTCAGTCTGGTGCTTGGCTGCATGCATTCATATCTGTTTTGGTCAGGTTCTGGCACAGCCTCTCAGGGGACAGCTATACCAGGATCCTGTCAGCAAGTACTTCTTGGCGTCAGCAACAGTGTCTGGGTTTGGTGTCTGTATATGGGATGGATCCCTAGGTGGGGCAGTCTCTGGACAGCCTTTCCTTCAGTCTCTGCTCCACACTTTGTCCCTGCATTTCCTTTAGACAGGAGCGATTCTAGATTAATATTTTTGAGATGGGTGGGTGGCCCCATCCCTCAACCAGGGGCCGTGCCTATCCACAGGATATGGTCTCTCTCCCCTTTGTTGTGTATTTCAGCTAATGTAATCCCCGTTGGGACCTTTAGTGTACATTGCTTATCAATGACGTGTTAAAGCCAGTTTCTTTCTTTGCACCCTAAATGAGGAACTGTTTATATAAAAATGGCTTTAGCAAGCATTTAGCTGAAATCTCTACTTTTGAGTCATGCCTTTAATAGGTAGCCCAACTTTCTAAAGTACTAAGGACTTCTTTCCTTGGTTTACTACAATACCAGATGTGTGATGCAGAGACACACAACAAGATACTGGTATAAACACAAAGTGTAGGCTTTAGAACCTCAATGGAATTTCCAATGTTAAAATTCTCTACTTCTATGATAAATGTGGGCTGTGAAAACACACTTATGGTCATCACAAAAAATTACAGATGTATAGCATTGGGTTATAATGATGATCCCAGAGAAGATTAGAAATCATATTATGATGAAATCTCAAATTTCTTTACCCTGTACCTGTTCCTCTGTGTTCACATGTATGCAGGTACACATGGGGAACAAAAGACAATCTTAGGTGTTGCTCCTCAGAATCTGTCTACCTTTCATTTTCAGATAGGGTCTCTTACTGGCCTGGAATGTGTCAATTATAATAGACTGCTTTGCAAATCCCAGAAATCAACCTATCCTGCCCCCAGCACTGGGATTCTAAGTACATGCCCCCATGCCCCACTCACAACACTAAAGACCCATGGAGGGCATAAGAGTCATCATTTATCCTGGATATGGGTTACAGCTGGTTGTGAGACACCAAACATTAGTACTGGGAACTAAACCTAGGTCCTCTGGAACAGCAGTAAGCACTCTTAACCGCTAAGTCTTCACTTATTGTCCCCTTATCTTCAATGTCTTTTAGAGATCTGAAGTCATCGATTTTCAATGTGTATTTTAATTCACCTGTAGATACAAGATGTTCTTAATATAAAAATACACTTTATGTAACTCACAGGACAAATCATGCCTCCCTTCCCAAAATACAGATGCAAGAAGAGCTATAGCTAGTCATCTAATTAAATTCTTTTTATAGCAATCCCAAAGCTTTCCTTTGGTCTATTTTATTTTCTTCATTCTTTTCTAAAAGCTTAGATATTCAAATATATTTGGTCTAGCAAAGGACTATTTGAGAGAACATACAAAAAAGGACAAGATAAAGAAAAAGCCCACATGGGACGAAAAACTGTTTTTACATAAAGATGAAAAATATCCTCTTTCCTCTCCTATCTTCTCTTGTCTCCTCCTTTCCCCTTCCCTTCCTGTGCCTTCCCCTCCCTTTCCTTCCCCTCCCTTCCTTTCCCTTCCCCTTCCCTCTCCTTCCCTTCCTTCCCCTTCCCTCCTCTTCCCTTCCTTTCCTTTCATCTTTCACTTGATTTTTCTTCCTTCCTTATTAACTTTCTCTTTCCCCCTCCCTCTTAACAAGCATCAGAGGCATAAAACATAGCCCTTGTTGAGTAGGGCCATGCTCAGCTAATGTCCCCCATACTCCACATACCTGTCTCTAGTCTATTTTCCACAGCAGCCTTAGATGCTGGTCAGGGATGCAAACCATCCTGCATGAAGAACAGCTTACAAGCAGACCTTGTCCCCTGACAAGGACAGTACATGTCCAGGAATGCTGCCAGCCCCAGGAGACTTTGTTCCCCTGCAAATAACTTACAGCCTAATTCTAAAAGACTCATGTTGTACCAATGGTGAATGCTCACTCCTGGAGGCATGATTTAAAGAGAAAACTGTGGGTGACTGGAATAGGACATAATGTAGCTGGTTACATTATAAAAACAAAAAATAAAAAAACTACATTTTGCCTCTGTGCCTGTTATGCAGCATTCATAGCTATGTTCTCCTCGTCACAATGGACCCAACACCTATCTCCTCAAGTTTTGAGATGAAGAAAGAGAGATCATGTTTATGCATATTGTTAGGTTGTCTTTAGCAACCAACGGTCTCCAAAGTGTGAAATCACAGGGTGATGTTGCTATGGAATCTCAGTGGTAAGACAAATAGACACACATGATGTCTGCAAGTCCTGTGGTGAACATGGTCATGGATTACTGAGAACTCAAGTAGAAGAAAAGTGGTTGTGCCATGAAGAGCAGAAAAGACCCTGCCAACATGAACCCTGATACTGGATCTAGGATCAGTTTAAGAAGTATGCTTCTTCCAAGTTTTATGCAACTACTAAAATGACTAACTCAGAGCCAAAATCCCTACCCCAAGGTGGGCATAACAAGATATAAAAGGATGGATGGAAAAGCTGTTGCTTTCACCTACCTGCCTTCACTAATTTCTGGTAAATGTATCATCCACATTGCTGTTTCTGGTGCCACCATCATTCCTTGATGTCAGAAGCCAGCTGCATTGACCATCTAACATGGACTAAAGATGAATGGCTCTTTATGAATCCTTCGGGATTCATCAGATAGATTGGGATTGCTGAGACTTCCTGCCTCATGTATGTTTTCAGCCTCCCTAGCATGAAGATAGCCATTGTTTGACTACAGGGACAATCTAATAAATCCCCTTTGATATATACCTGTGTGTGTGTATGTGTATATACACACATATACATATACAATATATATGTATATATATATATGTGTGTGTGTGTGTGTGTATATATATATATATATATATATATATATATATATATATATATATATTCATTCTATCAGTGCTTCTCCTCTAGAGAAGCCTGATAATACAGTTACTCTTGGTGGACTCTTATAAGAGATAAGAGTCCTCATAACTCTTAATTAATTATATCTATGCTTTTTATCCCAAATAAATATCTCACATCATACATACATCTGAATGCAGAGTCCTCTTTAGAGTGATAATGAGTCTCATCCTCAGAGAGAATCTTCATGTATCATTCATTTAATCACAACTTTTAAGTTAGAGGCTGGAATAGAATGTTCTCCAGCAAAGAAGAAAATATATGGAAAGCTTATCATACAGAAAAAACACAATCAGAAAAAGTAATTTGAAGCTCGTAGTTGCTGTGAGCCTCCAGGAAGCCTTCTGGACTGTAGTGAAGATACCATGCCTGGGGCTGCTCATTTTGGTTCCAAGCCATTCTATGTATCAAGGTCAAAAGTTTGGATCATTGTGAGGTGTGGGAGATAGTATACATTAAGAGGTGATTGAAGAGCTGAGGACATTGATCATTTGGCAAGGGCAAAGCAGTCAGGAAGACCTAGTTTAATCCCTGGATTCACGTGAAAAAGCTGGGTTTAGTGACACATCCTTGTGATATTAGCATAGGGGCGATCCTTGGTAGTTTCTTGGCCAGCGAGCCTAGTCTACTCGGTGAGTTCCAGGGCACTGAGAGATTTTAGTTTTAAAAAACAAAAACAAACAAATGCAAAACAAACAAAACTCCCAAGATGCCCAGCACTAGAGAAATTACATCAGAGGTTGTCTTTTGGCCTCTACAGTCATGTATGCTCACACATGCACAAACATGTACCCACCCATATCAACACACATACACATAGATAGATAGATAGATAGATAGATAGATAGATAGATAGATAGATAGATAGATAGATAGATATAGATGGAGATATAGATGATATAGAGATAGAGATATATAGATATAGATAGCTGCTGGTGGCTAATTCTTCTGGTCTCTATTTAATGCTGTTCATTATAGGATTTATACCGATAACTGAGTCAATTAGACTGGGAAGACACTCTGGGAGCTGACTCAACATCCCGGGCTTCCCTGGTGTCATCTACTCACATCTGCATACCCTCGCTTTTTCTTCTTTCTGTTCTCCTTCCAGAAGATTGTGTTCCAAAATATCCAGTTGTTTCTTTCCAAATGTTTTTAAATTGCTCGTTTGGGCACAAGAATATGTGGACAAATGTCAAAAGCTCATGCTGACAATTCTGCTTATTCTCAGCACAGCATTTTTGGGTCCAATCAGGAAAAGGTCTTCCTAAGTTCTGTAAGTATTCCGTCATCAAAGCTGAAGTTTCTACTAATGCTTTCTTGGAGTCACATTGATTTTGTGAAATCTCTTTGCACAGAAGAATGTTGAAGGCTAAAAATAGAGCACAATCAACTATGTTCACTCTACAAAGCATGTAGTAGAATCATATCCACATACGTCTTTCTATATCTCTGTATGTATTTATTTGCCTATATATTTATTTGACTGTGGTAAAAGATACAGATGTCACAGGGCTGGAGAGATGGGTCAGTGGTTAAAAACACTCACTACTCTTTAGAAGACGTGTGTTCTGTTCCCAGAATGCAAGTAGGATGTCTAACAGGCACTGTAATTTCAGATCCAGGGTACCCAATGCCCTTTTCTGGTCTCAGTAAGCACCATGCACATAGACACACACATACGGAAGCACACCTGTATAAACATATAAAGTAAAAATTACCTAATGCTTAAAAGGATATGAAGATATCTGTCCCCACTCTAACCTCTGCCTCCTATACAGGGAGTCATCCATGAAGCCTGAGGACATTCTGGAACATCTTAGACCCATGAATGCTAGAGTGCTGTCATCTAATGTCTGTCCAGTACTTTAGTCCAACTATTTAACCTTGTGCATACTAGGATTTTAAAAGGCACTTTGAAATTCATGTTGATAATTACAAAACATCTCTTAAGTAGTTTGAGCTAAGTTTGATTATGAGTTAGCAATGATTCTCATGTACACCATGAGATGTGGACAGCATAATCCAGGTCGGAGAATATCCTAGACCTGCAAGGCTGAAACATTCATGAGTGAAGCAACAAAAACAAGAGATGAGGTGGCATCCCATACTACTGGGAGTCTACCAGGAATCAGCAGCCATAGTATTTTGCTTCTGTTAGCCATTTGCCATGAGTCTGAGTGTTCCTCACTTGGAGAAGAAGAGACAAGCACTAGAAAATGAGCAAAAGGGGAAGTCCAAGAAGTAAGTGGCTATGACTGTTTTCATGCCTAAGTATGCATGGCTAGAATCCTATGAGCAAGTAAACAAATACAATGGAGGTTTTTGAAGTTGTGTGGAACTCTTCTGGTGCAAGTGTAAATTCATGTCTCTACAATGGAAGTCAGCATAGCAGTTCTTCAAAATAGATTTAATGCATGACCCAGCTATACCGCTCCTGAACAAATGATCAAAGGAATCACTGTATTTTACACAGAGAGTCTTCCATGCCCATGTTTGTTCCTGCTCTATTCCTAATATCAATGGATTGGAACCAGTCAATATCATCACCAGATAAACAGATAATGAAAATGTGGTTTAGATGCACAGTAGAAATTTGCTCATCTGTAATGACAAACGAAATTTGCAGGGAAATGGGCGGATTAGAAATAATTAAGAGATGATCCAGAAACACTAGAAGACTACAAAGCCTCAAGTTTTCAATATGCATATTGCAGAAAGTTGATGTTGCCCTTGGTATCAAAGGAATTCATGTTGTGCAGGACTTGTGCTTGTGAGTGATGCCATTTTAATATTGCATGTTGGCTGTCCTTGCCTAGAAAAACTTTATGGGATAAAGTCCCTTCATTTCACATGAATGACATTTCCCCAAAACAGATAGTAGAGAATCATAAATTACAGAGTTTTACTTTGTTACATTTTTAGATATTTAAACTTTTGACTGAAAATTTTATTTGAACTTTTTTATTATTAAAATGAATTGTTCTGTTTTAGTCTTCTAGTGTTTCTGTGTTTCTTACCGCTAATCAGCTGGGCCCTGTAACCTCAAGGTATCTATAAGAAGTATGTTGATGAATGGATGGGGTTGTGACACAACAAACTACATTTTCTCAAGCCTCAATCCTCAAGAAAGCCACGGAGGCAGGTGATCTTGGGGTATATAAGAAAGAAATTTGAATGAGCCATTGGAGCAAGCCAATAAGCAGAAATTTTCCATGGTCTCTGCTACAGTCCCAGTATCTAGGTTCCTCTTTGACTTTCTGCCCTGATTTCCCTCAGTAATGGACTATAACCTGAGAGCTTATAAGATGCAATAAAACTATTGCCTCTACATGCTTACACACACACACACACACACACACACACACACAGATACACACACACACACAAAGAGATGACCCAAGTTCAAAAAAAAAAATCCATGTTCTCTCTCATTGGAAGCTCTGAAATTTAAGTGTCTATATGTATATAAACAAGAGAAATTAAGGTTAATATAGACTTGGAACTAGACAGAAGACAAGAGAGGAGCATGAGGTACTGAGAAACTTCGGAAGCAACAAAGATTCCAGGAGAAATGAAGTAGGAAGCAGGCTACTGGGTGCAAGGAAAAAGGAGAAGAGAGGAACTATGAAAATGTTTACTTGGAAACTGCCATAACACATCTCCATTATTTGTATGATCAGAAAAGAGAGAAATAAAACTTAATGTTGAATTGAATATAAGGCCAAGCTATGATAGTTCCATTAGCATTGGCGTGGAAAAAAATGTAACCGCTGAAGGAACAGGATGTCTACTGCATTTCCTAAAAATGTCAGGGAAGCTACACATATGACCAACAGCAGCAGGTTGCTTCCTAAGCAAGAGCTTATCAAGCAAAGCACCAACAGATACATTAACATGGAATGCGGAGAAGTCATGGGGTCCCAACCTTAGACAAAGGACCATAGTCAACTAAGAAATGCTGACATTGAGAGAAAATAGTCTTCCCCAGGGAAGATACCCCAATCTGCTATCTAATTCCAGTCCTGAAATCATATTTATAGCATTAACATTATACATAGACATACATATACATATATATATACATTACACGTAACTAAGATATATAAGTTGTATTTATATATTTGGAAATATACATGTGTATACACACAAACACACATGCAATAACAATGAAACTAACAAAAATTAAAGAGGCCATGAATTTGAGAGAAATTAAGGAAGGTTCATGGGGTAATTAGAGGGAGAAAAGAAAAATGGGAGAATAACATAAGTATACTTTAACTTCAAAACCTTTTTTAAATGCATGATTAAAGTAGATACTATGCCCATTCCACAGAAGCTTCTGAATCCCAGCAGAACAAGAGAAAGGTGGGATCTATGTACACCCCTGCCTGACCCCTAAGTGATTTCTCTTCTATATCCCCATCTCTACTCCCTTTTGCTGTTTCTTGCCCCGTTAGTTTCATTCTGTTAAGTTAAATTCTTCCCATCCCTACTCACATAAAAGAGGGAACCAGGGCCACAGAATTCAGACATGTTTAATATTAGATCAAAACAACAGATTATTCAGTTTTTCACACTTCAGACTAGGGGTTAATATGTAGAATATATGAAGAATTGAAAAAAATTAAACAACAAAAACCATCCCCACTTCAAGTATCCATCAGTATATGGGCCCAATGACTTGCCTGCAAAGAAATATAAATGTTCAATAAATATGTTTAAAAGTATACAATTTCCTTAGTCACCAACAAAATGCAAATTAAAACTACTTTGATGTTCCATTTCACCCCAGTCAGAATGGCTGTCATCACGAAAACAAATGGTAGCAAAGGTTGGTGAGGGTGTGAGGAGAGGGGAGCCCTTCCCCTATCCACTGCCGGGACGAGTGACAACTAGAATAACCAGTGTGAATCAATGTGGAGGCCTCCCAGGGAAGTGCAAGTAGGATTTAGACTTTTTGAAGAACACACAATTAGAAAAGAGAGGAATATTTAAATCCATCCAAGTCATGTACAAAAATTACAGCCTTAGGGTCTTCACGAGCTCATATGATCTTTTGGGAACCTACCAGGAGTCAGCAACCTTAGCATCTCCAAGTGACTCTTCTCAGCTATCACAAAGTACTACACCACAGCTCCTCTGACAATCACAAATAATCTAGATTTATTTGGGAAATGGAATTTATGAAAAAGAATTTCCTTACACAGAAATATGAGGTACAGACTTCTAGGGAACTCTATGATGGTTTGGTATAAGAGGAAGAGTTTAATGTAAATGCCTGTCAGCTCTCCGTCTTTCCTATCAGTTTTTGGTGGTGGAATTTTGAATTTCACTTTCTTATATTATTATATATTTCAGATGAAATATATAATACACCATTATTGACTATATGTGCCCCACTGTGCAATAGATCTAAAAACATTTTCCTCTCGTCTTTCTGAAACTTTATACTTTTTGATCAACAGCTGCTGAGGCCTCCTGCTACCCTCTGCTCAGCCTCCCAGAAACCATTGTTCTATTGTCTATTTCTCAAGTACCCATGCGTGTGTGCGTGCATGTGTATGTGTCTCTGTGTGTGTGCATGTGTGTGTGTGTGTGTGTGTGTGTGTGTGTGTGTGTGTGTGTGTGAGACATAGTTATTCTACCTCTACTTTTCATTGTTTTGAACTTCTGTGTACACCAGGCTACACAGTCTGAGAGCTTCCGGAGTCTCCTGTCTCTGCCTTTCACCTTTCTGTATGAGCATTGGGGTTCTAGATGAGAAAAACACACCTAGCTTTTCATGAATCCTGGAGAACTCAGATCCTGGTTTGGAAGAATCACTTAACCAGCTCAGCCATGTCCCTAGCATCTCATGTTAAGCTTTATTGATTTCTTCGTATATCTAAAGTCATAAGGTGTTGGTCTTTCTGTATCTGGCTTACCATACTTGGTGTAATGTCTTTGAGATTCATCCATATTATTGCAAACATAGAAAATTCTTTTCTATGTAGGTATATATAGGTTTCAACCTTTTCTTTATCCTTCATCCATGAATGGACACGTGTTCTTTCTGTTTCTCTGCTATTGTGATTAATGCACGAATAATGGGACTCAAATATCTTTTTGACACAGGTTGTATTTCCTGTACATGTATAGCAAATAGTAGGACAGCTAGTTGCAAGTCATATGATCTATTTTTATTTTTACTTTATTATTTAATGTATTTGATGTGCATGCGTGCTGTGTGTGTGTAAACATGTGCAGAAGGATACACCTTTGTGCATATGCATGTCGAGTACAGAGGACAACCTCAGGTGTCATTCTTCAGGCACCAACCACCATTTTTTTGAGGCATGGTCTCTCACTGGACTCTCTATGTAACCTAAGCTGGCTAGCCAGCAAGCCCGAGGAATCCTTCTGCCTCTGACTTCCAGTACTTGGGTATGCACCACTACCTGTGGCATTTTTAAAATGAATTAAGTTATTTATTTACTTTACATCCAGATCTGTTTCCTTTCTCTCCTCTCCTCTCATTTCCTCTCTTCACCTCACCAATACTTTCTTCTTCTCCTTTTCCTCAGAAAAGAGTAAGCCTCCTGTGAATATCGACCAGTCTTGGCTTATCAAATTGCAGTAAGACTAGGTGTTTCTTTTTCTATTAAGGCTACACAAGCTTACCCAGTTATGGAAAACAGATTGAAAGGCAGGCAATGTAGTCAGAGATATCGCCTGCTCACACTTTAGGAGTCCCACATGAAGACCCAGCTGCGCAACTGTTATGTATGTGCAGAGGACCTAGGTCCATCCGTGCATATTCTCTGAATGGCAGTTCAGTCTCTATGAGCCCCTATGAGCCTAGATCAGTTTATTCTGTAGGTTTTCTCGTATTGTCCTTGACTCCTCTGTCAAAAGGAAAGTTCTAGTTTCTTTGGAAAGTTAGTTATGTCAAATGATGTTTTTCTGGGGCACACAGGTGAAAAGATGATTTTCTGTAGCAGACATAGGAAAGAATGTTTTCCTCTAGCAGACACAGATGAAAGGATGTTTTGACATAGCAAACACGTAAAAGGACCCAGGAAGAAGGAGTATAAATATGACCCCAAGGACAGTGGAAGATGAGCACTGAGCATGGGTTTGGTTTGCTCCACCTTATTAGTCTTCATTAATGATACACATGTATTGGTTCACCTTACATAACATTGTTGAGCTCAACTTGTGGTAATGAGACCATTGAGAGAAACTCGCCCAAGAACTGCTCGTGAGGTTCCTGAAGCAGCATGCTGCTTCCTCGGCCTTGCCTCAGGCCAGTTAGAAAGACCTGCAGTTTTTCAGAATTGAACTACAGCTTCTGGCTGTTGCCTGGTGTCTGCCTGAAGAAAGAACTGGACTGTAGCTGTTGGTTCATGTGTAGTGTCTGCCTGCCTAGAGGACTGGTCTGCAGCTGCCGAATTGTATTTGGAGTTTGCTACAGGACTTATCTGCTGAGAAAGAGCAAGCTTGCCCCCAAATACTATTGCTGAACACTTTCCCCATATCCTAGTAACTTGTCTCTTCCACTACCTCTGCTTGGTGGTGGGCTAGAGGAACAGTTAAACCCTTATTAAAAGTAGGTTGAAAAAAATCTGTCTATACCTCTGGATCCTTCAAACCTTCCTCTCCTCTTCCATAGAAATCCCCAAGCTCAACTTAGAGTTTAGCTGTGGGTCTCTGCATGTTTCCATCAGTTTCTGGGTGATGTCTCTCTGAGGACAGTTGTGTTAGGCTCCTGTCTGCATGTATAGAAGAATATCATTAATAGTGTCAGGGGTTGGCTCCCAATCATAGTAAAGGTCTCAAGCTGAGCCAGTCATTTCTTGGCCCTTCCCTCAAATTTATCTTTATACCTGCACATCTTACAGGCAGGACAAATTGTATGTCAAAGGTTTTGTAACTGGGTTGGTGGTGTCCCAGTCCCTCCATTGGAACTAGAAAAAATCATCCTGAGTGAGGTAAACCAGAGTCAGAAAGATAAACATGATATGTACTCCCTTATAAGTGGGTATTAGTCATAAAACACAGGATAACCATGCCATAAAACACAGGCTTAGCAAAGCAGGTAGGTAACAAAGAGTGTCCAAGTGGAGACATTTGAATCTCACTGAGAAGGGGAAATAGATTAGATATCAAGAGTAGATGGCGGGAGAGGACTGAGTGGGGGAGAATGTAGAGATGAGAACAGGGGGGATAAGATCGGGTTGGGGAGGACAGAGGAAGAGAGTCCTAGAAGAGACAACTGGATGGGGTGGGCATATCTAGGACAAGTTAGAAACCTAAAACAATGGAAACGTGCAGAAATCTTTGAGGGTGACCCTGGCTAAGACCCCTAGCAATGGGTGATATGGAGCCTGAACCAGCCATCTTCTGTAATATGTGGCTTTTTACATGGGTCCTGAGGCTAAAACTCAATCTTCATTCTTTTGCTACAAGTGCTTTTCCAACCGAACCATCTCACCAGCTCTTTTGTGCTGTTTACTTTTCCGAAGTGCTACAGTGCCATTTTTCATGGGGGTTGTACTAACTGACATGTCTACTCATCATATGTAACCGTTATCATTTCCCTTTTCTTCAACACTTGCTATCTTTCATCTCTTTGATTAAAAAAATATTCAATCATGGAATAATGTATCACTGCTTTTCCCATTGATTCTTCAATGCCTATTGAACTGTTATGTGTCTTTTTATCTATTTATTTTTAATTTTTTTGCAGAATGTTCAGATTCCTCGTTTGTTTCTCAGTTGCCTTACTCATTTTCTTGGTGTGTTTTTGTATGTTTGACATATTTAGACATTAACATTTGTGACAGTTTCAATTTACAATCTTAAGCTCAGTGAAGTTCTCTGCTGTCTAGGTCTTTGACCCAAATCTCCTATCCTAGCTGTTACCTTGCCTTTATTTCAATCTCTGATGGTTAACTAAGTGAACCTCCTGTATTTGACTATCATAGTTGGAAGAGAAAATTTATATGTCCCAGTTGCATGGACTGCTGACCTGAGTCCACTAACCTATGACTGGGGAAAGGACTATGGCCTAGGTAACAGCATCCTTGGGAAGATGCTGATGAGCCAGAAACAAGGAAAGAGTGTGTGATCATCATCCTTGAGGCTGAGAAGACCAGAGCCACACGTTATGCTCTCCACTGTGCCTTTGCTTACAAAGCCCCTTGAGGAAGAGAAGCAAGACCACACAGAGATCTGAAATGGAATGCTTATAGCAGACACATGTATAAAGCCAACAAGCTGTAATAACACTGCTGTCCATCAACGGTTAACGTGTTGTAAAATAGTCATGCTATTGAGTCCTAGCCCGGCCACATGAAGGAACAAAATATACCGTACAAGAATCTCGAAGACATTTATGCGGAATGGAAGAAATCAAATGTGAAAGGCTGAGCTGATATTCCCACTCACATCAGAGTTCTTGAAACAGCAAAACTGCAGTAATAAAAATGTACAGAGCATTGTTTGAGCAGGGGTGGAGGCTGCAGAGGGGGCAGCAAATGTACATTTAAAAAGCATTTGGGGGTAATGGAATTATTTTAAATCTGCATTGTACTGTTGCATACCTGATTATATACAATTACCAGACCCAATCATTTTGTAAAACTCATTAAAATGGGTAAATTTCACTATACAGAAAATATATACTGAAAAAAAAGCTATTTAAAGGAAGGAAAGGGATGTACTAGTGAGAAGACTCACTGGATAGTGAGATGGCTCACTAGATTAAGGTAGTAGGTGCCAAGACTGACAGCCTGAGTTGGATTCTGGGAAGCCAGATGGTAGAAGGAAAGAAATGATGCTCACGAGTTGTCTTTTGCCCTCCACATATACACCATAGCATGTGCAAGTTTCCCTCAGCCCCCACACGTGTATGTGTGTGTGTATGTGTGTGTGTGTGTGTGTGTGTGTGTGTGTGTGTGTGTGTGTGTGTGTACTTCTTAAATTGGGTTGGAGAAATATCTCTAAGTTAATAATGCATATTTTCTTTCCAGGGAACTCAAGTTCAGGTCCCAGAGCCCATGTCAGGTGGTCTAACCTGTAACTCCACCTTTAGAGACTTGACAACCTCTTCTAGTCTTTATGGACATTGCAGTCAGGTGCACGGATGCTTAATATGCATAAGTAAAATAAACTAAATCTTAATTTAACAATCTATATCTTTGACAGATAGAGAAGAGATGAAGGAAGAAAAGGAAAGAGCAATGAGGGAAGGAAGAGAAAGGAAAAGATGGTCTCCAAATATTAATACTGTCTTTTGATCTCCACATAGACAGCATAGCATGCACAGCCCCCACATTCCGTATACACACACTTGAACACACACAGACAAATAAGTGTAGTTTTAAAAAGTAGGTCTAGAGAGGTGGCTATTCAGATGAGTTAGTGTTTATCAATTGCTTTGCTTATCTATAAGATCAAAACTGTGGAGAAACAATTACCTCGTGCCAGGAAGTATACTAAATCATTCATCTCTTTATGTGCATTACTTAATTCGCACAATCACCCTGAAGATCAGGGGCTATGTCATCCCTATTTCAGACTTTAAGAGGTAGTTCAGAGGACCTCAGAGCCTTGCCAAGACTCCTAAGCAGGCCAGTGTGGAGCTCAAGCTCCACACGAGGTCGGTCTGATGCTCGACCTCTATTCCCAAGAGCTTCCCTTTGAGAAAGGGTCCAATATGGAAAGTAGACATCCCCTCAAGTCATTATGACCAGTATATTGGTCAGAAGAAAGGAAAGCCAGCAAAAATACAGTCAAATATTGAGATTTTTAAGCTGTGGTGGTTAATTTTTATTGTCCATTTGACTGGCCACTGAGGGACTTAATGAAATACCTTTGAGTGTATTGTTAAATGGGAGTGGAGGGGTAGAGGTGGGACTGTGTGGGTCCTACTATCCCATGGGCTCACTCATCCCTCCATGTGAATAAACATGTTATAGATACAGATCTCAGTGTAGGAGTCAGTTGCTAGGATTTCCCGATCTTTGCTTCTTCATAACGAATCGTATGGAGCGCATGAAGAGTTAAAGGAAAGGATATCATGTATTAAGAGAGATATACAGAGGAGCCTGGAGATGTGCCAGCCCCGTTCTAGCTGTAAGAGGGTCAAAAGATAGATGTGAGAATTCATGACCTTTGACCGTCATTAACACAGCATCCATCTCCCAATTTTGGATAACTGAGTCTTTTGCAAGCCTTCAGACAAACTCTGATTTTAGGTCCACATCTCCCTGCAACTACCAACTGGGACAGTCTGCCTCTTTGTGTGCTTTGTGCGTGCACACGTGGGTGTGTGTACACTCAAATGTGTGTGAGCGCGTGTATGAATGTATGTGTTTGCTTTGCTGTGTGTGTCTGTCAGTGTTTGTATTTCTGTGTGTGTGTGTGTGTGTGTGTGTGTGTGTTCTTGCTTCTGCTCTCAGTTAAATTTGTCTCAGTCATGAGTCCTTGCCTTTCCTGCCCTTTCATTCTTGGAATCAGTGGGAAAATGCCCTTTCCTGCAGTCCTTGATGACCTCACCATGATGACATCGTCATACCCAGCTGGACAAGAGAAGTTCATTTCCCTTGAGGCAGAGCTGGAAGTGAAAATATAGATTTTTTTAATGAAGTACAATGCAGAAGATAGGGAATTTGATATTCAGGCAGAACAATGCAGATCTCTCACAAGAGCACCAGAGAAATTGGTTAGGTTCTTCAACAAGAAATCTCTCAAAAAAACAAGGCAGTATATAAACAGAATTGGTCTCGTAGCAACAGGCAAGATGAGGTGGAAATAGTAAGGAGCAGAGGAAATGAGAAAAAAATAGCAAGTTCTGCTTATGTCCTGGTTTCTGTCTCTGTGATAAACCGCTGTGATCCAAAGCAACTTGGAGAAGAAACGGTTTATGTCATCTTACACATTGCACCAGTCCATCACTGAGAGTTGTCAGTGTAGAAAGTCAAGAAGGTGCTGGAAAGACAAACCTTGGATGAACACTCTTTGCTGGCTCCCTCCCTGGCTTGTTCCTAAGCTCACTGTGGATACAGCCCAAGACCACCTTTCTGAGGAATAGGCAGTCCTATAGCAATTAATAATGGCGATATTCCCCAACACACGTACCTCAGGCAGTCCCCTATCTTGGAGTCCTTCACATGACTCTGAGTTGTATCAAGTTTAAAGATGAAGCCGACTACAACAATTTCTAATAAAAGTGTAAACTTTAGACTTGAAATGAAAACCTGGGGAAACTATCCCTCCACAAGGACAACAAAACCCCATGTCCGTCCAAAGTAATAGAAAAACTGTATCCACTTATTGTCCTCGTGGAGAGGGAGTAGGTTTGGTTTCATATCAAATGACAAAATATAGTAGGAGATGTGTTTTAATATACTAGGTTAAAGCACATCTTTGCAACACCAAGGTAAACTCTTAAGAGTTGCCAACTCCCTCTTGGGCATTCAAAAACATGCTTGCAGTATTCTACCATCCCCCGAGGCTTTATAAAAACAGGAACTGATGAACAATCATAAAAATTGTTGTTCTAGTATCTTATATTTCATAAAACAATATTATGCCTAGCATAAAAGAAAAAAATAGCAGGCTATTCTAGTGGATCACAGCAAGCTTTCCAATCAACTGCAGCATATTGAGATCGTCCCAAGCAGAATTTATCTTTCTAGCTTCATATGCCTTCACCCCACACCAAAGCCCATTCCTTTGCTGTCCCACAGCCACTGGTAAGTGATGAAGGCAGAGACACATGTCTGCTCACTGTGTTGAAAAAAATTATAGCTGGGTGCTTACTCCTAAGCAGAGTATTTGTATACCTCCCTAAATTTCAGGGAGGAAAAAGTGAAGAGCTAGAAGATAGGGAGAAGGTCTGTGAAACACTGTGTGTGTGACACTGCCAAAACAGATATGAGATCACAGACAAAGCAACTGTAGTTACCGGTGCTGGGTCTGCACATGACTGGAGCTATTAACAATTAATAATGGTTCAGGAAGGGTTCTTGGTTCAAGGGGATTTACCCCTTTTTCCAGTTGAATTATTGGCTACTGATGAATTGGGTGAGGTAGTCATTGTCTTCAGTTGTATACACAATGGTGATGCTACCAGCCTCTGATGTATATAACACAGCTGTGGTGGCACATGCTTGTAATCCCTGTGATGGAGGTGCTGAGACAGGAGGAACCATGAGCTAGCTGGCCAGAGAATTTTGCTAATTGGAGTTTCTTGAAAAACCGCGTCTCAAAACTTAAAGTGCAGAAGAATTGAAAACTAATACTTGACATCAATGTCTAGCCTACCCACACGCACACACACACAAACATACACACAAATACACACACACAAATGCACACACACTTTTAGAAGTATGTCTTTCATGATTAGCTATTAAAGATCAATTGGAGTCATGTTTTTAAGGTCATTTTAGGATAAGCACCTCCCTGTGTTGGAAAGAGTAGCTGTCATACTTAATATATGTGGCCCCAAAGTGAATGTTGTCAGGTGTGTTGACTCCATACACCCATCCTTTTGAGAAGGTAGGCAAGCCAATAGCATTGAAGGCACTTTGAGTCAGCAGTGCACTGCTGGTGATTGTCTTGAGACACTTCAAAGGGTGCACAAAGCAACATAGCCATAACCCAAGGTTATCTAAGTTCAGCTTCTCTTTGAGGCTCCATCTATTCCCAGTGTCCTGCTCTGCCTCTCTGATTCATGGGCCCACTACACCTATCCTCCTAGCCATGCTTTCCTATTGTCTGCTAGTTCAAAGCCCACCTTGGAGGGAGGACCCTGGCACCTGTTCTTCCAGAGTGTTCCAAAAGCCTCCTAGCATTCTGCTTCCTCTCATTTGGGCAAAATACACATTTTAGCCTGATCCGAATTTGGAAAGAATTCACACATTTAACATTTTCAAAACTTCACACCAGCTCGTGAGTCACTGGATAAAGCTCTCAATCCTCTCAGGGTTCTTGGAATTCTAATGCAGACTCTACTGCTCTGTAGAGGTCTCTGTGTAATACTGTGTGGAGAAGGTATTTTGGTTGTAGTGTGGGCCTGAGTTTCTCCAAAGCACCTCCACCGGAGCAAAAGGAGAGCCTTCAGTTGGCGTTTCATTTAATATTATTAACTTGAATATAGAATTGCCTCGGAGACAAACTAGGCATGTCTATGAGAGAGTTCCTACACTGAGTGGAGAGGTAGGAAAAGCTTCTCTGAATGTGGACAGCACTGTTCTATGGACCTGAGATCTGGACAAAGTAGGAAGGCCAGGGTCAGGGGTGAGCACAACATCTATCTCTGCTTCCTGATTGCAGATGCTATGTGAGCAGCTACCTGGCACATCTCCTGCCATTCCTCTCTTGTCGAGATGATCTAGACTCTGCGATTGTGCATCAGAATAAACTTTAAATTGCCTTGCTCAGATACCTTGTTAAGACCACAAGAGGATAACCCATTTAATTGGTATTCTGATTTTAGTAGAAAATACTTCAAAATGTTGCTTATTTAACTCATTTTTTCTTATTGGAAGAGTGACATCTAGACCCTTACTCACCCATGGCTTCTTTGCGACTTTTCTGAAGAATCCACATAGCTAAACCTGAATATTTTCTTTCTTATTTTAACAAAAGGAAACTGTTTCTACACAGTTAATTTGTACCTCTACACACTATTGCTTGTACTTCCCTGTATGCAAGAACTACATTCCTGAACTCTCCATGTTGAGATTGAGTAGCAACCTAGTGGAATGTTTGAAAATGCTTGCTAGAATTCTCCTGAATGTAGACGATGCATGTGTGTGTGCATACGAACACACAGGCACACACTCTGACATGAATTCATCCAGGAGTTTCCTAGTAAATTGCTCTCATCCCTCCCCTAAGCCCTAAAATAAGTCATACCTTTACTTTAATGGGATTTGACCAGATGGAAAGACACCTTCTCTATCAATTATTTCCCACCATGCTTAAGAGTGAATATGTACTTCTCAGTCATATTTTATCATATGACACCTGAGATACAGTTCCATGAGCATGAGAGTTACAAAATGAAATTGAACTGCTCTAGCACCAAAGCCATAAGCAAGATGACAGATATTGATTGCGCCCCAAAAGGTAATGCGGGCACCTAATGGGGCGTAGTAATGTTCCATGAATCATTAGAATATTATTTTAAATTCCCCCCTCACCTGAGGGATTGCTAAAGGGGCATTTCACCTTCAAGTCTCTCCCTTGCCTCTTTAGACAAGAAGAGAACTTGATAAGGTCATTGGAACATGGTGAACATTTGGTAGCTTTAAGAAAATTACTAGTACTTCCTGGATATCAGGAAGCCATATATACATGTGTGTATATGTATGTGTATATATATGTGTATATGTATATGAAAATTAGGTGTACTTCACAACCAACAATCATTACGAAAAGCCTTGGAACATTAACTTGAACAAAAGGGATTCTATTTTATTTTTATTTGTGTTTGAATGGAGGAGAAAGCATGTTAATGGGGATGCCTGCAGAGGCCAGAAAAGGCATTTAGATATTCTGGATATAGAATTAAAAGACAGTCATAACTATCCAATTGTCTGGCAAGGTACTAGGAACTGAACTCAGGTTCCCTACAAGCATAGCAAGAACTCTTAACTATAGAGCCATCTCTCTACCTTCAAAATAAATTCTAATAATGTCATAAATGACAAATAATTACCACTTAGTGAAGATTTCTATTGCTGTTTGTAGTCTCATATCTGTCTCTAGTAAATGATATTTTTAATTTTATATTTAATTAATTGTGTGTATGTGGCTATGTGTATGTGTGAGTGTGTGTGTGTGGCTCTGTGTGTGGCTCTGTGGGGGTTACTGGTGAGTACAGGTGCTAGTAGAGACGAGGAGAGAGTACTGAGTCCCCTGAGTTACAGGGGATTGTGAGGTACTAGTATGATACTGGGAAACAATTGGAGTCCTCAGCAAGAGTACTATGCATTTTTTTTACACATTTTTGATATTTTATTTACATTTCAAATGTTTTCTCCTTTCCAGGTCTCCCCTTTGGAAACTCCCTATCCCATCCCCTCTCCCCCTGCCTCTATGAGGGTATTCCCCCACTCACCCACCCACCCACTCCCATCTTCCCTCCCTGGCATTCCCCTATACTGGGGTATCTAACACTTTCAGATCCAAGGGCCTCTCCTCCCACTGATGGCCAACAAGGCCCTCCTCTGTCACATATGTGGGCAGCACCATAGGTCCCACCATATGTATTCTTTGATTGGTGGTCCAGTCTCTGGAAGCACCAGGGGGCCTGGCCAGTTGACACTGTTGTTCCCTCTCCATGGGGCTGCAAACTCCCTCAGCTTCTTCAGTCTCTTCTTCAACTCCTCCACCTGGGACCCCATGCTCAGTCCAACAGTTGCTGTGAATTGAATCATGGGTGTTCCAAACTTTTGGGCTAATATCCGCTTATCAGTGAGTACATACCTTGTTTGTTCTTTTGTGACTGAGTTCCCTCGCTCACTCTTAACCTCTGCTCCATCTCTGCTACTATGCTGCCCATAAATGCTTCTACAATGTTCATTATAAGTACATGGCAACTAGGCAAATGAAGACAAGAAAGTTCCCTGAGATCATACAGTTAGGAAGTGGTGAAGCCAAGATAAAGACATATCTCTGGGACTGCCCACCTTGATGATAGCAGTGCTTCTAATCTTCAGTTATCCAGTCATAATCCAAAATATTAAACAGAAAATTCTAGAAATAAAAATATTCATGACTTCTATGTAACATTTATTATAGAATATAACAAAATTATTCTATTTGATTGTTGGTTGTTGATATTAATCTCTCATGCATACTTTGTAAATTAAACTTTTGTGATAGTTTGTATATGACCAGCCCAGGGAGTGGCTCTATTAGAAGGTGTGGCCCTATTGGAGTAGGTGTGATCTTGTGGGAATAGATGTGTCACTGTGGGTGTGGGCTTTAAGACCCTCATCCTAGCTGCCTGGAAGCCAGTATTCTGCTAGCAGCCTTCACATGAAGATGTAGAACTCTAAGCCCCTCCTGCACCATACCAGCCTGGATGCTGCCATGTTCCTGCCTAGATGATAATGGACTGAACCTCTGAACCTGTAAGCCAGCTTCAATTCAATGCTGCCCTTATAAGAGTTGTCTTGGTCATGGTGTCTGTTCACAGCAGTAAAACCCTAAGACAACTTTACTATATATTTATAAATTACAAAATATTGCATATAAACAAAATATGATAGTATTCCACTGGTATTGGCATCTTGGAACACAGAAAAGAGATAATTTCTATACTATCCAATCCTGCCTGAAATAAAACTAAGGGCTAGAGTTGTTCAATATTCAGCTAAATAACTACCTTTAAACTTATAGTATTTACCCTAAACCATGTGGTTTTGACCATCTTCCTTGTCACAGCTATGAGTAAGTGGGTCATGAGGAATGTGCCCTTGATGGAGAAACTGGGTAAACTTTCTTTCTCCTTTCTTCCTCTGTCTCTCTCTGTCTCTCTCTCTGTCTCTCTCTGTCTCTCTGTCTCTCTGTCTCTCTGTCTCTCTGTCTCTCTCTCTCTCTCTCTCTCTCTCTCTCTCTTCTCTCTCTCCTCATTTCTGTTTCTCTATTTCTCTGTCTCTCTGTCTCTGTTTCTTTCTTTCCCTGTCCCTCTCTGTCCCTGAACCTAGGTCTCTGTCTTTCCATCTCTGTCCCTATGTCATTCTGTCCCTTTGTTTGTCTCTCTGTCTCTATTTCTCTGTCTCTCCCTGTACCTCTGTCTCTTTGTCTCTATTTCTTTCTCTTTCTCTTTTTCTCTGTCTCTCTCCCTGACCCACTGTCTCTCTCCCTGACCCCCCCTCTCCTTCCCAGCTACCATCAGGTGACCAGTGTGTTCTACTCCAGGTATCTCATCATGATGCTTTGTCTAAAAGCAGACTCAAAGGCAGCAAAGCCAAGCAAGCCAACATGGAGTTGACTGTCAGAGTGTGATCCCAAATCCATCTTCTCACTCTTTAGTTGTTTGTCACTCCTCACAGCAGTGAAATGCTAACATAGGACTTGAGCATAAGAAACTTAACACCTGAGAGTTAGTGAAACCAATCCCTTGGAGAGACCAAGAGATGAGCACATATATGCTTGGCTTCACAGATGGTACATCTACACAACTAAGATGTTTATTTGGTATTTATCTTCCACCTGTCAACTTAAAAAAATGTTCCCTAGGAATCATCTCATAACCTCATATTTTAATAGCCTATCTCTGTTGACACCAACGTTAATATCTGAAGCCAAGTGGATTCTTCAGGCATATTCACAGAACGAAAATACCTTTCCTTGCAACTTCTTATAAAAGAATATTATCTATCTTAGTTAACAAATTGTGATATGTGTGAATTCATTATTTTGTCCTAGCATGAAATGTCTAAGGAATTACTTTTTCATGGTGGGCTGGGGAAGGCAGTGGTTCTTAAGAAGATGAGCCCTGAGCAGGGAGAGCAATGCGATAATGAAGAAAGATTGTGTGTTTGCAGATGCTTTCAAATGCTTTCCCAGGGCTAGAGCAGTATTTACAGAGTCCAATATCTGTACTGTTATGCTTTAAAAGAAAACTTTAATCAACGACCATGGTAAAGGTAGATAAGCCGACTTGAATGTAGCTACATTCTCACAGGCACTCTGTAAAGAATTCTAAATTAACAAAACTCAAAGCAAAAAGATGACTCAGCATTTGGTTCAATACCAGCTCTGCACAGGTTCAGGTGACATGGCTCTGCATGGGGAATGTCTTCTAATCCATTAAAAAAAAAAATGACAGCAAAGCCATCTCAGTAATAATCTTTAAAGACTTTCATGTACTTATTTCAGGCATTTCTTTAATTTCTAGTAAATAAGATTGAAAGGTATTTTAACTGGGATTATTTACTTGATTGTCCTTCAAATAGTCTGATTTGCTTTGTTAGTGTGTGTGTGCGTGTATGGTGTGCACACATGTATGTGTGTTTGCATATGTATGGGGGCATACATGTTCATGTGAAGTGATGACTTTGATGTTAGGTATCTTACTTACTACTCTCCACTGTATTTACTAAGGCAGTGTCTCTTATAAAATCTGGAGTGCTCCAAATCTGGCAAGCTTAGGCAGCCAGCTTGCCCTGTGGATTCCCTATCTCTGCTTCCCAAGCGCTGGGATTAGAAGTGGCCATATCACTTGCCCAGCTTTGACTTGTGTGCAAGAGATTTAAACTGTCTTCCTCACATTTATGTAGCAAGCCCTTTAACCACTGAGCTGTCTTCTCGGCCTAAGACATACATTTTCAAGACTTCCAAAACATTATAAAATCCACAATAGGAGGCTTCATACCATGCAGAGCATCTCACTACCAAGTGAACTCTCTGTAGTGGGTGCAGTCACAGCTCCTTTGTGATTGATACATAATTAAGGGGCATACCTTTACAGATAGGCTTTCCTTCTGTTATCAAAGTCTGCTCCTTATCTCACTATCACATCCTTTGAAGTAGTACAAAAGGTATTTATTTTTTGGTGGTGGTGGTGGTGTGGTTTGTCTTTCTTTCATTCGTTCTTTCTCTCTTTCTTTTTGGTTTTATTTGTAGGAGGGGTTGAGACAAAAAACTGGAAGATATTTTTATTTTCTCTCCTAAATATGAATCATTCAAGTAAAGCCAGCTTAACAATAGAAATTAGTAAGTGGAAAGTAATAATAAAATTCCTCATTTCTGCCCTACTCTTCAGTGATACTTTAGCACTATGGCCTCAGTAACTGTGTGATCTACCATAATATGGTGTCAGACTCTTCTTCCTCAGAATCCATTTTGATAGACAAAAATTTCAATGTGAGTGGATCTGGAAGCATAAAATAGAGGACCATCTGAGATTGTCTCTGTCTCTGTGAGTGAGTTGCTAGATTAGATTAAATGATTATATGAGTCCATGGGCTTGGGTCCAGGACTGAACTGAAGGACAAAGTGAGCTAAGCATCAGCATCCATCTCTCTCTGACTGTGGATGCCATCTGACCAGCTGCATCACACTTACATTTCCAGGAAGTCCCACCAAGATGGATGGCATCGTCTCAAACTGTGAACCAAGTTTAATCAACATAAAGGAGAAAGGGTTTACTTTGTCTCACCATTCAAGGATTCAGTCCATCCCGGTGGAGAAGGCAGGATGGTCAGAATGTAAAGCAGCTGATGGTGTTGCATCCAAAGACAGGAAGCAGCGAGGGATGAACACTGGTTCTCAACCCCACTTTGCCTTTTAATTCAATCCAGGATGAAGCCCATGGGATGGTGCTGACCACACTCAGGGTGGATATGCTGGATTTGAAACTTTTCAGAAAATACTCTCATAGAGTCTAAATCCAGTCAAGCTGAAAATGAAGATGGCAGGGCAGAGTGTGAAACAGGGAATGGTGGGTGCATATGACAGATACAGTATATGTACATATGTAAATATGTATGCATATATATAGTCATATATACATATATAATATATGCATATATTATTTCTATATATTTATATAAATTGTCCAAGAATTTTTAAAAATATTAACCATGAAAGTAATATAGCTTTAACTGCTCCCTTAACAGCCCTCATTACAGGTATTTTGCATTTTCTGAAAATTTTTGCTGGCGAGGATGCGGAGAAAGAGGAACACTTCTCCACAGTTGGTGGGATTGCAAGCTG
>CM052711.1:62807816-62847452 GCA_028551405.1 Uromys caudimaculatus | reverse complement strand
AATGGATGGAACTTGAAAATATCATCCTGAGCGAGGTAACTCAGTCACAAAAGAAGGAACATGGTATGTACTCACTGATAAGCGGATATTAGCCCAAAAGTTCAGAACGCTCAAGTTTCACTTACCAGTAATCGCTGGACTGAGAGTGAGGTCCCAGATGGAGGAGTTGGAGGAAGGTCTGAAGGAGCTGAGGGAATTTGCAGCCCCATGGAGGGAGCAAGAGAGTCAATGGGCCTGACACCCCCCCCCCCGGTCCTCCTGGAGTTTGGACCACCAACCAAAGAATACACATTGATGGACTTATGGTTTGGACCACATATGTGGCAGAGGATGACCTCGATGCCCATCAGAGAGAGAGGAAAGGCCCTTGGGCCTGAGGATGTTAGAGGCCTCAGTAAAGGGGAATGTCAAGGTGGGAATATGGGGATGGGTGGACGGGGGTGGAGGGTGGGAGGTGGAATTCCCTCCTAGAGGCGGGTTGGGGAGGGGATGGGGGGTATCCAAAGAGGAGACTCAGAAAAGGGGAAACATTGGAAATGTACATAAAGTATCAAAAATAAAAAAGGAGGAAAAAAAAAAGAAATGAAAAATGAGCTTAGAGACTAAAATACAATATATTTTTAACAAAAATGCATTTCTAATATGATAAACACTATTAAGTAGTCACTGAATGAACAATATAATAATTTGGTACATAAAAGTAACATTTGGTGTAAGAATGCATATATGTCATTGGAACAAATACATTCAAAGAGACCTAGTGGGAAGAGTTAAGTGCAGAGGGTGATATCCACATGACATGAGGAAGTGGTGGACAGGGCACTTAGAGACAAGGCTCAGTTGCTAAGGGCTCTTTCTAGAGGACGAGAATTCCATTCTTAACACCCATGTTTGAGTGGCTCACAGTTGCTTGACACTCTACCTCTGGGGGATCTGATGCCTTCTTCTGCCCTTGAATGGACACGCACATGTGATAAACACACATAGGAACACACATACATGTAAACAGAAGAGAAATCAGAACAGAGGGTTAACTAGGGGTGGAAGGGTGGAAGAGGGCATGAGGCCAGTGGGGAAGGAAATGAAGAAAAGAGTATAATAACATATGTATAAGAAGACAGAATGAAACAAATTAGGATCCCAAAGCACAAATAAACATTTAAAATCATATATAAATAATAACATGGCTAACAAGATGGCTCATTGGTTAAAATGCTTGCGGCAAAAGTTGAGCCACCAGAGTTCAATCCCCAGAACCCACAGACAGATGGAAGGAGAGAACCAATTCCATAAAGTTGCCCTCTGACCTCCACCACAAAAAGTGACAAAATAAAAGGCAAAACTATTGGCCCTTATCAGGGCAGAAGTGATGTGTATGTAAATATATATATATATATATATATATATATATATATATATATATATATACACTAATTGATCAAAGAATATGCAGAGGAGTGTGAATCCTACCTTTTTCTTGACTGAAGATTGGTATCCATTCATTAACCTATGTTTGATTTTTTTTTTTGTCTAAATACCAGATGCAATGAGAAAAAAACTACATTAAAACAAATGTGCTTATCAGCTCTAAGAAAAACCTTTTAGTCTGCTAAATATCCTTTCTGAAAACACACATTAAACTTACCTTGCAAGGTGATCTACTTAAACCTGTAATTAAATACTTGAAAATTAATTCTTCTAGAACTTTTCATGACATTCATTTATCATGGCATGCATTTATCTTCACTTCATATGTGTGCGTATGTGTGTGTGCTGTGTGTGTATGTATGTATGTATGTATGTATGTATGTATGTATGTATCTACCTATCTATCTATCTATCTATCTATCTATCTATCTATCTATCTATCTGTGGTGAATAAAATTTTCTCTGAAAATTTTTCTAGGGAACTGTATCAATTACTTTTCAACTGACTTTGAGAAACACCAAGACCAAAGCAACTTAGAGATGAAAGAGCTTATTTGAGCTTATAGTTCCACAGGGTTAGGGCCCATGAAGCATTGGATTCTCTGAACCTGGAGTTACTGAAAGTTGTGAGCTCCCATGCACATGCTGGAAAAAAAACTTGTTGACTGTCCTTAACTACTGAGCCATCACTCCAGCCCCAGGAGTCTGTTTTCAAAGTTACAAATAAATCACTAAAGATATAATGTAATGAATTTCTATTCTAATACAAAGCAATCTGTTGCAAGTTTCTTACAGTGAAAACTTGAAAGGAGTTAAACATTCATGCTCATACTCACACCTGAATAAGATAAAGCCACTAGGGATGTTTTAACAAAACATTTCATGAAAAACTCTTTTAGAAGCCATGATGTGGCTCTATGGCTATGAATACTTCCCATGCAAGTATATGGATCTGAGTTCAAATTCTCAGCAACCACATTAAAGAGCTGGATGTAACTGCAAGCATCCATGCCTGTAACCTCAGACCTGTGGGGACCAGAGAAGGAAGGCTCTTTGGAGATTACCGACTGCCAGCCAAGCTCCAGGTACAGAAAAACGTCTTCAGGAAAAGAACCAGAATGATACTGCGGGACATCCAGTGTTCTTATCTGGACTTCATATGCACATACACCCCACCCATGAGCCACACATAAAGAAAATCTTAAATAAAAAATATAACTTCTCTTTTGTATTACTTCTTAGATCTTGTACTTGCCATTTTAAAAATAATTTAGGCTAATTGAAATTTTAAACAAGCTTTTTGTTCTGTGAGCATGAAGGATAATTTTAAGAGGTAGGAAATGCATATGTCTGGTATACATGTTTCTGTACAAACACTGGCTTGAATGTTTTCTTCAGTAAAGGAACTGTCTTCAAGGCCACTCAAACGTCACTTGTATAAATCAGTGTAAGAAAAGAAAGAGAAAATCCTGAGATGGTATCTCCCATGGGTATAGCAGGTGCCCAATCAATTCTTCATGTTAATCATAAGTCTGTTTGATGTCTGTCTTGCATCAGGATAGTACTTTATTTGTGAACAGCACTAGGTTGTCAGCCCTTTAATAACCTAATTACAATGTTACAGCTAAATATTTCCACTAAATTCTTACCTATAAAGTCCAGTTCAACTCAATTCCATCAAAACATCTTCTTAGAAGTGTGTGCTGACCAGTCACATATCTATCATGGATTAACAAGTCTCACAGCCTTTTGGATCCTTGTCCAAGATTATACCAAACAGCAAGATGAAGAATCAAGCATAGATCTGAAATTTTCAAATTCAAAACTTTTTCATAGTCTGTAGAACTGTTTCTGGTTACCCTCTTGAGGAATCTCTTCTTCCCTTTTATGTAGCATGAGCCATAATCTTTCCAATATTCACTTCCTGTCTTCTCCATAGTCTTTTACAGTTGTCTCCAGTCATCATAAGGGGTTCTAAAAATACATACTGATGATTGGATTTAAGCTCCTGTGTGTGTTTTTGTGTATGCATGTCTGCAACTGTATGTGTGTGTCTATATGTGGGTAGGAGTACAGCTCTGTCTAAATGTATGGGTCTGTGTGTATGTGTACATGTACAGGCAGAAAACTGCATAAATACATATGTATGTGCATGTATGTATGCATAGATATGTGGCTATATACATGTATACTCATAAATCTCTGTGCATGTGTCTGTGCATGCGTGTTCATCTGTGTGGGTGTATGGACATTTTCACATCTGTGTACATATCTGTATTTATGTTTATCTGTGTGTATGGATGGGTACACATGAGTGGGGAAACCAGAGGTCAGCCTCAGATGTCGTTTCTCTGGTGCTGTTCACAGGACTTTAGGAGGCAGAATTTCTCCTTAGCCTGGAATTCTTCAGTTAGGTGAGGCTGGCTAGCCAATGAGCTACATGGATCCTTCTGTCTCTACCTCTGCAGCCCTAGAATTACAAGAACCTGCACGGTGTACGGATTCTTTTGTGGGTTCTGAGAATCAAACTCTGGACCTCATGCTATCATGGCAAGTCCTGTACCTTTGTCCTCTAATCTGCAGCCACAGCCCAAGAAAATGAAGTCCTTGGGGGATCCTTTTGAGGCTCTCTTGGCTTCTTTTTGTTCTTCCTTCTTTCCTCCATCTTCCCTTCCCTATGAAACTGGCAGTTGGAGTGAGAAAAGACTGCATGCTGTCCTGAGGGCAGTAGAGTGTGGATCCGAGCCTGCCAACAGCAGGAAGCTCCGTTTGTAAGGGACATGTGTAGAAGAAGAACAAGCATAGCATGTTGAAACTATAGAAGTGCACCAGTTAGTACATGTTCTGAGGACCTTCAAGACCTGAACCACAGCACATGAGAAATAAGCCCTTCTAAAATACTGATGCTCTTTGGTATACTCCATTTGCTTCACAATAGAAAGCACGCCATCCATCTCCAGAGCAGAGGGCAGGCCAACGTTATCAATTACTTCTGGGCCAGTATATACTTACATAGGATGATATCATTCATGCACCATCCATTACGGGCAGAGGTTTCTAACAGGTTTCACATAACGCTTTTATTTTAAACTTGGATAACAGTGAATTTTCTGATTGAGAGAGAGGTCTTTGGGGAGTTAACAAAACTCTCTGAAGGACACATCTGTGAGGATTAAGGCTATATTCAGACCATGTGAGTCTTTGTAACTGCCAGGAAAAGGAAGGCAGCTTTCCAGAAACCCTTGTGGGGCTGAAGAGATGGCCTGTCAGTTAAGAGCACCTGCTCCTCTTGCTGAAAACCTGAAATTGGTTCCTTGTACACGTGTCAGGCAGTTCATATATATCTGTAATTTCAGCTCCTTGAGATCCAACACCCTCTTCTGGACTTTATAGGGACCTGCACTCATGCAAACATGTTTACACAGACTCTAACATGCACACATTAAAAAAATCTTTTTCTTAAAATAAAATAAAATGAAAGATAAAGAAAGTAATCCCTACCTGTGCATGATTTAAGGCACTTTCAACCCTGAGAGCTAGCTCAAATAAGCTCATGTGGAATGGGCCTTGTCCTCAGATACTTAATAAGTAAAGGGACAATTCTATTGACCAGTCACAGGCAAGGAAAGAGCTACAGTGCAATGTCCTAAGCATTGTGACAAAAAAAAGTTTGTAACTCAGGGTGAGCAGCTGTCCCTAGCCCTGACAGATATTAGTCATGAGAATACTTCAGAGAACAATATTGAATTTCCCCTTCATGTACTTGGTATTTTCATTTTCAACACATGGGTAAGATGCTGGGATTCTGGCTACAGCTAACTCAGCCTTCCCTGTTTATCTACATGTGATCTGGAAGCTGCTGACACTCGTGGAATGGGCCAAATCCGGCAGAATGAGAAACTTGGCTCAAAAGGTCTGCACGTAAGGGCAGACTCGGGAAGGCTGTCACTGTGTTTAATATTGGTTGTTTTCCTTCCCAGAGAGTGGAACCGTGGGATAGACATCCAGACACTAAAGATGCTGGAGAGAAAGATACAAAAAGCAGAGATTATAAATACATCAAGAATCCAGGCATAGATGACATTTCATAAAGTCTTCTGAGGGGATTTGGACTCTGGTCAAACATTGAAAGTGGCTTCTGAGCACGCTTTATTTTGAAAACAGATTCAAATCAGATGGAAATATTCACATGTAACCCAAAGGATGTCTGTGGGAATAAATGTTCCAAATGTTCTCTCTGGCAATGGTCTTCAAAGAACCAAGAACAATCCGGGACTGGTTAGCATGGTTAAGAAGAGCACTGGCTGTATTTCTTTCAGCTCCTCTGCCTGGTCAATCAACCCTGACACAGCATGAGGTTGCTGCTCAGACGGGAGGATATTAGCCACAGCTGGACCACTCTTGGAGAAGAATCTGCCCCTCCCAGAACATTGCAAAAGCTAAGCTATCCTTAGAATACTATTAGCTTGTTTTCTAAACTGTGTTTAAAACACGGGCTCCTCAGGAGACCTGAGAGCTCAACTCTCTCTCCTGGAGTGGACATATTCAGAAGTCACTCTGCTCCTTACCCATTCCCATTTCCTCTTGAGGATTCACAATGGATAATAAAATTTTGTTGAGTACTATGAACACTCTACAATTCAGGACTTTATCTAAAACTTTATTTTTCTTGTACTTTAGGGGAGAAAGGGGAAAAATTAATGTTTCCTTTTCCTTTAATTTATCTTTCTATATGTGTGTGTACGTGTGCCTACACACACAAGAGAGAGACAGAGAGACCGAGAGAGGGGGATGGAGATTGTGTGTGTGTGTGTGTGTGTGTGTGTGTGTGTCTGTGTGTGTCTGTGTGTGTTATATGTATGTGAAAGTCACCAGACAACCCCAGGTATTGGTCCTTGCTATCCTGTTTGAAAATGAGTTTTTTTTATTGTTCACTGTTGGACACACCAGTTTAGCTGGCCTGTAAGCATCTGAGGATTCTCCTGTCTCTGCTTCCTCTCTCTCCATAGGGTGTTGAGCTTATGAATGAATGCGATGACATCTAGCTTTACCTGGGTTTTGGTGGAATTTGAACCCAGATCTTCATGCTTACCAAACAAGTCATTTGCCTACTGAGACATCTTTCTAGCCCTTGTTGTTCAATTAATCTCATTCATACAGATATTATTAAGAGCTGTAATAAAAAAAGATAATTCAAGAGACAATGACGTCCTCTCTCCATACCACGCACAAACAATACTTCTGGGAATCCTGATAGAGTCAGTCTTATCTACCAGGATATTAATTTATTGTTTCCAGACTTCTAAAATTGCTCACCATAGATAACAACCAATCTGTTAATGTCAAAGTTCTGCCCCTTCATTGTCTAAGCTAGTGGCTGAATGTGTCTAATTAGTCATCTAGACATGCCAATGTCCCCTTAGTGTTATTGGAGAATGTAAGCAACATCTTCAACTTAATGTCTACAGATGGCTTGTGGAGCAATCACAAAACAGGCAGGACTGTCTTAAACTATTCTTCCATGCGAGTTGACATTTACTCAAACATTTTCATTTTCAGCACAGTGCCCTCCCCAATCCTAGAATATCCGTTTTTTTTTTTTTTTATTTGATGGAAATCCTGGTAATCCTTGTTTATCAGAACTGGCTCATCAGTAAAGCATGTAAGACTTATTGAGGATGACTTAGAATTCACAGCATTATAATAAGGAGCAGGAGGAATAAGTAAGTGGAGAGAAAGGAGGAAAAAACACACAATGAGATGTGTAAAGGAAAGAGATCACAGAAGAGTCTAGGTGCCGAGGAAGTCATAATAATTACCTGTTAAGTAAAAATATGGAAGACCATTGTTTTGGACTGAGCAAGTACACAAAACTCCCAAAGGCCAGAAGGAACCAGGATGGGACTCACACTTCCTAAATCCTGCACACTCATACTGGGGATTTAAGGAAATGTAAACAGACCAGGATTTGTCAATCCCTGGAAATAGGAGGCTCCAATCCATATGAATTTGTAAAATAAACAATAAAATAAAATGTTAAATATTTCTTTAAAAAAAACCTTGTTTCTGCTTTAACTTTAATAAAACATAATCCAACATCAACCAACCCACTTTTAAAGCTGTTTTCCCATTCCAACAGTGTCTCACTGTTCAGACAGTGTATTAGCATACTCACTTTTAAAGTTCTGCTTCCCTATTCTGACATTGCCTTAGTCTGGGAGTACACTTTATAGAATGGAAGTGGTCCAGATCCACAAATCCAGAGTAAAAGTCAATGCAACCTAGAACTGAATTTGCTTCGATTTTGCCTCTGACATTCGAAAGAAGGCAAGAGACAAGTTACTGTTCCGATTAGACATTAGGTCAACTTATACCTCCCAATGCTCATAAGAAAAGCCATTCAATTTTGATATCCTTCTCTACACAGCCTGTGTGGCTTCCATCTTCTTACTCCTCTTCTTTCTCTCCTCAATTTGTGCTATTCAAATGATAAACATTTTGCTTTGTTTAACCTTCGAAACCCTTTCGTCATCTATAACCTTCATTAAAACATAGTGAACACAACAAGAAATTCATGTGCTGCTCTGTGTGGAAGGAAGGGGGTATTATTGTATAGTTTCTTTGTTTTGTCATGCCTTTATTCATGAATCCTATGTATGACAGCATCATTTAAACACTAATGAGCATTACCCATTATCGAATCACAAAGGCTTATGTCAAATATAGATTTCTGTTGAGGAATTTTGGGTAGAGACCACATACACCTCATCAGGTTTCTGAATGTCAGTCTGACTGCTAGTTTTGCATCATACCTTCAGGCAGAAGCTACATTGTCCTTGTTATAGGCTAAATGTTGCCCAGATTAAAGGAAGCATAAAACTTCATCTGTTGCAATTAGAGAATTCAAACATGATCATCTCTACGTATTGGTTAATAATCTACAAACCACAGCTTAAAGAAATGACTTCTCTACTCAAAACTCAATGTCAGCAGACTTCAAAGCTCTCTAAAACCCAGTCTAACAACACATGCAATTGCTTTTGAAACTGTAATATTAAAAACAAAGTGATGTAAATCTATTTTCAAATTTATATTAGCTTGAGTTATTTTTAAGAGAAACTGGCATTGAACTCACCAAGTAGCTGAGGAGACTACTGAATGACTCACCCTTCTGCTTCCACCTTCTGAGTGTGAAAATTATAGACATGTGCCACCACTGCCAGTTTATGTGTAGACAGGCATTAGCTCCCAGGGTATGCTGAGGAGTCTCAGAAAAGTAGATTAAGGGAGAGCTTCCTATATTAGATCTAGTCCAGGAACTGGGCTTGGGTATGGAATAAGCTCTCAGTTTCCCCAGGACATTACAAAACCTTGACAATGTAAAGTTGGAGATATTTCCTCAAGTTCTGCTGTACTCAGACCCTGAATGTATTTGTTTGGATGAAAAGAATATCCAGTCAGATAAAATAGGACCAGTAACACAGGCTAGTCCTTTACCAGGGGCCAGCCAGCCAGTGACTATAAATAGGAGAACATTTCCACAGATTAACAGGGACTTCATTGGGAGTATGACAAAACACAGGTCCTACTGACAAGCTCCAGACAATTCTGAAGAATAGAGCTAAGGCCTGTTGGTGGTTGTACTAGTTACTTTTCTCATTTTTTGACAAAATATCTAACAAAGGAAACTTAATAAAAGGAGGATTTGTTTTGGCTAACGATTTCGAGTGTAGTCCATCACACCAGTAACAGCCTGTTACCAGGAGACCAATGCAGCTGGTCACACTGTACCTGTAGTTAGACTTCCCAGAGAAGAATCAGGTGAGCAGTTTCTTTTCTCCTTTTTATGCATTTCAGGACCCCAGCCTGTACAACAGTGCTTCCTACCTACATGTAGGGTGAGTCTTCCTACTTCTGTTTAACATCATCTAGAAACCCCTTCACAGAAATACCTGAAGTCTTGTTTCCATGGAGACTCCAGATCATATTAAGGTGATACTATTAACCACTCCAATGACACAGAAATAAGTGTTCAGTTATTCCTGGAAAAGTAAAGAGTCTGCTTCTGCTTTCTTTTGTTTTATGTGAATTTGGAGCCGCAGAGATGACTCAGTGGTTAAAAGGACTTGATGTTCTTACAGAGGATCCAGGTTCATGTCTAATCACCACATTATCAGTTTGTAACAACCTGCAACTCCAGCTCCAGGTGCTCTGACACCCCCTTCTGTTTGCTGTCTGCATCTGGGTATACGTGATTTGCATACAGTCATGCAGGTACACATGCAAATAAAAAAATAAACTTAAAAAATAAGATGTGAATAGTGTATAAAAGACAGCATGCACTGAATGATGGAACAGAGGGGCTTTCTAGTTTGACAGCTCTGGAAACAGGGCTGGATTTCATGGGCAGCCACATTGGCAGCGGATGAAATCTGGGAACTCCAAGTATAAGTACTCTCTTTTTATGACAGAAAGTAATCACACAACACCTTTAAAAACCCTAGTCTGGCTTTCATTTTCACCCGTAAGTTCTTCTCTGATAAGGCCATTGAAGTTCATTGCAGGCTGTAATTACCTCAAGTGTAGCTGTTCCACTAGTCACTGCCTATTGTCCACAAAAATACCTTGGAGATTTATGTAGGTATTGGTTAGCCTCTTGTTCTGTTAGGTTAAAACAAGAATGCAATTATCTTTTTATTCATGGACGCTTCCTGGTACCTCTTTGAAAGTGGCAGCTGAATGCAGAGGTCATTGAGCATTTTCAAATATCTGTCTGCTTGAGAAAGGAAGAAAACCTTACAGAAGAAGTGTTCACCTAGGTCTTCCTGTTTTTCAGAAGAAACTCACCTCCATTTATCTTTTATCCCTCACCAAATTCAAAATTCTGATGAATGTGGAGAAAGTTAGAAAACCAATACTGGCCCTGTCAGAGTCTTGCCATCTTCCAGTTAAGAACATTTGAGTTTAGATCGACTCTGATGCCTGTGGAATGTTCAATCAATTCTGCTAAAATACCTCTTAGCTCCTCATTCTGCTCTTGGGTCATGATTACTAAACAGCTATCTGAGAAAAGCCAAGGGAGGAAAACCTGAGCTAATGTGCTGTTTAATTGGCTGGTGAGCACAATAATTTGTTTCATTAACTTGTTTTCACTTCTAAGTTGTCAGTGTGTATTAGAGGAATCAATCTTGTGTGAGCAGATGTCCAGATGTTACAGGGTCTTGTTCACTGAAGGTAGGAAGTCTGAATTCACTGGGAATCCACACAATTAAGCTGGAGTTTTCTTTTGTCAGGATGCCAAATCAAAGTCAGAAGGACATTTACCATTAATCATTTAAATTTCAAAACAGAGGACAATACACATTATGGGAAAAAATAAAATCTCTGATACTTTAAACATAAGAAAAGAGAGGACCCTAAGCAAAGTCTCCAAAATATAAATGTTTGCCTAACATCACCCTGGGTCATTTTTACTCCATTCTTATCACAGTTATATCTCTAGTCTATTCTCATTTTAAATGTGACAGTAGATGAAACTGAGTTAAGGAAGTTACTGCCAGCATTATCCAAATCAGCAAAACTACCCAGAATCCTTTAGTCTTGAAAGGCAATAAATGATTCCCTCTTTACCTACCCATTTTTGAGGTAGTTGTTTATCAATAGATAAGTGATGCACTTGGGTCTCATGATCTTCATTTGTACTTAAGATGAAATTTGTAAAGCTTATAAATCATCATCATTTGCTCTTACAATATTTCCATAAGGGGTTGTGGTTTGAAAGAGAAGTGTCTAACAGTTCACACAGTTGAACATGTAGTCCCTGGTAGTGCTGCTGTCTGAAGAGACTATGGAACCTTCAGAAGGTAGAGCCTTGCTGCAGGCAGTCCATCTCTGAAGACTGTCTTTGAAAGTTTATAGCCTCAGCCAATTCTACTCCTCTCTCTTGCTCTGTTTCCTGTATGCAAAGAAAATGTGATCCTGCAGCTTCCTGCTCCTGCTGCCACCACTTCCTGGCCATGATGGACTCTATCCTTCTAGCAACATATGACAGAATAATGTCTTTCTTAAATTGCCTTTGGTTGTGGTATTTTATCATGGCAGTAGGATGTAACTATTACTGGGGATAAAATATAGGTGTAATAAATAATCCAAATATACATAGACGTAGAGTTTGGGATTTTTGGGTTGTTTAATGTTTGTGTTTGTTTTTTGTCATTTTTGGGTTTTTGTTTGTTTTGTGTTGTGTTTTATTTTTTGTTTATTTGTTGTTTTAGTTTAATAGCTTTTTCTCAAGATACCATTCCTTTCACAACTGCCTCTTCTAATTCTGCAAATAGAAATGTGTTCTTCTTTTATCAAATGCTGGTTTTTTAAACTTCTTGATAAAATGAAAGATTGGAAGCTGATTTCTGAGTGATGCATGTAAGAAGAAGAGTAGAGATAACAGACCTGATTCTATTCCTAAAGGCAGAAAAAAGAGAAACCTAGGTAACAGATTCAAGATACTCCATAGAGGAGTAGACAGGAAAGGTCATCAATTGGTACCCAGCATATCTTGCTGCTTGCGCAAGAGGTTAATAGAGCTGCCAGTTAGGGGAAGAATTCACTGGATAGGGCTCTGCAGAAAAGGCAAGTGGAAGAGATGCTGAAACAAAGCTGGAGAGATAAAGTGAGGGGCTGAGTTTACTGCAGTTCTATGCATGGTCTGAGCAGCACTAGCTGGAGGTAGAAACTACAGTGGAAGTTTTGGACAGGAGCCTGATGCTAAGACTGTCCAACCACTGTAAGAGAGACTCAGCTGAGAGAGAAACCCTCCTGTCACTGCCTGAGTGAACAGCAATGTGAGAATATGAGAAGCTCCGTGAGCCTAACACCTGTGAAAGCAAATATCCCTCTGCAGAAGCCATAGCACGCCGAAGGTTAAGGGAACAGCTAAGGTCAATCATATAATTGGGTTCCAAGGGAAAAGGTAAAACAAAAGCTTAGGAGGCCTTCTACACCCCCCAAAACCAAATCCATACAATGTGCTCCATTGAACACAGAATCTGGAGCATGTCAAAGAAGAGACCATGGATACATAAAATAAATTCTGTTGGATACTGTCAGAAAATGGCATCACATACAGACAACTCTCTCACTAAAGGGGAAACATGAGATGTGGGAAGAGGAGCTTGTTTTGCAAGTATGAGGGCCTGAATTCAGATTCTCAAACTAATGTAGATGCCTGCCAGATGCATGAAGAGACAGAGACAGATAGTCCCCGGACTGCCCTGGTTAGGGAGACTAGCCAGTCAGCAGGATACCATTCATTTGAGAGACCCAGTTCCAGTAAATAAAAATGAAGATAAATTAAGGGAAAAAAACACCCAACAACAGTTTCAGGCACACACACACACACACACACACACACACACACACACACACAAACACACCTACCTTTACCGTATTTAGCTTCTGCCTTAAGAAGCTAAATATAATTTTATGACCATTCTTTATCTGTAGCTATCCCATAATATTTCAAACCCATATGCTTTCCTTCTGTTTTATACCTTAGTCTTTTTTTCTCTTTTCCCATTCTCTCCTCTCTCTACTTCTTATTTATTAATACCCTTTACTCTAAAAACCAATAAAGTACATTTTCTTAATCAATACCCTTGATGCCACTGCCTCCAGTCCTTATTGAGGTTACAAATGAAGTCCATAAATGTCCTTTCCTGCAAGTTAGTGCACAAACCACCTTCAAATCATTGTATCAACATATTACAGCCAATGTATCTTCCTAAATAGTGGGGAACGTAGCCTAAGTAAAGATAACTCACCAGGAAGATACCCATAAATGAGGCAAGGATATCAATTCAGGACTTAGAGAAGAAATTTAGAAAAGTGGATAAGAGAGTTAGGAATCTGGGTGTAAAAAATGATGAGGGAAATTCACCAAGGAAATTGTAACACTGAAAAAGAATCTAGCAGAAATAGTAGAAATGAAATTGTCAACCGAGCAATCAAGCAAAATACACAGTGGAGAGAATCATCGAAGACAAAGAGGGAAGAATAATGTATTTTGGGGATGGAGAAAAAACACAATAATGTAATACATTCATACCTACAGAAAAAATCCATACCTATGACCAAAACTTCTTAGAACTCTGAGATATGAACAAAAGACAAATTCCTAAGAACACACAGAGTACAAGGAGATAAGATAAAGTCTAGAACTAAATACAGTTTAGCCAATGAAATTATAGTTCACGTTTCCCCAAAACTAAAGAAAGAGATGGACATTTAAACAAAAGAGGAATTTCTTCTCGATGGACAGAGAAGAAATTCTCCACAACATACACAGAGTCAAAATGTCAAAAATTATGAAGAAAGGAAGCAATGTTTAAAATTGTAATGGGAAGTGCCAAGTCACCTACAAAGGCTGAAACATCAAAATAATATCACCCCTCTCTTTTGTCAGCAATATTCAAAGCCAAGAAAGCATGAAACAATGTTTTAAAGCCAAAAAAAAGCAAATGACTGGTCACCAAGATTGTTGTACCCAGCAAAATGATCTCTTAGAACATATAGAGAAATAAGAACATTTCAGAATAATTTGTCTAATGTCATTTTTTTCTTGGTGGCAGAAAAATAACCCTGAAAATAAAGCAACTTAGGCGAGAAAGGGTTTACTTTAGCTCCCAGGTCCCAGGTGTCATCTGTCATTGTAGGGAAGTCAAGACAGTAGGGACTTAAAACAGTAATATCACATCTTCAGTCAAGAACAAAGAAAAATCAGTCAACACAAGTATGTTCATTGGCTTGTTTGCTTATGCCCTGTTCAATATCTCTACCTCTACAAAGTTCAGGACCACTGTGAGCTGGGTCTTTTCACAAGGGTTAGTTATTGCCTACAGGCAAGTTTACCGGCCAGCCAGATGCGGACAGTCACTCATTCAGAGTCTCTTCACAGGTGACTCTTGGCTGTGTGAAGTTGACAATGTTATCACAATAAGCACACACTAAAGTAATCCATCACATCCAAGCCAGTACTGCAGAAATGTTACCGACAGACAGCAGTCTCACTCATGAGAGCAAAGGAACAAAATATATTTCCTGAGAAGAGAAGATGCAAAAAGGGGAGGCAGGAAGGAATACAGCACACTAGCAAACCCCTAAATACAAATCGAGGAAGGAAAGCAATGCCAGTAATCAAACCAAGCAGGTCAAACCTGTGGGTTCATCTTCTGTCATTTTGTTTCAGGCATTAGGTGCTGGATAGCCAGCCTCATTGGTGTCTAATGCAGAGTCCCTTTGAAGTTTGAGAGTCATTCATATTTCAAGTAGAGAGGAAGTAGATCAAAAGGTACTTCCGCCAGCTACTCATCCTTCCACCCCCATTTTTTCCTTCAGCCCTACTTTGTACTTGAAGACAGGCTATCACAAAGTGTTCTTTATGACAATACCCATCTAATTAACAGTACCGAAGCCTGGTAGCATCTGATTATGAGACCCTTTCTTTAGAACTCTTTACTTGAGAATGATAAATGATGAGATGTATTAAATACATATTAGAAAATGAAAGCTGTGATTAGAAAATTATACCAGAGCCTTGATAATATCCTGGCTAAACAAAAGAGGAACCATGGGTTGTGTGGTTAAAGGTCCCAGGTCTCATAAGCAAATAATAAACAGTTCCCCATCTACCCGAAGAGATTGGAGTTCTTAAGACTTCATGGGCTGAAAAAAAAAAGCCTTCATTTCACCTTTCTAAGTCCCTCTGATGGTTTCTGGAACAGTAGTCTGTAAGAAGCCTGCCAAACACTCTCCACTGAGGCCCTGAAGAGCTGGGAGACTTCTATGAACAAAATCGATTCTCTGCAACAGGACTGCACCGCCACTATCCCATTGCCTCCCAAGAACAGAGTTCTTATTGATCCACCCACCTCTATCACCCTCACCCTCTACTTTTCTACTTTGTTATTTTACAGTCTTCAGCAGAGACGTGATTTTAAAAAGAGAAAAAACTAAACTTTCTAGAGGTTACCTTGTATTCATCCAGAGGTTGACAACATATCAAAATGTGATCATTTGAACACATTAAGTAACAATGAGTCTCAAATTCAAGTGCCCTGCAGAGTACTGACAAATCACCTGCCTGGCCATGGAGATGTGCAGACTCTCAGGTCCCAGCCCTAGAGACTAGATTCAGGCCCTTCTTCACGTGCCCTCCATACCTGGTGATTATGATATAGAATATCTTAGAAGGAGTAGAGGGACACAGACATATACACAGATAGGAACATGCCAGGCTGAGTAAAAAGAAACTGTAAGATTGTAGAGTGTTTTCTATAGATAAATAGATGATAGATGATAGATAAACAGATGGATAGATAAATTGATACATAGATAATAGATAAACAGACGGATAGATAAATTGATACATAGATAATAGGTAGATGATAGGTATAAATAGATAGATGATACATATATACATATATACATACACATAACTTTTACTACTTTTACACATAAATGCCAATAAAACTGAGAATTCCATAACAATGTTCTCAATTAAAAAACTGAAGCCTGGTGTACATAGGCAGGCAATTAGTAAACACCATTATCTGCCCTCATTCGTTCAATAACTATTTTTAAAGCTATCAATTTTTAAAGATTTATTTAATTTTATGTATGAGTGTTTGCCTGCATGTAACATGTGCATCACGTGTGTGCGTGATGGTCACAGAAGCTACTGTATTCTTTGGAACTGAAAGGATGGTTATGAGTTTCCACGTGATGGCTGGGAACTGAACTCAGATCCTCTGCATTAGCATCAGGTATTCTTGCTACCAACTCAACTCTCCAGCCCTCAATAACTATTTATTAAATTATTATATTCAAGTAAAGCTAGCCTTTGGGGATATGGTGATGAAATACAAACATGACAGTGTAACAAAGAACCAGAAAAATAGAACACGTGCTTACGGCTACATGGTGCTACCTGGGTGATCTCACTTTGCTAAAACTCATTTTTTTAGTACAGAACAATATGAGCAAATCCAGTTCTTTAGCAAGCACCTTATGTGTCACTAGAGACCCTCTTTCTGAATGTTCAATATGCCTTTTGTCCCCTGTATGAAATTCAGTTCCTTCGAGCTTACCAGATGTCTTCAAGCCATTGGATCATGGAAGACAATTCTTCAATGCTACCCAGAACTTCGTTTCAAGGGTCCGATGTAGAGGATTTGCTTCAGTTTTAAAGCCCATCTGGAGACCAGATCTACTGTAACTCAAAATGAAAAGGCCCACAGCTACAGCTTTCTATCTTGAAACTCTTAGAAGTGGAGATATTTCTTGTGGAGAGTTTTCTTGCATCGAAGTTAAAATCATATCTCAGAACCCAGCATACTACTTACTTTTAGTGTCTCTCCTTAGTGTGACTTTAAAAGGACAGAATGCATAGTGGTGCTTCATTCTCTTTTGAGATTTGAAGCTTGGAATTGTGGGTGTCTTCTTTAAGTATTTTTATCATGCTATTAGAACCCTTCTTCTCTCAGTCACCTTAGGCACCACGGATAATGTGCGCCATCAAGAACTTGCTCTCTTACCTGGAACAGGAGGCAGTATGCAACATCTAACCATTGTTAGTATAAAAAAAGAGATGTCCAGGGGCTGGAGAATTCTTCTTCTAATGTGGTGGGAAGAGAGCAACAGTGTACTCACATACATAAAATAAATAAATTTTTAGAGAGACAAAGAGAGAGAGAGAGAGAGAGAGAGAGAGAGAGAGAGAGAGAGAGAGAGAGAGAGATGTCCAGGAACTGCATGGGCTAGAGGGATTGTCCAGCGGCTTATCACCATAGTACATTTTTTGTTTTCAGAAAAATGAAATGTCATTTCATGTTCCTTATTCTGTTTATTTCGGATGTTAAACTTTTGTTGTTATTATTTTTATTTATGTTTATGTATGTCTGCTTAGAATTGTAGGTATGTGTGCTGATACCCATAGAAGTCATTAAGAGAAAGTCAGATGTCCTGGAGCTAGAGTTACAGGTAGACTTGGCCCACTCGACATGAATTCTGGGAGCTGAATTCAGGTCTTACATAATAGCACTGTTTTCTTAACCAGTGAGTCTACTCGCAAACCACAGTTGTTATATTCTTAGTATAGACTTTTGTTTGGAAAAAATAGTTATTAAAGAGCCAAAAGACACTCAAAACAACATGTAATCAACTTAGGCTTTAGTTTAGGCAGATTACTACACACACACACACACACACACACACACACACACACACACACACACACATACACACAAACATATATATATTCATGTGTATGTTTACATTTATACATACATTTAACTAAATGTCAGTAGTATTATGCATTTTATGCTACTTTTTAAAATCAACAGTAAATGATAACATCTTTACTCATTTCAAGGAAGTATAGAAATATTGGTATATTGCATAGTGGGTCCACAGCTTCTGTAGATTCATGAATGTGCCCTGTATCTCATGTCTTGAAGACAGCATTACACACCGTTCCTCTGGCCCTTCAGCCCTCACATTCTTTTTTTGTCTCTTCTTCCACCATGTTCCCTAAGCATGATTTGGAGGTGGAGTTAATAGAGATGTACTATTTAAGGCTGAGTACTCAGTCTCTTATTTATACAAATTTGACCAATTATGCATCTCTTCACAAATGCTGCACACTGGAGAAAGAAATTTTTTCTGACCAAGGCTAAGAACAGCCCAGGTCTTATTATAAATACAAATATTTATGAGGCAGTTTGACAGCAAGACCATATAGCAAGGTAATAATAATAGGCTCTATCCTGGTTCTAACTCAGCCATGGACTTCTGACTAAGATTATTGTATCAGGACAAGAAATTTTCTCCTATATAGCAGGCCAAAACTCCAACCAGAAGGGTCAGTTATCCCATAAGAATCCTAGCCTCACCGTGTCAATGGGCATGTCTTGCCCAGAAAGCCAGGATTGTAGCAGGCAGGTTCCTGTGCTGGGAGAGAATATGGTGTCTTTTCTTCTCCAAAAGCCTGTCCTTTGGGCACTACAACAGCTACGCAGCAAGAGGAAATTTTCTCAATTTGGTTGAGATTGATTTCTCTATGTTCTTCAGCCGAAGTGCAGGGGTCTTCAGCAATAAGGACTTGCCATGCAGTTATGGTGCATGGTAAGAAAGAAAATGCCAATACCCTGTGTTGTTTGAATACCAAGGGACCTCTCTGACTAAAAAACAGTAGGAGTATCCCATAGATTATACTGTGACTTTCATTTGATGATCCATGTCCTCTGGGAGACGCACTATCCATCCACTCAGGGTAGTTTGTTTTTTTGGGGTTTTTTTGTTTTTTGGTTTTTTTGGGGTTTTTTTTTTTTTGATACTTTATTTACATTTCCAATGTTTCCCCCTTTCTAGGTCTCCTCTTTGGAAACCACCTATCCCTTCCCCTCCCCTCCATCTCAATGAGGGAATTCCACCTCCCACCCACCCGCCCACCCACTCCCATATTCCCACCTTGACATTCCCCTTTACTGGGGCCTCTCCTCTCCCTGATGGCCAACAAGGCCCTCCTCTGCCACATATGTGGTTCGAACCATGGGTCCCTCAATGTGTATTCTTCGGTTGGTGGCCCAGCCTCTATGAGGACCACGGGGGTCAGGCCAGTTGACACTGTTGCTCCCTCCATGGGGCTGCAGACTCCCTCAGCTCCTTCAGTCCCTTCTCCAACTCCTCCATCTGGGACCTCACTCTCAGTCCAGCAGTTACTGTAAAGTGAAACTTGAGTATTCCAAACGTTTCAGTTAATATCCACTTATCAGTGAGTACATACCATGTTCGTTCTTTTGTGACTGAGTTACCTCGCTCAGGATGGTAGTTTTGCTAGAACATTTTCAATGTTAAATTTTGAAATTAGATAACTCGTGGTTTTCCACAAGACGTTTCCATGCATCTTTAGCTTTGGTTAACTGGGCCTTTACCATCTTCTTGTACCTCAGGCCTTTCCTCATCCCAGATTAATCTTTTAACTCTCAGGGATTTGCTCTCTTCTTTCATTTCACATGTATTGCTCTAACCCTCCAATTATGCTTTATGTTGGCTGTGAGGATAGAATCTTTCCATAGGGCTTTTCTTACTCCCTCTTTTGGGTGTCAGTTGTGTCTACCCTCTGGTTCTCACACTTATTTTGTTTGTTTTTTTATATCTTGTCCTTGAAAGAACTTTTGGTCCTTTTTACCAAGTAGAAGATGACTATAACTGTGTGTGGGCAGTCTGTCTAGACCACATGTACAAGACTGTTAGATGAAGAAGAGGATCACGTCTAGCCCAAACCAATCCACCTAGCAGACCACACAGCCCAAGGAATGACCCATAACTATTTCTACTGCTTCCAAGACCAGTGCCCTCATTGCTTCCAACCTCTGTGGGTAGAAGATAGTACGGAGTCACTCTGTGAGTTGCAATGGCTTACGACAGAATGCAGTTACAATGGTGATGGGGAAGTTCCAGCTAAGATAGAAATGCACAGAAGCACTGTGTTATTGAAGCAGACCCAAACTATAAGTAATTTTGTACCAACTCACTTTTTTAAATTAGCTTGGCTTTCTGTTAGACTCTGTCCACAGCACTAGAATGTATCACATAGACGATAAAATCTAAAAATAGGCTTGTTTTTCCTTTATGTATTAGGAATCTCTCTCTGTGTGTCAGCTAAATTTTCGTGACATTTTGAAGAAAGTGACTAGAAATTGGGTAAGATTTTTTAAGATTAAAAAAAAAATGTCTGACAGCTGCTTTGTATATGTTTCTGGCTAAGACTCTCTAAAAGTCAGTGTGGGACGAACGCTGTGCTAGGAAGGACTTTGCATCTAGGGTAGGACAGTTCTAGAACAATTGCTTTCTCTGTCTTTCTCATGCAGCCCACCTGAAAATGCCTATCTGAGGAAGCCTAGAAGCAGTAGCATAAGTTGCTAAATGACCACTGTGCCCCTGAGCAGACTCTTAGAAAATGTATTTTAGATAGCAACCATAAAATCTACTCTGGTCCTTTGTGGAATAAACCTTCTGTTTTCCAGAAATCTCTCCTCAGGGGCCTCGGAAAATCTCACTTAATTTTCTCTGTCTCTGTCTCTGTCTCTGTCTCTGTCTCTGTCTCTCTCTCTCTCTCTCTCTGTCTCTCTCTCCCTCCTCCTCTCTCTCTCCCTCCCTCCCTCCCTCCCCCCATCTGTGTTTGTGTGCATTTGTGTCTGTGCATATGTGTATATGCACATGCATGTGTCCTCACTTGATCCTGTATATGTAGAGGCTAGTGTCCGACAATAGATGATTTCTATAGTTCTTCACCTTATTTTTTGAAACAGGGTGTCTTATAGAACCTAAAGTTCTCCATTTTGACTAGTCTGGCTGATCAGTGAGTTCCCAGGCTCTGACTCTCTCTTCCTCTCAACACTGAATTAAAGGTGAGCTCTGCTGTTTCCAGCTTTTGTGTGTGTCCTGGGGAGTAAATTTATGTCCTTGTACATTCTTATGGTTGCAGAGCAAACACTTTGACTACTGGGGCATCTCCCCAGCTGCTGTTTGAACTGGTCTCAAAAGATAAAATAATGGAGAAGATATTGATGCAAAGTACAGTAGAAGCACTGAGATGGGTTGGTCAATCTTGTTTCTGGTTGCACTTGATTCCCTAGGGATTTAGATTCTTCCAAACAGAGCTGAAGGTACTCTGATTCCCCCATTAAAATATTTCCAGAAAGCAAATGGTCTCAGGACAGAACCAGAACTGATCTAAATTGCTTAAACTTAAGCTCCCTTGTTTTAATTGTCTTTAGTGTAGAAGCACCTGGGTAGGGTCTCTGAGAATATCCATGTTGTTTACCTTAATTACCTTAATTATGTAGGAAGATCTGCCCACTCTGGGTGACACCATTTTCTGGGCTGGGAATCCTGGACGTTGTAAGAGTGAGATAGTGAGCTGAGCACTGGCATGCACACACAAATCCATCACTCTGCTCTTGACTATGGATGCAATGTGAACAATTTTCTCTAGCTCTTTCTGATGTAACCACCCTGCCTTGATGGACTCTCATCTGGAAAGGTGAGCAGAAGAAACATTTGGAATCCTCCCTCAAGTTGCTTTTCTTAGAATAATTTATCACAGCAGCAAAAGAAACAAAGCTACTTCCGATTCTATTTCACCCAGGAGGTCAGAAAAAAACTGTGGCATTACTCCTATGTTTTGCAGCATATAAATAATAATAATAATAATAATAATAATAATAATAATAATAGTTATTATTATTATTAATATCAACCATTACCCATGGTTTATAATAATAGTTGTTATTATTATTATTATTATTATTATTATTATTAATATCAACCATTACCCATGGTGTGCCATGCACTGTCAAACCTATTGTGGGGTTGTAAATTCACAGAGACCCGAAAATGATTTTGGATCTCCTGGACCTAGAGCTGTGAACTTCCCAATATAGGTGCTAGGAACTGAACTTGAATCCTATACAATAACATCAAGCACAATGAACTGCTGATCCATCTCTCTAGCCCCCAGTGATATGATTTTTGAGTGCTAAAGATGAATCCCAGACATCTTACCTTTTCACTTCTCTCCAGTTTTTCTATTTATTTGACACATAACTAGGAGCTGGGAGAAGGCTCAGTGGGTAAAGTGCTTCCTTGCTATGTGCAAGATTGAACACCAGGGTTTCAACTTCCATCCGTTATGTAAAATGGAACAGTATCAAACACCTATAATCCCATCACTCCCACAATTTGATGGTAGGATACAGGAAGAATCCCAGGGAGTTCACAGGCCAGCTAGCCTGGAATATGTGATAGCAAAAAGAGAGAGATTTTTCTCAAACAAGGTGGGAGGGGAGAACAGGCATTCCGAGGCTTTCTTATGGACTCTATACCTGCACCAGGGCATTTATACATTCATACTAATACACACAAACATGCACACAGCTACACATAGAAACACTTCATATGAACACCGAGAGAGATAGACACAACACGAGTCTGCAATGTGGTAACTAGCAATGAATGACCCCAACTATTATACACTGAAAGCAAGACCAGCACATATGTAGTACACACAGTGCAGTTAGTAAGCTGTGTTTTGCACATATAAAAGAATTGGCAAATAAAGAAATATGTATTACGTAAAATTAGTTTTTCACTCTATAAATAAGATGCTCTGGCTTATGTCCCTTTGGGAGGAAGAAAATAGAAATAGAACATATGCTTCATCTAAAGGAGCTCAGGATTTAATTCAAAAAAAACAAAAGAAAGTAAGTTTGTGACAGAGAATTTGATAAATAAATTACCAACACACTCAATGAACAGCTTCACCACATAGACATTATTCCATCATCAAAGACTCGTAGAAAAGAGCTGAGGAGGTGACTCAATCAGTAAAGTATTTGCCATGCAAACATTGGCACTTGAGTTGGATTCTGAGGTATAAAAGTCCTGGTATAGAAGCATGCAGTTGTAATTCTCTGGGACTCACTTGTTAGCCAGTCTAGGAAAGCATTGATGAGGCCTTGTTCCCAGTGAATGGCCTCTCTCCAAAACAAAACAAAACAAAAAACAATAAAATAAACATGATGGAAAACCTCTAAGGAACATAATTAGAGATCATATTCTGGCCCCTGTATATAGACATGAACACACACAAAGAACCATGGAGAAGGTATGATGTAGATGTTATCTGTATACCCCTTCTTACCTCCCAGGCCTAAAAGAAATGCCTCAAGGGTTAGCTAGCACCAAGAGCACCCAGTAGTAAATAAGATGAGATCCAGGCTCAAAAAAAAAAAAAAAATTACCATGAAAATCAGTAAAAGTGTGGGGCAGTGGTGGCGCACACCTTTAATCCCAGCACTCGGGAGGCAGAGGCAGGCAGATTTCTGAGTTCGAGGCCAGCCTGGTCTACAGAGTAAGTTCCAGGACAGACAGGGCTACACAGAGAAACCCTGTCTCGAAAAAACCAAAAAAAAAAAAAAACCAAAAAAAAAAAAAAAAATCAGTAAAAGTTATCATCCTAATACGCAGCTGTAGCAATTCCATATGATAGAAATAGATGAGTTTTCAAGAGCTATTTTAACTGTCTGACAAGCCTACACTTGTCATTTAGTGCATGGAATGTTGGAGAAAGGATGGGGACAAACTTAGTGGGTAGCGCTCACCCAGCATGGAAAACTGAGACAGATCAAGGGATCATAGCCCTGGTTAGTGGAATCCGCCCTGAGCCGTCATTCTTCATCATGCCTGTTCAAGTGCCATGTGGTATCTTTGTCTAGGTACATCAAAAATAAGACGGGAGGGGCTGGTGAGATGGCTCAGGGGAGAAATATACTTCTGTGACGCCTCACAAGCTGATGTTGATAAACTGGGTTCCATAAGGTAGAAGGAAGGGAAAGGTCCCCTGCAAATGTATCTTCAGGTCTCTATACAGGTGTCCTGGCGTAGAGCCTGCATACAAAGTTTTACACACACACACACACACACACACACACATACACACACACACATGTACGCACGCACGTACACACACACACATGCACACACACACACTAAAAACAAAAAATAGGACAGTAAATACAGGCAAGCTCATCTTTAGCATCCGAAGCTCTAAAGAGACAGGTGAGGGAATACTCAAATCAGTAAAAACCAATTCAAGAAGCAACCTTGTAGACTGTGGGAATAGTTCTACCTCATTAACTTAGTATTTTTTAAACTTCACGATCTTTTTTAAGTCTTCATAGAGGTGTATATAGTATGATGACTCATTCAGCTCCCTAGTCTTTAGAATAGGATGCTTAACTATGACCATTAAGTAAAAATGTCCAAAGTTCTATCCTGTAAAACAGTTTTCTCCTATGATTACAAAACAAAGACCTTTCCTTTTGTTAAATGCTCCTTTTAATTACAAAAGTAACAACATATATATTTATACGATATATATGTATGATATATATTTATTTCATATGTATTATTTATAATGTATATATTAGACTATATGAATATGTTTTAATATTGTCAAGGACCAGCTTCAGCTTGGAGAGGGGTTCTGAGGAAGGGGTGTTTGGGAGTGGTAAATTGAAAAAACTGAACAACAAAAAGTCAAATCATGGATATAAGCTGACAGGCTGTGCTCTGCTCAAGACAGCTTTCGGAAGATCCCCAGACAGCTCATCCAGATAGCTCAGCTCTTCCAGATCAAAGCCCATTCTTTTTATTTACATATCAATTAAGTAATTTATTCTGGGATCCCTTTGGAGTATCTCACAAATCAGCATTCCGTGGTCCCAGCCCATTGATTCTTAGAAAAAGACAGTAAGAACATTTTTCTTAGCATTGCACATTATGGCAGGGATCTGTAAGCACAGACAATAAGATAGCTGGGTGGGATCTGGTTCTGAGCTCACCATTCCTACCACACCTGAGGCTAAACTAGCTCTGTTGCAGGCTGACCTTGAACTCAAGAATCTGCCTGCCTATGTGAGCACAAACAATAAAATTAGCTGGGTAGAATCTTGTCCTGTGATCACCACTCCCAAAATTTCTTTATCTCCTTTCTTTATATCTTTCTGACAAGCTGGAACTTAGTGCAGCTACCTTTGTTCTTTTGGGTCCATGAAGCCACTCATATAATTCATATTGCATCCTAATATTTTAAATAGCTGAAAAATTATATACTTCTAAACTCATGTTCTCAATGTTCTTAAGTCTTAAGGGCTCTCCTGAAGGTCATAGCATTTATCATTTTTGCTAAGGACTTAGGCACATCCTTGCCTCTGTCTCTGATTATCATGGAGTAATTAACCTTGGCAGAAAGAACATTCCTCCAAAGGAGGAATATAAAGTAAAATATACAAACAAGCATTATGCCTACCAATGGTCTACACTTGTGGAGGTCCACTTACTGCTGGCTCTGTTCCAGTGGTAGGAACTATGTCATACCATCCCACTCATGCAGGGCTGAGCAATAAAATTTTATATATTATGATTATATTATATATCTCATATATATATATATATATATATATATATATATATATATATATATATATATGTATATGAAGCTGTACCTCTGCTTGTGTTCCACTCCCACAATTTCTAGGATGTGTTTGCGTGTGTGAGTGTGTGTGTGTGTGTGTGTGTGTGTGTGTGTGTGTGTGTGTTAAGAAAAAAGTTGATATTTGGTATCTGTCTAGAAAATTATCCATTTCATCCAGATTTCCCAATTTTGTTGAATATAGGCTTTTGTAGTAGGATCTGATTATTTTTTTAATTTCCTCAGTTTCTGTTGTTATATCTCCCTTTTCATTTCTGATTTGGTTAATTTGGATACTGTCTCTGTTCCCTCTGGTTAGTCTGGCTAAGGGTTTATCTATCTTGCTGATTTTCTCAAAGAACCAGCTCCTGGTTTTGTTGACTCTTTGTATAGTTCTTTTCATTTCTACTTGGTTGATTTCAGCCCTGAGTTTGATTATTTCCAGGCAGAGCCTGACAAATACAGAGGTGGATGTTCGCAACCAAACTTTGGACTAAGTGTGGGTTCCCAGATGGAGGAGTTGGAGAAGGAACTGAAGGAGCTGAAGGGTTTGCAGCCCCATGGAGGGAACAACAGTGTCAACTGGCCAGACTTCCCGGGGCTCCTGGAGACTGGACCAACTGAAGAATACACATGGAGGGACCCATAGTGCTGGCTGCATATGTGGCAGAGGAGGGTCTTCTTGGACACCAGTGGGAGGAGAGACCCTTGGGTCTGAGGGTGTTCGATGCCCCAGTGAGGGAAGACTGGAGTGGCTGGGTGGTGGGGGAGCACCCACATAGAGGCAGGGGAGGGAGGAGGAGATAGGGGGTTTCTGAAGGGGAGACCTGAAAAGGGGAAAATATTTGAAATGTAAATAAAATAAATATCCAATCCAAAAAAAAGAACAAAAGAAAAAAAGGAAAAAAAGAAAAAAATTGAAGATCCTGAAAAACAATTTATTTCCTATTATACGATGATATATATATATATATATATATATATCATCATATATATATATATATATATATCATATATATATATCATCATATATATATATGGTCAATTTTCTAAAGGAAATTTCAAACTACATTTATCACTGGTAAAAATCTCATGGGTGATTTAAAACTAGAACTTTAAGTAAGAAATTAATAAAATTATAATCCATTTTATTATTTTTCTTAAGGCGAGATATCTTCATGTGACTCTGGCTTCTCTCCAACTCCTGCCCTCAAGTGACCATCCTGTCTCAGATTTCTCAGGAGCTTGGACTATAGGTGCTTGATGCTACTCTGAGCTCCAAGTCCATTTCATTTTCATTTTATTTGCCAAGAAGAATATAATTCTTCAGAGACAAAAAACTCTTCATTTCAATGTTGCTGAAAATGTGAATAATGAATCCTGCTAAGGACTAGAATCTTAAACTCACATAACTATGAAACAGAAAGTTGATTTAAAAATCCCCCATTACACAGGGGAGGGGGATAACATTTGAAATGTAAGTAAATTAAATAACCAATAAAAAATGAAAAAAGGAATGTATATATCTTAGCTAAAAACAAAATTTAATGAAGAAAAGAAAAATCCCCCATTACTTGGGACTGGCCAGATGGCTCAGCAGTTTAGACCTTACTCATGTCAGGAAGCTCATAATCACCTGTAACTGTAACTCCAACTCCGAAGATACAATACCATCTTCTGGCCTCATGGACGCCTGCACACAAAAGTTATACACACACACAAACACATCAACATAGTAAAATAAATCTTTAAAATTTCTCTGTTACAGAAATGCAGAAACAGCATTCTTTGGGCATTCTGAGAGCATATAATTAGATACTTCTTGGTTATTACTGGTTTGAAATATTTGAGGATTTAGTCAATTAACTCAGACAGACTCCTTCATGGGAAGCTCAAAAGTTAGACTCCATCAAATCCTTAAAATAATACCAAATGGAAACCCTGTGCAGAGGAACTTTATTTAATGGTGCTCATTCCCTTGGTATTGTTGTCTTCTAGGTTTTTTAGCGTGTCAATTCCTGTGAATATCTCCATTTCCCCATGTTCTCTCCTCTAGTTCCTGAAAAAACTGTTTCATGGGTATGGGGGCTGCTCTGTTTCAGTTGTCTTTGACATTGTTGCCAAACACGCTACAGAAGTGTCAGGAGTTATTCACCTCTCTTTAACGTCAGTTCAACCATTTGTTCTTCCAAAATGTAGACATCATAAGCAAGACCTAACATGCGTTCTTCTGGCAGAAGGCCAATGATGCAGATAAGAACAGCTTGACACTAAATTTGGTGTTTGTTTTTCCTTTGAGGACAAAGACTCCTTTGTTTAGTATTATAAAATCTTATTAACACTTCTGTTGGTAAAGTCCATGCATGAGGACCTGAAGGAGATTCCTCACAGACTAGCTGGAGAATTCCAGGCATGGTGGCATGGGTTTGTAATTCCAGTGCTGGGGAAGCAGAAGCGGGTATATCCCTGAGGCACGATGGCCAGACAGCCTAAACTACGTGGTAAATTCCAAAGCACTGAGAAACTCAGTCTCAAAAACAGGTGAACATCCCTTAATGTAAAATACCCAAGCTTGCCCTCTAGCCTCCACGTGTCTGCACACATTGTGTGCCTGCATACACATGGACACAGCCATCCCTAAACACATACTGTTATACATATATACAAAAGAATGTTTTGAAAGTAAACAAATCCTCATGCATTTGAGTACTATCTCATCCATTGGGTCAAGCCTGTACCAAGCCTTCCCTTGCCTGAGAGTAAGATTGCCATGTCCCAAAATGATAGAATCAAACAGCAGAAGCTCCTAGAATTTTCCAAAGAAAAGGTACCACCTTTATGGTCTGACCTCTCGCGTAAGGATTCTGTGATTCTGTTCTTCTTTTCTTTTTTCCCTAAAGACAGAAATGTGGTCTTTCATTTTGTTTCCCTTGTGTTCTTCCTCAACTTCTGTGTCACTAGAAGCTGCACCTACAGTGTGTGTTCTACTCTCCCACCCTTCCCAGCTCTTCTTCCTCTAAATCAGACTCCAGACACTATATTAATGATGAGGAGAGGGGGTTAAGCAGTTTAGCAGTCATGAAATGAAATCCCTATTTCTAAGATACTATGTTAATTTCTCAAATTATCTGAACTTGTCCAGCAGCACTGTTAAAGGCTCTTAAGAGTTACTTTCAAGGTTATTTGCCCTCTCTGGCACATCTTCCTTTCCCTCAAATCAGCATTCAAGATACATCTCAAAGTTCTTAGTCAATTTCACTTTTTTCCCTTTATTTAATTACTAGAACTACAAGGGCTCCATTCTCAACACATTTTCCTGGCGAGTATACATGATTTCAGACACATTAAGGCTAAACAGTCTTTGTAGAGAAGCCGTAGGGAAAAGAAGCATATCCACCATTAGTAAGTGTTTTGGTAGAAAAATGAATTCTGAGTTCAAAACAACTGGTTTACTAAAGAGGATTTGGATAGCCACCCATCGGTGGGAGGAAAGTGCCTTTTCTCTCCCCTTTATCTTCTGCTTTCTAACTTGTATTCCCAACAAGGTCATCCAGTACAATGGTGCTAGGAAACATTTCTCCAGGACACAATATAATCAGTCTGATCAGCACTCTCATTAGGTGATGCTACCAAGTTGTACCCCGGACAGGTCTAGGCCTCTGCTGCTAATCTGACTTTCTACTCCTCCAAAAGGCTGACCTACAAAATGTAGTGCCAAGTCTATCTGGTCCTTAAACACGGACTTTAGAAAGGTGCTTAACCTCTTCAAATGTGAGCAGGGCGTCTATTGCAATGCAGACTTCTGAACAAAACCTTTTACTTAAATAAATGGCAAACCAATAGTGCTCAGAACAATGATCCCAAGCATCAAAATCAGAAAGACTCAAATGAAATTGGTTTAAAAATTAAAAGGGGGATGGAAAGGTATAGCTCATTTGGTAAAATGCAGATAGCAGTATAAGTGTAAAAGCCTTTCTTGCACCCCCACATGGAAGCAGATAAAATAATAAATAAAATAGAGATGTGTATGTTCATGGTTGGTATTCACACATCTATTTCCTGACGCTGTTGAGAGAGTCTGGAAGAACTGATAGCCGTAGAGTGATGAGTATTCCTGAGCCTAGTTTCAAATATATTTTAAAATATTTGCTCCAACGGGACTCATTTTTATATGGAGACATGGGGTTGGCAGCTCCCCATGCCCAGAGGATGGCCCCACACTCACACTTAGAGGGCAGCATGAATTGGACACGATGGTTTGTTAAAACAGGAGGAAGGAAAGGTTCCTGAAGGGAGCCACCCTGGAAACTGTGCAGGGGATCTGGAGAGAAAGAGTTAATGGTTATAGCTCAGATGCATTGCGTATGTACACGGCATTTTCACAGATTCAAAACAATGAATACATCTCTAGGAATAAAATAGGATAGACTTGGGAGAAAACAGTTGATTCTTTGATCAAGCTAAAATAAATCAGATTAAGTCTGGAGAATTTTAGTATCAGAATGTAGGAAAATCCTGATGAGATAGATAGATAGATAGATAGATAGATAGATAGATAGATAGATAGATAATAGAGATGGAAATAGATATGGAATTTTGAAAGTAAGTTTGTACATATTTATATTTACATATATAATTGTATGTATATGTGTAATATATATATTACACATAATATATATATAATATGTATATATTGTATGTGTGTGTATATATATATATATATATATATATATATAAAACTCTGTGGAAGCATTGCATTAGATCACCTTGTTAAGCATGCATGTGAAAATGGAGAAATTATGGGGAAGATAGATAGATAGATAGATAGATAGATAGATAGATAATATAGAGACAGACAGCTATGTAGACAGATATTTAGAGTGAGAGAAGACAAGGAGGAAGGACAGAAAGAGAGAAGTAAAAGGAGTTAAAGGAACAGGAGGGAAAAATGACAGGCATGCTGCCAGGGTGACAGGACCTAACTAGCAAGCACTCCCAGTGACCTAAACCAGAACAGAGTGAGAAATATAATAAGTAAAGTAACAGTGGATTATGATGCAGTTCAAAATAAATATCTGTGATTTTCCTAGTGCTCGAAAAATGAGTGAATGTGCAAGTCAGTCAATGGAGGAGCAGAGAAGAGGGAAATTAACCCCCTGCCAGCATGCATGGAGAACAGCGCCTCAGCACATCAAAGTTTAGGTTGTGTATAAAAATTTGCTGTCAGCAAAGATAGGAGAAGGAAGTGAGGAGAAAGGGAAACCCTGAGACATAGACTAAGCCGGAATGTCAAAGATAATGTCCCCAATGATGTCATTCTGGTACCAGACACACAAATCACTCCCGAGGCTTTCCTCATCAAGACACATAACCACCGTCTAAGAGAAAAGCATCAAGTTAACACATGTTAGCAATCATTCCATGGGCTGGTGAAAGGCTCAACTGGCAAAGCACTTGCTGCCAATCCTGAAGATATGAGTCCAATCCCCAAAACACACACGGTGCAAGGAAGGAGCTAACTTCTGCAAGTTGTCTCTAAGTGCATGTGTGTTACAGTGCATGCAAGTGCATGGGCAGGCACACACATACACACACACACACACACACACACACACACACACGCATGCATGCATATATATATATACATATATATATATATGTATATATATATATTGCATATATTAGTAACAAAATTGTTTAAAAGCGCACAATAGGCATTCTCTAAAATAACCAATCAATAACTACGAAAGTTGCTAAGATCTTCAAATGTAAGAAAATCCACATTGCTTAAAGAAGTCCAGTCAACCATAAGTATAATGCAGGAACATGGAGCTGTTCTGGAATTTTAAAAAAGGATACCAGAAAATAAATATTGAAATCCAACGAAGTATGTGATTCAGTTCATAGAAATGTAGCAAAGATGGTTCCTTAGTTATGACAGAGAAACCTCAGAAGTGTAAAATATTCACAGGGGAAACTGGTGGGATGCAGGGGACTCTATATTATATTTAAGCTTGCTTATAAATAAATAACTATTCCCCTATTTGAAATACATTTGAAAGTGGAGAATATTTTCTTGACAATCAGGAAAATTTTGTAGCAAAAACACACCTATAGCTTACTTGTCTCATCCTGATTAAACACTTTTCCAGCACATCCTGTGGCAATTTATTCTCAGTCATGGTGAATTTAGATAAACATGTTTGCTTTTGTTTTGCGAGACAGAGACTCATATAACACTATGGACCTTAAGCTCTCTTTGGAGTCAAAGATGACACTGAATTGTTCTGTTGGTCTCATTCACCTCCCAAGTGTTAGGGTTACATTGATGCAGCACCATGCCTGGTTTATAGAGTGCTTGAGGTCAAACCCTGGACTTAGTGTATGCTAGACAAATGCTCTTCCAACTGAACTATAGCACCAGTTCCATCCTATTTCTTTGCAATTTATTATGAGGTCATCTGTGTAGATGAGCCACACCTCATGATTTGATGCTTATGCCCTCCCATATTCTGACTAGTCCGTTGGTCTCCACATAGAAGCAGCCTCTTGCTTCTCTTCTTTTGGCTAAAAGCCTGAAGCTATCTTCTATGATGCTCAACATCCACTCATTGTTTCTAATCTATCAATTTACAGATGAGAAAACTCAGAAAGTTAAAATAATGTACCTAAGGCTAGAAATCAAATCAAAACAGAAAGCTGGCCTTTGTCTCACCTTGAGCATATTCTCTACACCACTGAGAATTCTCATTTTGTCCATCTTAAATCCATTTTCTATAACATGGTAATAAATCTGTTAATATCTGATCTTTTTGTAATTACACGTCGGCATGTGTGTCTGAGTATTTTCACATTTAGCGTGGGAATTCAGATGCCAGAAGAAGGTATTGGATCCCTAGAAACTGGAGTTACAAGTGGTTGTGATCCACTTGACTTGGTTGCTGTGTACTGAACTTGGGTATTCTGGAAGAGCAGAAAATGCTTTCAATCTCTGTACCATCTATCCAACTCCACACCTGACTTGAAAAAGATTTGAAGTATCATTGGGAGTTAAGTGGGTGGGGGAAACAGATTGATGCAGGCATGCCTAAGTCCTCATGGAAAGTAACCATGAAAACTGCAATGAAGGTGAATGAAATTAGACATCTCTAGTAAACCATTGAGGCCAGGAGACAGCGCTATCTTATGTTAGTTACATGCGTTTCTGCATAGACAAACAGCTGACAAAAGCAACTTGAGTTGGAAAATGGGTTTGTTTGGGTGTCTGTTTTGGCTTATTCTTTGAGGGTGGTCATGGTGAGGAGGACACAATGGCAGGAGCATGAGGCAACCGGACACACTGAATCCACAGTTAGGAGGCAGAAAGTAGTGGATGCTCTCTCTCAGTTTATTTTCTCCTCATTGTTCACTTCTATACTCTGTGAAGTGATGCTACTCACATATAGGCTAAGTCTTCTCACCCCAACTAATCTAATCCGGACAGTTTCTCACAGATGTGCCCAGAGCCTGTTTCCATGGGAATTCTAGATCTTGTCAAATTGTCCATTAATATGAACCACAGAAGCATCTTTCTCAATTTCTCTTTTCTAAAAGATGCTCAGAATGGGGCATTGCTAAACATGTCTCAACTTCTCATCAGCCACTGTGCGCATTGGAGGATCTCAGCATCAACAGTCCTCTTGAGAGAAGCAAACAGCGTTGCTCACTGAGAATTTAAGGGTAGTGGCAACCTAGGGACCAAGAGATGAGCAGACAGACTTCTCAACTTCAGCAGTGTTGACTTGCCAAAAATTGTAAGATGCTCACAAACTGAATGAGGACTCATTCAGCTGTAGCTTCAAATCGATGCCTTTAAAGAGATTGAATAAACTCTTTATGTTACAATCTGGCATGAGCTTTTAATATTAACCACTACATATTTTATAGACTGTATTTGTTGCCAAGCACTAAAACAAACATTAAGATGCTTTTTGCCTTAACTGGTACTATGGATGCTTCTGAACACCGATATAAAAAGCAGCATAAACCACATTATAATCACGAAAATCATCTGCGTTAAGCTACCATTTGCTATGAAAGTGGCAGTTATTTTTCATCTACAAACAATTATATCTCGATTACTTACTCTCTGTTAGGGAACATTTCATCAAAAAAATCTCATTTAATTGACATAAAGATGCATTTTCTTTGGAGAGAGACATAATCTCTAATTTGGACTAATTAAAGGACTAGGCATTTCCTATTAGTGAAAGGCTGGTGTCTAATGGAAATATGCATCTTTATTAGTTTCATATACATGAAGTCATACAAAATAAGCTGCTTACAGTAGGGAAAAGGATCCTAAAAATCATTACCTAAGGAGCACAGAACAATAACTTGGGGTCTGGGGATGCAGCTCAGTTGGTAGCACATTCAACCAGAATGCAGAAAGCCCTGGGTTCGATCCCCAAGATTTCACAAATCAAGGTGATACAGGCCTTTATCCTCAGTATCTGGAAGTTCAAGGCAGGAGGATTCAAAAAATGGTCATCATCAGCTACATACGAAGCTGAAGTCCAGCCTGTGCTACATGAAACCCTGTTTCAAAAAGGAAATGATGCAAATTGCTTTACATGTCTCAAAAACATAGAAGTGAAGAAGGTTGTTCATAACTTGTTTACATCCTGACTTAATCTATTTGCATTTTGAACTTGCTCAAAGATTCTTTCCATTCTTGTCGGAGACAAAGGCCTTGGCCTTTTGCACATCTGCTGGACAAAAGATCCCAGATTTGTCTAAGTCTGCTAGCCACAGTGTCTCGGATAACTCAGCAGGTATCCCTTGATTCCTTTCTGCCAGATAACAGATTATTTAGGGTCCTGACTTTTAGGCTCGGCTTGATTAGCGTTTCAAGGTGTTCCAGCTCCAGCAGGCCTCTCCTTGTTTCCTCCCCATTGTTACTGCCCCCAGGTAGGGATTAAACGTCCAGCCTTCAGCTCAGGGACAACTATAGCATAATTGATGTCTGGTCGCACTATGGATTCTCCCCGCCCCTGCCATTTCCCGCCCTAATGTGCTTAAATGATTGTAACAATAAAGATTTCTTCGGAGCTTGATCGGGATTTCGTCTTGCTCCAACGCATTCCTTTGTTTCCTGCTTCTTTCTATTATCAATGGCTTCCTTCCACAGCACTTCCACAGCACGGAGTACCCGCTGGCGGGAACTTCGAACCTAGAAATTGTTACAATTCTCATCATGCCACTATGTGAGGCTCATCTGAACCACATCATACTGAGAATTTGCTGCACGTCTCAGATAAGCATCTTCTGTAGGGAAAGTGCCTTCACCCTCCAATATGCCAAATAATCTTGAATTATATGTAAAGCACATATAGATTGTAAAAAGTCAATACTATGCTGAAATGAAAGAATTGAACCTTAGTTGAGAAGCTTCTGGCTATTGATGGATACAACACAAGGGAATGTTCGATTTCTTTGGGGTAATGGTCACTGGCAGGTTGTCTAAATCACAGTGGATACCCCCATACCCATGCATACATGGACAACACTAATTTGACATGTTGATACATAAGTGTGTGTTTATATGCATAAATGAAGAGAGAGAGGAGATACCCCACTGTGCCCAATTTTATATATATATATGATGTATATGTGTATGTATATGTATAGTGTACAAACTCAAATACATGCACATATATGAAAATCAAATTTAGAGGGAGACATTTTGGAGAATCTTGAGGGTTGAAGTTAGTAATGCAGGATGAACATCATCAAAATACATTGTATGCATGTATGAAATTCAAAGAATATAAATTTTTAAAAAATACTTACTATTATAACATTGAATTTTTTATTTGTATCTAAACCATTCCTTAAGAAGAAAAATGTCAAAACAAGCACATGCTCATATCATCATCACTATAATTAGTAAAAATTATAATAATTGTATTTGGTTACAAAATAATGCTTTCAGAAAAACAAATATTCCATTTGTTTCTGTATCTAGCCCTAGAGCTATTGTATCTTGTCAACCCCCCTTTTCTATTGGTATGTCTGCTTGTACATTTGTGTACATTTATTCACATGGGGGTGCACATGTGTGCACAAGCACAAACTGATGTCAGGAATCTTCCTAGTGGCTCTCCAATTTATGCTTTGAAGCAAGGTGAGACAATCAAACCAAGAGCTTGTCCATACATCCAACTTGCTCTGAGGCTCCTTCTGCAAGGCTATAATTAAAGGCAGGTTAACACACTGACCTAGAAGTTCAGGTGATCTTAATTCAGATCCACTTGCTTATGGGGTACATGCTTTAGCCACTGGAAATTTATCTCCAGGCTTTCTTCTTTTATTTGAGACAATGTTTCATGTACTCCAGGCTGGCCTTGAGCTTGATATATACCTGAGGATGACCCTGAACTTCTACCATACCTTCCTTCACTTCCTAAGTGCTGGAATAACAATCATGTACATAAATCCAGGTTTATGTGGTACTAGAGAACTAAGCCAGAGATTCATGCATGCTAGGCTTCTCATTGGCTAGGGAAAACTAAAGATATTTCATAGAGAGTTCATATGAGGACCTCAGGAGATGAGTGTGGCTGTAACATGTTATTGTTTGAATATAAACTGTCACTCATTCCATGGAACAGATCAACCAGGCAGCTCCTTGGGATTTAATGACAAGTCAGAGCAGTAACAGGTGCACCCATGCACACAATTAAAAATAAAATATTTTTAAAAAAGAAAAAATGTGAAACTTTATGACAAATAGGGGATTGTGTATGGTATTTAATTTTTCTCCTTTTGCAATAAAATATAGGTCTCTTAATGAATTATTTAATTTATTATATGAAGAGGTATATGTGCTTTAGCCTGTACATAAACATCAGAGGACAATTTGAGGGACCTGATTCTTTCCCCTAACCACAAGTCACTGGGATTGAACTCAGGTCCCTAGGCTTGCATTGTAAGTGCCTTTATCAGTTGAGCCATTTTGCCAACCTTTACTAAATTTGACTAATTTTATCTAAATTTGAGTATCTCATCCTTTTAAGTATTAGATAATGAACAAATTCTGGAGACACAGAAAGGTACAAATCATACATGAATTCTCCAACTCTGGAGAATCTTTTGACATTAGTCTCAGGAAGTAATACCTCTCTCCATCTTTACAGACCATAACATGATTATGACCTCTGATCCAGCATAGAATATTTACTGCTGACTTACATGATTTATGTGAGTGGTAAAACAAACAAACAAATGACAACAACAAAACCACATTGAGGTTACTGATTGGGTCACCCAAAAGAAATGGTAAATTGGGACATGACAGTGCCCAACTGGTTGAAAGTAATGGTCACAGTAGGAATAGGAATATGTGGATTATGAGAAATGACTACGGCTGTGACTTCAGTGTCTCCTCAAAATGGACATTGTGACTTCTTTGCCATGACAACAGAGTAGAGATATGGGGTTGAAAGGTGATTATGTCATAGGCACTTGTTTAGCGAATCTATCAATATCTCAGTACCCAGTGGATATCTGAGACAAAGAGAAGCCTAGGGTTGGGGGGCTAGTCCAAACAATAAAGAGGTTGTCTTGCAAGTGTGAGTACCAGATATAGATCCTCAGAACCCATGGGGAAAAGCCAGGCAATGCATTAGTGGCAGTGCACACTTAGAATCTCACCACTGGGAAGGCAGGGAAAGGGGCTCAAGGCCAGTGAGTTTAGAATACTTGTTTATTTTTCATGGTTTGTGATAGGTGCTGCTTCAAAATTTAATTGGTAGAGACTAAGGAATAGCACACAAGGTTGTCCACTGAACTCCATACACGTGTGCACACACATGCACATGCACACACACAAAATCATGTTCACATGTACACACAAAGGAAGAACCTGACAATTTCCTTATTTACCTCTGGTTCCCCGTGGGATGAAGCCGCACCAAGGTCCTAGCCAATTATCACAATGCTCCTATATTTCCTAGCCTCCAGCACTGTAAGACAAACATGTATCTTATTCATTCACTAATTGATTGACTGATAGCTTCTCAGATAAGGCGTCAGGTAGTGAAGGCTCGCCTGAAACTCACTGTGTGACCAAGGATGAGCTTGACATTGTGCTCCTCAGGCCCAATTAAAAAGCAGGAGGATCTTGTCTCCTCTATCCTTTAAATCCATATCAAAAATAATGAAATGGTCAATGCTTATCGCCATCAATATGTTAATTATACAGTTTTCAAAAGATAATTTTCATCCCCAAAATATCACAGCAACTTTCCATGATTTATTTCCTTCTTTTGCATCTGTAATGCATCTTGCTAATTTTTTTTCAGAACTCTTCTCTTCTGAGTTAACAGTCAAGAGAATGGCAGATATTCCATTAAAAACAAGGGGCTAATCAGGCTGGAGAGATGGCTCAGTGTTAAGAGCACTTACTGCCTTTCGTATTTGAATTTAGTGCCCAACCCCATGTCAGGAAGAACAGACTTCTAACTCCAACCTCAGAGAATTGCCTTCTTGTGGCATCCACGGGCACCTCTTGAACAAGCATGCATGTGTATATGTGTATACACACACACACACACACACACACATACACACACATTATTTTAAGTCTGTAAGAAGCCAAATGTTGCATTTATGATATGGAGAAAAGAAATCATGTTGTGGAATGTCTAAAATATAGATTATGTTGGTTGATTTTAAATTTTAATTATTTACATTTATTTATCTTCTTTGTGTGTATGTGTGTATCTATATCATACATGTGTATAGAGCTCATAGGGCAACTATAGGAGTTGATTATTTCTTCCCACTAAGTATGTTCCAGGAATGAGACTCAGGTTTTCAGGCTTGGCAACAAGCTCCCTTAGATCTGCCGAGCCACCTTGCCAGACTTACACTGACTTACTACCGTCAGAATTTGGGTCTTATCAGTGTGCTTTGGTACCTTAGAACACATTTTATGTAACTTTTCCTGGCTATAGCTATGTTTTTAGTAGTGTATTTACCTGAAGTTGGCAAGGTCTCCTCCAATGTGGCATTTACTTTTATCAAAGAGCGTGCACACTCGTCATATGCGTGAAGAAAAAGCCTTATACTGAAAAGCAGTAGCGATGAAATTAAAAATTTATCAATTTTCAGTATTTTTATATTATTTATTTATTTATGTGTGTGTGTGTGTGCTTATGTTCAAGCACCTACAAACACATCCATGCTTGTTACGTGTACCTCTGGATATTAAAAGACAATCTGCCAAAGTCAGTTCCTTTTTTCGACCATGTTGGTCATGGGGATTCAACTCAGGTCCTCAAGCATAGAGATTGTCCATACCCATTGAACCATCTTTCAGACAGAACCTTTCAAATGCTTTACATATCTTATACCATTTATTCACCATAACTCCAACATAAGTGGAACTCTTACCTCATCTTTCACAAGAAAATGGGAGGCTCAGAAAGGTTTTTGAAAAGCTGCCAAAGATAACATTCTAAATGTGGCAGGCTGGAACACAAAACCGAGGCCATTTGATTCCAAATCGCACATGGTTAGCAAGTGTGCAGTATCGATTCTCTAAATAGATGGTTTGCCTTTGGCTGGCAAAATACACATATGTCAAAATTTTCAAGTTCATCTGCTTTTAAGGAAGTGGTAACTGGGGAAGTCATTCCGTGTATTTAAAAGAATCATTTCCAAAACACAGAATTTTAGATATCACGACAGGCAAGTAGGGCAGCTGTCAGAAGTCTATTTGTGTTTCCCTAGTGCTGAGGTGATTTCTCTTTTATTAAAATGGATAGAGTTAGAAATACCTGAACTAACATAGAATAAGCAAGTTCCCAAGAAAGATGCTACTGGAATAGAATTTAGACTCTGAAGAACTAGGTGCAATCTGGTAAGGCTTTCCCAGGAAGATAGTCAACAGAGAAAGGTCTCTCCCTGCCTAGAGACCATCATCAGAGATACTATCCATGCCTGAAGTCAGTCAACAAGGGCAAGCCTATTCTTATCTGGGAATAGCTAATGCCTTAGTCAGGGTTTCTATTCTTGTACAAAACATCATGACCAAGAAGCAAGTTGGGGAGGAAAGGGTTTATTCAGCTTGC
>CM052711.1:62779943-62807716 GCA_028551405.1 Uromys caudimaculatus | reverse complement strand
ACATTCCCTTTTACTGGGGCCACTAGCACCCTCAGGCCCAAAGTCCTCTCCTTTCTCCCTGGTGGCCATCGAGGTGATTCTTCTGCCTCGTATGTAGTCCAAATCATGGGTCAATAGATGTGTATTCTTTGGTTAGTGGTCTGAACTAGAGGACGACCAGGGGGAGGGTCAGGCCTCTTATAGAACCCAAGACTACCAGCCCAGGGATGGCACCACCCACAAGGGGTCCTCCCCCCTTGATCACTAATTGAGAAAATGCCTTACGGCTGGATCTCATGGAGGCATTTCCTCAAGAGAGGTTCCTTTCTCTGTGATAACTGCAGCTTGTGTCAAGTTGACACACAAAACCAGCCGGTACAGCTAACATGTGGGGGCTCTCTATACCTAAACTTGTTCCACCCTAGAGGAATGTATGAGAAAGACTTTCAAAATGACTCTATTTAACAGGCCTGGGGACAGCAACTATTTCTTTAGAGATGGTGGGAACATAGGGAACAGAGAGGACATCTAAGGAGGAGGGCAGGAAACAGGAGACTTCAGCTTGAGCTCTTTGTAAAACGAAGCTAGGATTGAATATGCGCTTCAAGTCTTACAGCCTGAGAGATGCTGCATTTACTAACTTCTCATCCACAAGGTTAGAACAACATGACCCAACTTTCAATAAGTCATGCTGGGAGTCAAAGAACACAGCAATGGGTGTCCATGGCGAGGTTCCTTCCCAGCAGTGATGATCAAGTCACAATGGTTAGGATGCAGTGGATGGACTTCACTCTCCCATCTGATGTTTCTATGAAGTGCACCATCTATAATATCCTACTCTGTTCTTCCCCAAGGCTGACGTTACTTACCCATAAAATAGCAATTCAAAGATTCAAACTCATCTCTGGGTTAAAGTAAGATGCCACATCTCTGAGGTCCTACAAATATCCTTCTTAACACTCTTGGTAAATATTCTACAGTCTGCAGTTAGCAATAACTATTTTCATTATCCTTCTCCTTCATCATTTGTGTTAGAAGCGTAGACAAGTGCCACATTTTAAAAACACTGACTCTGTCTTATGACTTTGTATCCTGTTTGTACAACATATATCAGAATTGTTTGATGAAGTTTGAGGAGATAGTGTGTTCTTAAAGCACTGCCATACAAGCAAATCAACTTGAATCTGTATATCAAGAACTCCATTAAAAAAATTGTGGACATGGTGGTTGTACACCCATAATCCTAGCATTGGAAGAGGAAGACAGGTGGATGCCTGAAGCTTACTCTGTACACAGTCTAGCTTTATTGGTCAACTCTGGGATTAATGAGAGACCCTGACTCAAAGAATAAGGTAAGAGGATTTAGTTGGTCTTTAAAAACCCACAAAGGGAGAAGAGAGAGTGGATGAGGGAATAGAGGAGGAATTAGAGGGGAAAGAATGGGGGTAGATTTGGTCAAAACACGTGAGCATGTGTGTACTCATGAGTATGTATCCACACATCCACACTACACATCCACAAATACTCAGAGAAGCATTTTTCTTATTAATGTGTTGATTTAAAAATTATTCTATTAATACATTGGGATACAAAAGTCAAAAAAGATCTTTTTAGAAAATAGAATCCTATAAAAATTCTGAGAGTTAACATAACAGGCAAAGAAAGATCAAAGGTTTTAGACAGAAGTAATAGCTGACCCATGTCTCAGAGGTTTCAGAAGTGGTTTTATCAGCATAACACGGAAACATCCCCATTGCAGGCTGTCATTCTGTATGGTACTGGCATAGGAGTGAGAACAGCCTACCTGTGCAGAGTTCAAACAAAACTGTAAGTCAGTAGTTGTCAACTGGTGGGTCACAACCCCACAGGAGTTACATATCAGTGGTTTTGTACATCACATATTTACATTATAATTCATAACACTAGCAAAATTAAGTAACAGACATAATTGTTTTGTTGGGGCTCAGCACAACACTAGAACTTAACTAAAAGATGGCAGCATTAGGAAGGCTGAGACTCATCGCTCTAAGTGATAACCAGGAAGAGGGAATGGGAAGTACCATGATAGAGTAATCTCCTGCCTGAGTAATGAGACTATCAAACCAAGGGATCCTGGCAGAGCCAAGAGGTTGTTGTTTGTTTATTTGATTGGTTGATTGGTTAGTTGGTTTTGTTGTCTTTTCTGACACAGAAATCAGGAAAGTTTGATTGGAGTCGAGTCACTAGAGGACAGACTCTTAGCAGGCTAGAGCTAAAGATCTAGGTAAGTTTAAACTGAATGTGCAGGGCTGGAGAGAGTGTTTAGAGATTAAACGTGCTTGCCCATACCGAGAACTGGAGCCTGGTTCCCAGCCCCAACATTGACCAGCACACAAACACATCTAACTCAAGCTACAGGGGATTCAGCACCCTTTCCTTGACTCTGTGCACCCCACAGGCATGGGCTCACACATGTACACTGGCACAGAGACACAAATTTAAAAATAAAGTAAATCTTTTTTAAAAAATTAGGATCTAGAGAGACTTTGCTATTTCTTGAAAACCCGAGTTCTGGTCCCAGCACTCATGAGTGGCAGTTCACAACAAAATGCAAGTTCAGTTCTGTAGGACTGACACCCTCTTCCGGAACTCTCACACATGGAGTATACACTCACATAGAGACACACATAATGAAATTTACCCAGATTAATAAAAATATTTAAACTCAGTGTTCAAAGTGCAAGTCAGATGTTTTCCTCAGTTACTCTCTAGCTGTAATTATATTTTTACTGTTTAAGAATTTCATGCATGCATAGAATGTGTATTGGATAAATCTACCTTCCGTCTCCTTTCCTTCCCTCTAATGCCTCTCCTTCTCACACATCCCTTTTCTCCCACAACTTCATGTTCAAAATGCTCACACATGCGTGGCCTACACTCACACAGACACATGCATACACATGAATAAAATTTTTACAAAAATGAATTAAAATATTTAAGCTTATATTCAAAGTCCTCAGGCATGAGTGTAGCTTTGTGCATTTTCTATCGTAATTCTGCATAATCCAAGCTGGCTTCAAAAACTTCCTTTCAAAAAAAAAAAAAAAGATAACGTTACCTGTCTGATCCTCCAGCCTCCAGTTCCTGAGAGCTTGGTATTGGGGTGCAGCACCAATGCCAAATGTATGAGGTGCTAGGGATCAAAGCCAGAGCAACATGCATGTTAGCTGAGATATTTAGTTTTAATTTTTAACCTGACATAGCAAAGGATCAGCTGGGGTGAGTGTCAGTGACGTCTTGTGTACATCAGGTCAGCCTGTGGGAGTCTGTGGGATAAAGCAGGCAGTACCATTCCCTGGTTTTAGGCCTTGGACTGTATACCAGTAGAGCAAGTTGGCTGAGCACTAAATATGCAAGCATGTCTTTTCTGTCACTTCAACTTTTATGCCTTCAACTTCCTGTTGCTTAAACTCACCTGCACCAATTGCACATAATCCAGAATTGAGAGTTAAAGCCATTCCTTTCTCCTTTAAGTTGCATTTTGTCAGAGTATTTATTTCATCAAGGAAATGGAAATTAAAATATAGCAGTAGGCAAGTACTCTACCAATAGTGCTACATCACCTACCTTTGGCTGACATTTTAGATCTACCAATAGACTGCTAAGAAGACATTTGATGGGGTTAGAATATACTAGAATCAATGGGTCCTTTGAATTTTTGGCTAGAATTCAGGAGAATGGGGCCCTAGGGAATTTGTATGATGATGTTGGCTGTGGAGGTGGTGATTAGACTAGACAGAAATTTAGAAGATGTAATGGAAAGAATTTGCTGAAGAACAATAACAGTCTTGGAAGCAAAGAGGAGCGATGTTCCTCTGGTTTTAGTTGAATAAACAAAGAATGGCTGTTCCTATTTAGTGACATAAGGAGCTAGGCATCAAGTGTTAAAAATACTCTTTTTTCAATATATTGTACTTGTGCTATCCTGCAGATATTCAGATGACAGTACCAAGTACATTGTGGCATCTGTTCAAGGTTCTCTGTGGTATATCCAAGTACATACAACACAGCCGGGGGTCATAAACCACAGGATCCAAGAGCTCCACGATTTCTGGATGCCTTCGCATGGATCCTACTGTCCCACCATTGAACACCATAAAAGGTATTTCTTGGGGGGGGGGCACACTTTCCGTTGGTGCATCATTGGTTAGTCATATACACTCCAGTTACCATGGTTACCACAGTGACTATAGGACTAACCATGGCCTTCAGGTTCCCTGTTCATGTGGGAAGCATTTGGATATTTAAACACTTCAGAAGTTCTAAAGACTTCAAAGTCTTGCAAGAAGTCAGAAAAGAAGTCACTAGGTTAGACACAAAGTGACCCTAATTACATGAAGAATGCCATCTTTTCCTTTGTGTTCCCCAAAGAGAAAAGATTTCTGTGCAATAGAGCAGAGAAAATAGACCGCAATCAATTGGGCAGAGTCATTTAGAATAAAAGATGGCATTTCATCTGTTCCTGCCTTTTGCTCCGAAGTGATGGAGTTTCGACTGTGAGACACTCAGAAACTGGGGTATGCCATCCTTTATGGAACCTCTGTTATATCTTCAGACGAGAGTGTTGTCTAGCTTTCCCAATGTCATACATCGTATATCTACTAAATTCTAATATTATTCTTTTGATCTCTGTCGTGCATACATTTTGTGATCTAGCTACAGACCACCCGGTTTGGCTGATCATTTCTAACAATCTTTATTTATTTATGTGACTGCCTCCTCTACTTCCTCCACAGATATGTGTTACTAAGCACTTGACAAGGATTCATTGAAGGACTTCATTATAGTCAATGGGAGTCAAGTGAAAATATATGAGACATCCTCTTAAAATGAACTCAAGGTGGAACATTTCTACTTGGCCATAGGACACTGCCAATCTACCTGTCAATACCATGTGTCACCAATAGCAGATGCTTAAGAAAAGAACAGGGACCTGGCAATTCCTGGCAGGGACAGCAAAGCTTACCTTAGACCTTGGCTCTATTTCCAGCACTGCTTAAAGCTGACACAGTGGTGTAAACCTTTAAACCCTGCACACAGGAAGTAGAGGCAGGAGGATCAGAAGTCATCCTCAGCTACAAAGAGAATTCATGTCCAGACTGTAATAACTGAGATTCTAATTCCTTGAAGAAAGGAGAGAAAGGAAGGGAGGGAGGGAGAGAGGGAGGGAGGAAGGAAGGAAGGAAGGAAGGAAGGAAGGAAGGAAGGAAGGAAGGAAGGAAGGAAGGAAGGAAGGAAAATGAAGAATATAAGTTGAAGGAGTTTCAGTACAAGGTCACAACAAATGGTGCCAAAGTGTCTCTGAGGTTAAATTCTAGTTTTTAAAATCATTTTTGCCAAGACACTTAGAATCTTATATCATTTTTATGCTTCCAACCAACATCTCAATTAATAAGATCTACTTTTTCTTAGCTCACCCCAGACCTCAAAAGACCACGATCATTTTAAAGGAGACAAAGGGGTGAAAAAAATAAATCCTGATGGTCACAGTACACCCCGAGATAATTCTGGATGTTGGAGATGTTAACCCTGATGTAAATGTGTAACAGTTCAGTTTCTATCTAAAAGGCTGAGTGGGAAAGTGTATGATTTAGTTTTCCTTTCTACTCTTCATATTCTTATCGGAAAAATTAGGGTGAGCCAGGTGGATCCCAGGTGAGATATTTGTCAGCAGTCCTCACTCCCTGAGTTAGGTCCACATGGCACACATGGTGGAAGGAAATAACCCACAGTTTGCTGTGTCCTCTGACCTCTATAATGTACCATGTCATATGTGCCACCCTCCCCCAAATAAGTCAAAATATAACTTATAAAAATGTTTTATCTTTAAAATGAGATGTGGACTATAACATCTCTAAGAAACATTTAAACCTCATAATTATAGAATCACTGACATCAGACATATTTTTAGACTCTCCTTTGTCCTCTAATGTCCACTATTGAGGGATACCCTGGGAATTGATCCTGTAGAATATCCCACAGGAGCCTGGGAAGATGGCTCGGTGGCTAAGTGCACTTGCTACACAAGCATGAGGATCACCGTTCTAAATCTCCAGCACCCATGTAAAAAGCTGGGCAAAGCTAATGCCGTGGGGATCACATACAGGAGAGCTCTGGGGCTGGCTGCTGTCAGCATGGCTCCAGGCTTACTGATGAGCCCTCTCTCAAGAGATAAGTCAGAGAATAGTGAAACAGGACACCCAGTGTTCTCTTCAGGCTTCCATAGGTTCATATGAGTACCCATACATATGAGTGGACATACACACACATGCATATGCATAGGCATATCACACACACACACACACACACACACACACACACACACACACACACTCACCCCAACATATAGTTTATGTAATCTGGAGCTAGAAGCAAAGAAGTTTACATTTCTTTTATTTCAATAATTTTACCCTTCTATGTAAGTACATAGAAGGTCTCTTGTTTGATTTCTCATACCCATGTAGAGTGTGTGTGTGTGTGTGTGTGTGTGTGTGTGTGTGTGTGTGTGTGTGTGTGTTGTTGTTGTGGTGGTGGTGGTGGTGGTTATTGTGTATAGGTGTGGTTGAGCATGCACCACAGCGTACTTGTAGAGGTTAGAGAACAACTTTGGTGGAGGCGGAGTCTCTTGTTCACTGCTCTGTATACCAGGCGAGCTGGCCTGTGGATTCTCCTGTCTCTGACTCTCATCTCACCAAAAGAGCCTAGGACTGCAGAACTGTGCTACAGAGTCCGGCTTTGTAGGTGTTCTGGGAATCCAGGTGCCGGTCTTGTGCTTTGACGGCAAGCATTTACCTATTGAACCCTCAAATTCTGCAGCCCAAGTTTTACCTTTCTACACCCATATATTCACCCTAGAGCTATATATTTGCCATGCTTATATCTAATGGGACCGACTAGTAGAGGTCACTCATGTGTCTGCAGCTATGAATGAATGACAAACCAGAAAAGAATGTCCCAGAAGATATCTATGTTCTTCCCACAAACATTAAAGAGGAAAATTTTAGTTCAATTAAGTGGTTAGAATTAGTATTTTTGAAAGATTAATGGGTTAAAATAATTCTATTTAACTAAAGTTCTTAAAGGCCAGCTATTGGGAAAAAGCACTGGGGAACGTGGGTGGTACCCTTCTCTTCTAGCTAATGAACAAAGTTTTGTTCCAATTAAAATTTACCTATAGTGACATTTGTCTAGCTAAAAACATTTCACCTGTGGCTGATCCTGGAAGATGAACCAGGAATCTTCACTGTGAGCTGGAAAGATATTAATCTCAGGGACAGCTCCAGACTCCCAGAGATGGACCTAGAATCTGTAGAATCAGGATCTGACCTTTTCACTATTTTCCCGTAAACTTAACTCTCCAAGTACAGTCAACATGAACTCTGGGCTCTTATATGTATTGTGAGCCTCATTTCCTACCCTTCCTATGTGTTCTACTCAATAATCTAGCCTGTCTGAACCATTATCTACTTTAATGATAACTGACTTTCTTTCTTCTGTCTCTTTTACTCACTTCTCTGTTTCTCTCCATACTTACCCATCTACTTCCTGTTTAGATTATCAGGGCCTCAAGATGCCTTCCCCCATCAAGAGCTGTTATTATTTATCCACTTAGCACTTGTCAGGGATACTGACTCATTTGGATCCTCATTGTGTTCAAGATCAACAGGTACCCTCTAATCACACAGAATTCCCCTTCACAAACACTTGAGTCCCTAAGCAACTGAAACAGGGAAGACTAAACACATGCCTCTGTCATTCAGGATAATGGGCATACTGGCCTCCTGTAAGAGGAAGCTTCTGATTTCATCCTTTATTGTTAAATCTTCTAGAGGATATGTATATATACATAAATCCATACATATATACATACATACACACATATTACATAATATATACAGGCTTACATGTATGTTTAAATACACATAGATGTGTGTATGTATATATATATGTATATGTGTATATGTATGTATGTATATATGTATGTATATATCTATGAATATGTAATCTTGCCAAGCTATCTTTCTTTGATCAGAAATGTCTACAGTAAGTGCAGTTTCTCTGCCCTGATTCTATCATTATCTCAAAAAAGTTATTTAAGTAAAGAGCTCATCTATTAAAGACAGTAAGTACTTTCATGCTATTTGCTTTCCATTAAAACAAAGTCGAATCCATTTTTCTTAGGGCAAAATTCTGAAAACCAGAGTTGTGAGAAGTGGTGTTTTTTCCATCTAGCAGCCATGATTCATTTTAGAAATTAAGGTATTTCTAATGAAAAAACCTGACCAAAGTGCGAGAGCTGACAGTCCCCGAAGCAATGCCCAATTCATTCAAATCAGCAGCAACTGTGTCTGTCATGCTTAACCCGGGTTTCAAAGCAGCCAGCAGGGATCTGTCTCCATCTGATTCGAGACTTTCCTCTTCACTAAAAGAGAAAGATGTTTAAGAAGCAAGCTGTATTGTGATGTACAAAAGCTCCTCACCCTTGAGAACAGTTAGCATGTCTGTTATCACAAGCTGGGAGACATACAGTCATTTTTTTTTTTTCAGATGTTGTCTACATATTTTGGAAGCAATGTATTTAATTCTGTTAAGGCCAAGAAGGGCTTAGTATAGTTTAGAAATCAAGTGTTGAAATCTGTTGCTTGGGAAGACACAATAGTTTATATTATTCTTGCTTCGTTCGTTCAAGAATATTAACTGAGTACTTACTAAGCACCTGACAGTGGTTGTGACAGATGCTAAGATTAACAAAAGTAAAATATAGGAATTTCCAAAGAGGCTAATAAGAGCTAGTGGAGATGCTTACATTGATATACAATTACAGCTAAGAAGATCCACTGTTCCTTAAGCGGTATAGAAAACCATGTAAGAACAGATGATTATCTGAACATCTAGGTGTCCGACTAAGGTAGTCTGAAAACTATCCCTAAGAAAATTTCCTCAGGAGACATTAATAATGAGCTTTTAGCACTTGACCTCTTCTGAGAAAGGAATGTCACTTTTCTTTGAGGGTGTGGCCACCAGTAGGTGGCCCATTCCCTAGTGGATGACCTCACACCCATGAGCATCTAGGAAATGCTAATTCCACTCAGCTGAACAGGTAAATAAATAGGACCTGGAGTTTGAAGGGAAATGTGCTGGGGAATTCTGTGGGCAGATTTATTGGAGAAGTTATGCATGGATTGATTAAGATACATCATTTACATGTGTCTGAAATCTTCAACATGTAAAATTTAAATATTATTAAAATATATAAAAGAGAAAGGGAGTTGCTAAGAGAACTACATCAGGGTAGCATCAATGGGTCAAAGAAAGGGGAAGAGATGTGACTCAGTGATTAAGTCACTGGCTACTCTTAAAGAGGACCAGGGTTCAATTCCTAGCTTCTACATGGCATTTAAGAAGCACCCACACCTCCAGTTTCAGGAGATCCTATGCCTCCATCTGACCTTCATGGACATCAAGCATACACATGCTGTTTGTACTAAATGCAGGCAAAATTCTCACACATAAAACAAAATGAGTAAATGGGGCAAAAGAAACAAGAAACACAGAAGGAGAGATGCAGTTTGAAAACTTTATCTGTACCATGATGCAACTTCTCTTCAAGAGAGCCACATGCCCGATCTAAGAGCTGACCCATGTACTAAACATCATGGTAATGTGGCACTGGGATTAGTTGCATTTTATATTTGATGCTTCTTTAGACACCATTTGAATACATATCCCTTCTACCACCCAATTTTTCAGTACTAGTCCATGATAAAATTATGCAGCTGTACCAAACTTGAAGGTACTTTTCAGCTCCCTGTAGACTTGAAAATGAGTTTAGCATTATTATAGTTAATAATAATTGCAAATAAAATCCCAGCATTTATGCCATAAAATTGATTCTCACTCTACACCTCTCTATGAAAACATCAAATGCCTTTAAAATTGCTAATAGAACAAATTATAACACAAAGCACTTACATAGTGTTTTTTGTTTGGGGAGATAATTTAAGTTTATTGCCTTTATGTTCCGGGGAAGAAAAACCTCAGCAGGGTTAATTGTCTTCCCTAAGCCATGTGATTCATTGTGGTAGAGAATAGTGGAAATTCAACATAAGGCTGTCCATCCAAATTAAAAAATATATAACCTTTTAGTAGGGAGTAAGGCTAGCATTGCAGATTATTTTTGTTGCCAGTGGGAAATGTAAAATGAGTAAACAAAAACATCGAAGTGCTAGGTCAAATTTACAAGAAATAGGGTTGCTTAAAAGGTAAATCCCAGGCTGGAGAGATGGCTTAGTAGTAAAGAATATTTGCCAGAAGATCAGGGTTCAATTCCCAGCAGCCATGATAGGTAGCTGACACCTGCCTATAAATTCAGGGGATGTTCTCTTCTGGCCTCCCTAGGTTACACAGAGAGAGACGGGGGTTGGAGGAAGAAGGGAGGAGGAGGAGGAGGAGGAGGAGGAGGAGGAGGAGGAGGAGGAGGAGGGGGAAGGTTGGGAGGGAGGGAGGGAGAGGGAGAGGGAGAAGGAGAGGGAATTGTTTTTTAACAAAAATGAAAATGGCTTTAGTGGATAGTCTATCAACCAGCTGAAATTTAGCTTCACTAATGAGATCACATTCTGTGTCTGCCCCTGGGATCCCAGGCTTGTCAGTGATGATGGACTTTAGTCCTGTTATGTACTGCTGCCAACTCTCATCCGCCCACCTGGCTTGTATCTAAGGCCAAAGAGCTTTCATGAAGAGGAGGAAGGCCATGACAATCAAATGTACTTTGGCAATGTTTATGTGCAACCAGAAAGAAGAGAGAGATTTGTATTCTTAGGAAAATAGATAACTCTGGAAACCATCACGTTAAGCAAAATAAGCCAGACTCAGTAAGAGAAATGTCAAACGTTTTCTCTCACACATGGAGTACACACTAAATTTATGACATTAGTCAGATTTTGTACACATGATATTGTGTATAGATTACATATACACATATATATTATTAGATAGATTTTCATATGACATCAAAGTAGAAGGCAAACTAGGAAAGATTCTAAAGTGGAAAGAAGAATATGAAAGAGTAATGAGAGCTAATGTTAACATTACATGTTTTCTCTCAGTTGTTATGTTCAAATCTAAATCAGTGTGTACTGTGTGCACATGTGTGTATGCATACATATGTGTATGTATATATGTGATGTGTGCGTGTATATATGTATATAAGTGTGTATTTATATTTGTAAATATAGTGTGTATGCATATGTGGCATGCATATGTATATAGTGTGAGTTTGTGTGTGCGTGTGTGTATGCATGCGCAAGTGTGCACACACATGGGTGCATACTATGTTGAAAATAGAAGAGTGTTCACTCTTGGGAGCATGAGGACTGAGCGGGAAGAAAAGAAAGAAGAATATGAAATTAACAGAGGGACGGATATGAGTAAAGTACAATAAGACGATGTGTGGAAATACCATAGTGAAATCCTTATTTCATAACCTAACTAAAAACAAACTATTTTTTTAAAGAGGAGGGAAGCTTGTCCATTACACTTTCTGCCTACCTTGGCTTGTGGTAACCCAAAATTGCAAAGTGCGATGACCAGATGACCCCCAAATAATATCAAAATCTGTTGAAAGCCAAACAAAACATCAATACAGGTCTTTGAGACATTTAATATGGATTTAAAACATGGTGTGAGAATCCCAACTATTTCTTATTAAATTCTACAAGACACAATTAGCCCATCCTAGAACTGATAGGCCTTAAGATTTCTTTAGTAACCAACAATTATGTATTCAAAATATGCTGTGTGAAAAATCTGGTGTCAAAGATCCCTGCAAAGAATGAGAACTTGGATCTAAGAGAGCTCATGCTATCAATGATGTGACAGAACATTCTAAAACTGCCATGCTTCTATGATATCCAAAATGGTAAGTTTTTACGTGGAGACCAAACCCAAGAATGTATTACGGTCAAGACATTTCAATTGGTGTTTTAGAAACTTCATTGTGCTTCAGAATCACCTGAAAGACTACAACTGGAGAGTTTTTTTTTTTAATTTATCTTTATTTTATGTGCACCACTTGCATTCAGTGCCTGTGGAGGTAAGAGAGCACCTGGTCTTCTGGAACTGTCGTTACAGATGGAAATGAGCTGCCATGTGGGTTCTGAGAACCAAACCCAGGTCATCTGCAAGAACAACCAATGCATCTTAATTGCTGAGCCATCTCTCTAGCCCCTGGGTGTTTGGCTTCTGAGTCCTACGAATGTTAATGCTGCAGGTGTGAGAATCTGCATTCTGGTCTTGGCTTATTAAGGCAACCACAATGACATATCTCAGGTATATTTTTGGTTTTTTGTTTTCTGTTGTTGTATGTTTTTTCATTTTTTATCACCATCAATGTCTCCAGTGGATAATGGGGAGACGACTCAGTGTCTAAGTATACCTGCTGCTCTTTCAGAGTTCCCTCTTCCAGCCTCTGTAGACACCAGTACCCCCCCACACACACATGCATACACACACAAAATCTAAAAAAAAAAAAATGCAATATCCCCACTAACTGACCAAAACAAGAATTTCTAGGCAATCACTAAGACATTAATTTTCAAAACAGAAGGTAAATTATTTATTTTTAACATGTTTAAATGTAATTCAACAATACCTTGCATGAGAACGCTTCTTCAAATATAAAGCTACAGTCAAACATTATAAATATCAGAAGCGTTTTTATAAGGAAAAGCTATAAAAAACAGATATAAAAGTGGCCAATCGTAAGTATCCTTTTCACTATAAGAATAATAATAAAGCTTTGATTTATTTCTTTTAAAACAGTTGAATTTATACCCCTCAAAAATAAAATTGTGCTATAACCATCTACATTTTAAATACTATATAATAAATTCAAATTGTAAATGGATATAAATTTGTCATTAGTGGAATTTCTAACCTATAACCCTTTTCATGCTCTGGACAGATTCTTTCCACATTAAGGTTATGAGCATGCTATATTAGTATAATTAAACAAGGCAGACTGTTTCTAGGAAAGGGGTAAATTGATATACAATAGTCTCTGTTTCTGGTTTTTCTGACAATTCTCTTTTGTCTTGTGCCATAGAATACTGCTTAGCAAGGTGACTTATTCCAAAAGAAACCCTGTAATATCTGTAGAGTTCAGCCATGTCTTTAGTCACTGCAGAGTCACCACTGGAAGTTCTACCTTCAGCATGTGTTTGCATAAATGGTAAACCAACACAATAAAATATAGACACGTTGTATGTATAATCTTTGCCTTTATGGTTTCAAATGAGTTTTAACTTAAGGAACTCATACATGTTTTATATCATGGTGACACAACAACCTTTCTTTACATACTCTTAGAGTTATGAATTCCTGTGGATATCATTAGCATATGTAATTTTGAGATATTGTTAAATTACTAAATTATAACACTAGCTCATAGATCATGTCAAATTGATATAACCCCATCCTGTAGATTAGAAGATTGGATTGACAGCCAGTGAGATGCTAGTGGGACAATTACATTGCAGTCTGGCTATTCAGTTTGTCCTATTGTCACATTAGAAAATACTTGTTTCTTAGGGGCCAGAGAGGTTGTTCAGAGGTTAGAGTATTGGTCTCCACACTCAACAACAGGGGTTTGAGTCCTGCAACCCACAGCAAGGTGTAATGGGAGACCTGAGCCAACTCTTCAGAGGCGTCTACTCACCTCAAAATACGTGGCATGCATACTTCCCCACTCTATATTATGAACAATAATAATGATGATGATGATGATGATGATGATGATGATGATATTTTTTATTTCTGGACCACTATATGCTCATGGTCCCTAAAGACTGAAGAAAACACATTGTGATAAGATTTTCCTTCTCTATCCATGTATATTTTTAATTGAATTTACTTAGTATTGACACACAATACTGACACATGAAACATGACAGTGTGACTGGCATGAAAATATTAGCTCCTCCAGCCAAGCATTTTGTCCTGTTTCCTTGTCCTAGGATTTGGAGACACTGACTTAGAAGTCTTAAGCAGTGGAGGAAAGGACATTACTCAAAACTACTATGTAACCATCAAGTGCAATTGCTACAAACACAATTTGTTACGGTAAGGAGCACTCTGAAGCTGATTAAGAACCGAAGGACTCTTTCTAACTAGTATATATTCCATCAGGACATGGAAGAAAACAACGTTTTATTTTACTTTTTAAATATTTTTGTCTGTCTGTCTGTCTGTCTGTCTGTTTGTTTGTTTGAAGGGATGCACCACACACATGGCACCATGGGCATGGAAAGGTCAGAGGACAACTTGCAGGGATTTGTTCTTTCCTTCCAATACATGGGTTCTGGGAATAGATTTCAAGTTGTTAGCAAACACTTTTATCTATTGATCCACTTCACTGGCCCAAACAGAACTTAGAGACCTTTCAGTGTGGGATTTGGAAGCTGGGTATGGCTTTGGTGAAAATAAACAGGGGGGCTCTACAAAGGGAGACTAGAGAGAGGGGGCTTGCTATGAGAGTGTCCTAGGTGGGAATAGGACTGTTTCCTGCTGTGCTTTAGAGTGTTCTTAATACACTTTAGTGCAAATGATTTACCACTTAGGAACCACAAATTATAATTAAATCACTCAAAGTTTCTAACTTCAGGGGCCCAGCATGATTGCTCAGCAATGCATGTGCTTCTCACCCCTGGCATCCTGAGTCCAAATCCCAGCCCGAGAACTCAGGGGAAGACAGGAGGATTCACAAAGTTGTCCTCCAATCTACATACATGTATAAACCTATTGAGCACGTGTGTGTGTGTGTGTGTGTGTGTGTGTGTGTGTATGTGCGCACACACACAAGCGTGCACCCACATGTGCACACATACACACACAATTTTTAAAACTTCTAACCTCAAAGAAACACATAATATTCTTTTACTTCTTTTTAGACACACCAGATATGTTAAAATGTGAAAGATACTTACAAAATATAATCTGCACATTTAAGAAACAAAGTTTGGGGCTGGAAACCTGGTTCAGTAGATAAAAGCCATTACTGACATTCTCAAGAACTAGAGCTGCACTTGACAGCTTAAACTAACTAGCCTGTAACTCCAGTTCCAGGGAAGCTGATGCACCCTTCCCAACCGACACAGGCCCTGGAACACATGCTGTATACACAGGTAAACATGGAGACACTTGAAACAAAAATAAAATCTAAAGCATAAATGGGGGGAAAGGAGAAATTCAACTGCCTTTCCCCTTAAAAGACAAACAAAAAAGAAAACTTTTAATTTTGTAATCTCACCAGAAAAAGTGCTTTAAAAGTACACTTAAGATTTAACTAGAAGGATGGATTTGCTTTCAAGATATCCAAGAAAAACCAAGGCAGCAAACACAACACTATCACGTAATTTTTCAGAAACCAAGTTCATAATATTACCATGTTCATATCTGCATTTTGCCTTCTCAGATAGTTTCTGGAACTTTCTATTATAGATTGTAGTGGAAAGTCCTTTCCTTTTTGTTTTAATTCTTGTGAGCTAACTTGTTTGTAAGCCATGTAATCATTTCAAGGAAAGCTTCACTGAATTTTGCAAGTTCTGCATTGGGAGAGTGGTTTATGAGTGTGTTCCCCACAGCACTCCATCCAAAGCGAACTGGAAACCTGCTGGGCACCTCAATTTCACTGTTTTTGCTCATTCTTTCTTACCAATCATGAATATAAGAACAGGTTGGCTGCAGTATGTCACAAAACTTGTGTCAAAGAATGGGTGCTGGGGCTGGAGAGATGTTCAGAACTTAAGAGTAATTGATAATTTTGCAGAGGACCTGTGTTTGGTTCCTAGCACCCACAGCAAGTGACTCATAATCTCTGGTAACTCCAAGGTCAGGGAACTTACCTTTCCTTTGCCTCTGAGAAAACTCCCACACATATGCACACAAACACATACAGGTATATATTCATGCACATAAAGAAAAATGAAAAGCACAGGGTAAACTGGTAGGATTGGACAATAGCCAAAATATCAAAAGTGAATGTCAAATAACCCAAATGATGCCTTCCACCATTCCAACTCCGAGCCTTCCCCACTTCTCCAGATCTTCCACAAACATGACCACAAACAACTTTCCCTGGCAACAGTGGCTGAGTTTGATCATCTGCAGACCTTGTAACTCTTCAAGCTGTAGGTATGGGACACACACACACACACACACACACACACACACACGCACACACACACACACACACCTTTCTTTGTGGTTTCGGATTTGTACTTTTCACCTGTCTTTAGTTAACACACTCCCACTGCCCACTCTTTTTAACATTAGTTGTGCCAGAGACAAGCAGACATCATTTCCTGTAATGACAAATAGGAGGAACTCCCTAGAGCGTCATTGCACTCTGGCTACATGAGAAAAGCCCCTGAAGCTTCTAGAATATCTTTCTAAAGTAGAGCAATGTACAACTTTTTCAGAATCTGCATATTTTCAGAGTGCTACCCTGGGTTGTGATTATCTTCAGGCTAATACCCTTCCACCAAAACGTTTGACTTAGAGTTGTCAGATAAGTTTAATGAGGGGGAAATTAACCTTAAACAATCACAAATGACACTAAGTTTCCAAAAGTTCAAAGAGTGTTTTAATCTCCAGTACATTATAGCTTTCCAAAAACCCTCCCAATCTTAGGGGTTTTTTTTCCCCTTAGGTTGTTATTGCATTTTGCTCCTGGGCTAATGCATTACCTAAATATAGACAGCCATTTTTAGTATAAATTCCAAAAGCCATAAATGTTTCATAATTGAGGACATAATTCGAAGTAAGAGAGCTTTTTCCACTCATCCCTTTTTATGGTTGCAAATTGGAAAATACTCAAGTAATTACTCCCTTAATAGTTCAATGCTGGCAACTCTACTTTATGAGCCTCACAAGCATCTTTGCCCACCCCCAGGGTAGTATAGGGGGTTACAGAAGAGAAAAACTTAACTTAAACAATTAACCAAATCACCCAGCACTCTGATGCAAGATTCTTTCATTAATCCATTAATAAAATGCACTACTAAGTGGTTGGTCGTCCAGTTTTTATGATGCTTTTGCATTTCAATTCAATGGCTGCAGTTGGGGTAAAAACCCAACGTCTGCACGATCAGCAAGCTGAAGAAAAGCCCTGATTCTAGAAACATTTTCTTTCCTGCTCCACAGTTCGTCTGAGAGCACTCAATGCCAGCGAACTAATAAGAGAAGTGATTTCTGAGTCCCAGAAAATACAGTGCATTTGTGTCTACCCAATAAAGAGAAAAGCAAATGAAGTGATTGATTCCTATGACCTCAAAAGCATAAGCAGTAAGCCACTGGTCATTTTATGGCTTCTAAACAAAGGTAGCTTAGACAGTTTGTAATTCTACCCCCAGTTCAGACTCCAGCACTTATTTCCTACTGGAGTTTATATATCACAATGCAGAATGTCATCTGTTTTATTTCTTGGCATTGCTCCTTGGTGGTAAGCTTATATAATTGACGAATGTAGGGATCTTATAAGCAGAGAACAATTTAAATCCTAAAGCTCAATGTTTCCTTTCTAAACGTGGACACGTTACAGAAAATCCAACACTGACAAAAAGATTCTGCCTTGGCCATTAGAGTGGGTGTAAATTATCTGGATTTGGACTCTATGTGACTTCAGTTAACCTGCTTTGTTTATATGACTTCAGTTAACCCCCTCTGTTTATATGTGATGAGAGTCTAATTATACACTGTTGACTGCATCCTGGAGACCTCGGTGCCTTTAAAATGTAACTGCAGATAAATAGAGTAAAATATTCAGTTTATGGTCTATTTGTTGCTAAAAGTCACCAAGAAAGGGCAGGCAAGTTCATGAGAAAGAAATATTGTTGAAAATTATATTCCTCTTGTAATTATAGTCAATGCAGCATTGTTAAGGGCCAGAGATAAAAAACAAAAAAAAGACCTGTAAATCATAAAATGTTAGGCTTCTTGGATTCCAGCACCTTAGTTAAAGGTGTGCACCCGTGGCAGTAACAGGAGGTGGCCTGTAAGGTTATCATTGTGTTTGTAAAAGACTTTGAGAGGTTCCCACCACTTAGGCGCAAGATGTCAAGTAACCATACAGATAAAATCCAGGTCAAACCCAGCAAGGCAGGGAACATTTCTCACTAGAATCATGCAACTCCCATGGATAGTCATGTATATATCACTATGAACTAGAACAGAAAACAAAATCCCGAGCTTTCTAATTTACTTTCAATTATGTTTTTCAGAAAATAATCTCCAACTTTATTTCAACTCATTTATCATCATCACCACCACCACCATCATCATCATCATCATCATCATCATCAGACTGGTATTAAAGGGTAGGTCTTTTCATTCCACTGGTTCAAAGTCAGATGTAAATGGATGTTTTTACAGTCATTTGCACACTCACTGGTATGACTTTTGTACAAACACCAGTTTAATGGTCATGATAAGGAGTTCACTTTTCACAAACTCTAAAACACACATGATGAGAAGATGAAGTGCCCAGATTTAGAGCCAATGAAATGTTTCCTGTTTCAAGCAGTTCACAAATTCATCTCCAGTTCCCTCAAGAAAACCGACACACATAGAAACTCTTCTAGACACTCACTGAAGTTTATTCCTGAAACATACCACAAACAGATTCTCAGCCAAAGAATAAAAATGCAGCTATCGGTATAAAAGAAGCATCTATGGAAACTGCTGTCTCCAGTCTACATACATGAGCAAACAGAGCCACTTTCCTGAAATCAAGCCTTCAACAGAAACTCAAACCAACAGGGTTTTCTCCACCAGCAGTCCCTGCTGAACCAGTGCCTGCAAGCAATTTAGACGCACGAAGTCACCTGTGCAGAATCAGAGAATAGCAACAAAACCAGAGCCTACCTTGATGGTTTTGGAGGGCTGACACTTGATGGGATGGGACACGCTGGCCGTTTGGTTCATATTTCAGGACCCTGGACAGTGCACGACCCACAGGCAGAGTTCCAAAACACACCAGAGATCGAGTCTCCCCTGCTGGACTTGAGCAAGGGGCTGCTGCTGTTGCTGCTGTCTCTGCTGCTTCTGTTGCTGCTGCTGTCTTACTCTGCGGGCTGAAACGCTGTCAGGCTGGAGGGATCCGCAGCTCACTTAGGCCTAAATAAAGCATTTACTTGGTTCATCATTCTCAGAGCTCTTGGCAATATGGGATAGAAAGCCGACTGTTTAAATTCACTTGCACGGTATCTTTTCAGTACTGAGTTGTGACAGATCTACAGGGCAGCCAATAGTCTTGGCTCTCATGCTCATTTCAAAGGGACGAGTACCAGGAAATATACAGAGATCAATTGCAGTACTACAGTTTAAAGGGCCACTCTCTCAACAACCCTGGCACTACCAGATTATACATATTTTGCAGTACAAAAATAATTCTCCTTCCTCTCACTTGCTTTCTTTGATGATTTTTTTCAGGAAACCATTATTAACCTAATAATAAATTTTACCTACTTCTTCTTAGTGCTATCAGAACAACAGTAAATGAGGAGAAAGACCTGTTGATGGTGGTAAGGTTTTAAAGCTTTATATCTGTATGGTGAGATACTTGCATTGCCTATGGATAATTAAGCTACTGGTCTTTCTGTAAGCTGTAGAAAGCTAAAGGCATGTATGAAGTTTTACAAACAGTATAATTGTTGCATATTCACCACAGCTTAAAATGTCTTCTGATTTCTTGTTATATTTTTTTGTTAGCCATAGATCACATTTATTTATTCATAGTTATTGAGATCACATTTTTTTTGAGAGACTGGAACAGACTCACCCATTCAGTCACATGTAGTCGCTTCTTCAATTCAATGTCATTGTGGAAAAATAAATCGTTAATATTTTCTTGTGGGAGAAAAGCTCTCTCCTCATGCATTCTTGTGCTCGTGGCAGCATTGATCAGGGTGAATATTCTCATATGGGCATAGAGGACCTAGGAATCTTGAGAAAGTGGAAAATACCACTTCACTGGTCTTTATTATGAAATATTTTATGTAATCCAGACTGGATGTTACCTCTCATGTGGATTTCTGTATGTGTGTGGATCCGCATGTGACACAGGGCAAGTGTGGAGATTAGAGGACAACTCAGGAGAGTCACTTCTCCTCTGCCGCCATGTGGATATCCCAAGGATAGAACTCAAGCTTCTAGACATGGCAGTAAGTGCCTTCCCCCACTCACTCACCTTGCCGACCTAATCAGAAACACATCCTGCTGATGAAATACTACATTTGAACTGTGTGACAGTTTATGACAGCCCATAATATCACTGATAAAGAATAATAAGAGAAGGAGTAAATGAACAAGTTTGGTAAAATACTTAGATGTAAAAATGCTTATGTAAGCATCCATTTTCTCTTCTAAAACATAAAGGTGCTTCAAACATTCTATAAATTAGTCTACATATATCTGAAGATGTCTAACACCACAGAGATTAACAGCACAAAATTTTAAACAAATGGATAAAATCACTGAGTTTTAAAAAATGGAAACAAGGGGCTGGAGAAATGACTGAAAGGTTGACAACATTGGCTACTCTTTCAGATGACTCAGGTTCAATTCCCAGCACCCACCTAATAGCTCATAATTGTCTTTAACTCCATTCCTAGTTCATCTAATGCCCTCTCCTAGCTTATGTGGGCATCGGGAGCACAGGTGGTACACAGACATACATGCAGGCAAAACACTAATCCACATAAAGTAACACGAAAATAAAGATGGACGGAGAGGCCTGAGCAGGTAAAGACACTAATCATCAAGTCTGGGAACCTGAACTCAATGGAAAAAGGAGAGAACAGATTCCTGCAAATTGTCCTCTGAAACTTCACATGCAGGTCTTGAAACATGTGTGCCTGCACATACACATACACACAATAGATAAATAACAAATATTTAAAACAGAAAAGAAATAGAATCAATAAGCACCAGAAGAAAGGCCAAGTTCAAAACACCATGTAACCACACAGCAGAGCACAACAAGAGGAGCAACATGTGTTGTGGCATGAGCTTTGCACGTGTGCATGGGGAGGGGCTTGCATGGGCACACCCATTGTTGTGCTGGTGAACCTGGACATTCTTCAAGTTCATGCACTGTGATTTCTAAGATAGATTCTGTCCATGGACAAAAGCAAGTTGGGGAAGAAAAGGTTTATTTGGCTTCTGTCTCCATATCCATAGTTCATCACTGAAGGAATTTAGGACAAGAACTCAAACAGGGTGGGAACCTGGTGGTAGGAGCTAATGCAGAGGCTATAGAAGGGATGTACTTTACTATCTTGCTCCCCATGGCTTGCTCAGCCTGGTTAGACCCCAGGACCACCAACCCAGGGATGGCACCACTCCCAATGGGCTAGGCCCTCCCACACCAAGCACTAATTAAGAAAATGCTCTATAGTCTTGTCTACAGCCCAATCTTATAGGTCATTTTTATTTTAATTGAGGTTTCCTCCTCTAAGATTATTCTAACCCGGGTCAAGCTGACAAGAAACTAGCCACCATAGGTTCTCTCACTGGACTGCAACTCACCAATTAGGCTAAACTGGCTGGTCAATGAACCTCAAAGATCTGTCATGGCTGACCCACTGCTGAATTCAATGTATGTGCCACTGGGCTGTGCTTTGTACATGTGTTCTAGGAATTAAACTCAGATCCGTATGACTGCAAGGAAAGGATTTAGCAACTAAGCCATCTCTCCACATGCTCAAAGTTTATGATCTTAAACCACAACTATGGCTTATAGTCTCATTGAACTCTAGTATTTTAAACAATACACACACCGAAGAGGAATCCACAGAGAAAGCTTTAAACATTTTGTATTCTGAGATAATGAAAACAATATATCCAAATTATAGAATGAAGTGAAATAATATTTAGAAAAAAATATATACATTTGATATATGTGTGTTTGTCCGTGTGTGTGTGTGTGTGTGTGGGTGTGTGTGTGTGTGGGTGTGTAAAAACATTTATTTAAAATGTGGACAGAGGAATATTAATAAGAAAAAAGAAAAGTATTCATCCCAGGAAATTGGAAAGCTGAAATAAACACAAGTAAATCCAGTAAATCCCAATGATAAGGTAAGAAACGAAAGGAGAAAATGATACAAAGTAAGTAAGTCAGTGAGCATCAGGTAAGCATCGCAATGGGTAGTTAGCAGTCTAAACTAGCAGGACTGGCTCTGCTCTCCTCCTTTAGATAGTCCTTAGTGCTATATAACTGTAAACCTTCCCAATTAAATTATGTAGGTATTCTTGGTAGAATAGAAGGTGCTCTGCGCAGTCCAGAAAATGATCTACCATAGCCATGTTTTCTGTTTTGAGTGTGGGTTTATTAAGCACACAGCAAGCCAAACTAAAAGAATAAACACGGAGTTGCCGAGAGACAGAAAATCACCGAGTGTACAATATCCAGCAAAGGTGACTGGGAAGCCTGACAACAAAGAGTTGACAAAGGTGACGTCATCAAATCAGGACTTAACAATACACAGCAGAAATTGACTGGGAAAGTTGAGCAGTCATGGATTCTTGACTGAACTTTCTCTCCATGGACGAACGGCCTGCTTCCTGTCCTCACACTTTTAAGGCACAAGGTAAACGATAGTGAACTGTTGGAAATAGTTTGTGCCTCTAGTGGTTCTCAGGGGCACGATTGTTAAACTCCTGAGCTGTTTCTCTCCTTTTCCTGTTACACACAAGGCCCAGCCTGACCCAGAGCAGGATTTTAAGGGACACTTGACATAAATACGTTTAAGTCGGGAACAAGGAGAGATCTGATGAGTCTCGGAGTCAGCTTTCTAGTGTCCTGTGATGAGTACTTAACCAGCACAGGAGACTTTGCTTGCATAATGCATATTACAGAAGGACTAAGGGATGGCTGCCAGAGTTGAGACCAAGTTCCCTCATCCACATCAAAGGATCGTTAACATGGAAATAATCAAGACTCGGGCAAAACATGATCACCACAGAGCATATAGGTGGCAAGTAGTAGCTACTGTCATCACAGGAAACTACCCAGTTCCCTGCTTCCTTTTGCCAACTTGACACAGCACAGAGACAGCTGAAAATATTCTCAGTTGAGGTATTTCCCAGATCTGATTGGCCTGTGGGCCTGTCTATAAGGGGATTGTCTGGATGGTTAATTATGTAGGTGAGTCCAGGGTTCTGCGATTGACACCATTTCTAGGCAGGTGACCCTTGGCTGTATAAGAAAGTTAGAGAAGCATGAACAAGTGAGAGACTGAGCAAGTGGGTGAGGACATGACCCAGCAAGCAGCATTCCTCCAAGAATGCTGCTTCCAGGTCCTGCCTGACTCCTGCCTTGACGTCCCTCAGTTACGGTCTCTCCTATAAACTGAGTAACCCTTTCTTTCCCTTGGTTGATTTCGCTCAGAGTGCTACATCACAGTGACAGAAAAAAAAATTAGAACACCTACTTTTAAGAGTTCTTCAAATCTGTTTTCTATCTCCACCTAGATAACTCGAGAATTCAAGAGACACGCCATCACTACCACAAATAGTGAGTGGGCATCTAGAGTTCATGTAGAGTCCCTGTCTAATGTTGGACATAGAAAATAAAATAAAGAAAATCCACATATAAAAAGTGTTGGGGAAAGCAGCAAGATGTGGCAGTGGGTAAAGGAACCTGCTTCCAATCCTGATGGCCTGAACCACATGGTAGAAAGAGAGAACCAACTTCCACAAGTTGCTCCCTGAGCTACACCCACACACCATGTCACCCATGTGCAAGCCCATGTGACATGCATACACAGGCACACACACGGATACATGTATACACCCACACATATACATATACATATACACACGAATATAATAAAAATTTTAAAGAGTGTAGTATGCATATTTTCCTTTCCACATCAATTGTCTCTTATTGTATTAAACTCAGGATCTCAAGTAAAAAAGTAATCACTCAGAGGAAAAGATGACCCAACTCTCAGTTTGGAGTTATACTTTTCTTTTCTGCTAGGTTATCATTTCACAGGTTGAGAAAATAAAAGCCATGGTAATTTTAAGACATATCTATTTAAAACACATATAGATTTTCCACAATTTTATAAAAATCTGCTGCATCATAATGCATTCACTTTGAATGTGCAGCCAAAAAAAGATAGAAATAAAAATATTAGAAAAACGCCAGATGACTGCAAGCTCTATTTAATAACTTAAACACTTCTCTAATTAGGATTTTGAGATATTTACTCTAAAAAGAGCTGCTTGGGGCCAGAGAGATGGCAAAGCATTTAAGAGTACTTTCTGCTCTTGTGTAGGACCCAGCCCCTACGTACCACTCCCAGCCATTTGTAATCCATCTTCTTGCCTCCACAGGCAATTCCCACATGTGTTGTACATATATGCATGCAAGTAAAACATGCATACACATATGACAAGAACACATAAGATTTTAAATCCAAATATAAACAGCTATGGGACTGTACCACAGTTTGTCACAGGGAAGATTTTTTTAAAGGGAAAATTTTCTCAGGAAACACAACACACTGAATGTCACTGAGTAAGAAAACCCAAGCCATTTATAAAACAAAGAGCAGCAGAAAGAAATTTAATACAAAGGACCAACTTCAGACTTAATTAATGTTAACGGGGCTGGATGAAGCCATAGAAAGCAATCTACAATTCACAAGGTCCTGGGTTCCATCTCCAGCGTCACATAAACTAGGCTTAGTGGTCCGTACCTGCCACAAGAGGAAAACAAGAAAATCAGAAGTTTAAGGTTATCCTGGGCTATAACATACGTTTGAAGGGAGCCATAGGTACTTGAGTATCTACTGAAAGGAAAACAAACAAACAAACAAACAAACACAAAACCTACTGGTAATAATTACATAAACAAGTTGTCAGGTTCCAGTTTGTAGAGAAGAATGAGGGATCGATCCCCTTGGATTCTTTTCATTAAAATGTAAGAAGCAGGGATATGAATTTCAGGAAAGATAGCCAATGATGTTCCTTGAACAGTTTATTGTTTGACCTAGAAAACAAATGTAAGACTGGCTTATGAAATAATCCTTCAATACAGAACACTGAGAGCTAGGGAGATGGCTCAGGAGGTGACGTGCTTGCCACATTAAGTGTGAGTGCCTGAGTTTGCTTCCAGCATCAATATAAAGTCCCAGGCTGAGTGGTGTGTGTCTGCAATCCCAGCCTAGAAAGGCAGAGCCCCAGGGCTGGTTAGCCAGCTAGCCTAGCCAGCTCAGTGAGACACTCTTTCTCATATAATAAAGTAGAGAATGATTGACTGAGAAAATCACTTAACATCAAACTCTGGCTCCACATGTGTGTGCGCGCGTACACACACACACACACACACACACACACACACACACACACACACACACACACACACGAACAACAAAACCAAACCTTCATATTATCAGATGGCTTCCAATTGTTCTTTTTGGATTTAGACTTGGTCTGCCTAATCCCTAACCAGCCGGCCACACTCATCCTTTCCAGCTGTAAGCTTCAGCAATTCAAGGGCCCTCATTAGGAATTATATTTATAATGATACAGGACTTCTTTCATATGGAGTCCACTACAAAAAATCCGGGTCCCTGCTGATCCATAAAGCAATCACAACTTCATCTCAGCCCCACCCTGTGTGCTCTGGTCTGTTGGTTGACCTTCCACTGAATTACTGCTATTCCTTTCTAGGGACAATGTGATTTCAGATTGTCAGTCTCTACAATTTGAACCCAAAGGCTCTTATCCACTTCTTTCCACTGCCTCTTTACATTTTCTTAGACTTGTGTCTCTATCTCTCTTTGTGTTTGTGATCAAGTATGAATATATACCAACATATATACCACAGTATGGGTGTGAAGGTCAGAGGAAACCCCTATTCTCAGCCTTCACCTGCTTCTTTGAGACAGCCATGTCTTCTGTTTCCTGGCTTTTACTCAAGTCTAGGTGGCCCATGAGCTTCAGGAGTTTTCAGTCTCTGCCTCCCAGGAGCATTGAGATTATAGACAAACTGTATTTTATTTGGCACAGAACATGCGAGCAGAGATGAGGACTGACAAGGAACTAAGATGATTATCCTTCCTACACAGTCTGACTCTCAAGCTGAATGTCGAACTGATCCTATAGGACCCAACTGACACACCCTGCCCTCCCTCTCCCCTTCCCCTGCTACACTTAGCTGCCTGTTGTGTTTCACTCTTAATCTTTTTCTTCATATCTTTCTCATCAGAAGTTTCTCAGGCTAGATCCTGGCTGACACTTGGTTGTATTTATGTTCTACACTGAGTTTCACCTGCTTCGAAGTACAACGGACATAAGTTCTGTGGAGAAAATGAACTTTTCCCCTTCACCATAACCAGTACCCAAGGCAATCTCAGAAATCCTTTTGGTTTGGTTTTTGTTTGTTTTGAAATACAATCTCATGTAGGTCAAGATGGCCCCAGACTCACTGCCTAGCCAAGGATAACTTGAACTCCTAATCTTCCCTCCTCTACCTCTCCAGTATTACATCCCCAGAGCTCAGAAACCCACCTCTTGCACAAAATTGAGGTGCACACCAGTGGACCATCACCTTATTTCTGAGCATGTCTTCCGTCTCCTGCTTCCTTATTAATGGTCACACTTGTGCTTCCTGAGTTAAGCTTCTAGCTGAGGGTGTGATGGAGATCTTAATTATATAGGACATCAAAATAAATGGCCACCATTCCCTTGTGAGAGACTTTTGCACTTCCTCCAGTTCTCTATTCGCCTGCTGCAAATAATTCACCCAACAGGCTCCTCGAAGTGCTTTAGAAATGTACAGGTCTGTGTATGGTTGTTTCCATGAGCACACAGGAGTTAACACCGGAAGGAACTTGAAAGGAACTCAGTATAAGCTAACAACATGGTGTACCATTCCCAGCAAGAACCTCAAATAGCTTGTTTCTGCAGCCGTCATCATCAATCACCAGGAAGACAGCACTGCACGTCAAATCCATTGCCCTATAGCTCCCCAGACACCTGGGGACAGACCACTTCATCTCCTTCAGCTTTCAGTAGCGAGGCCTCATGCTCTTCCAAAATTCCAGGATCTTTCTATCAGGAACTGTACTGATAGCTCCCTGGTCACCCATTCCTTCTCTTGGCATTCTTCCCTTGTTCTGAGGGTTGCCCCAACATTTATGACCAGCAAAGAATTCACATTTAATTCAGGTAAGACATAACCTCAATAAAAACAATCGTTATCATAATGTAGGGAGCTGTGACAGACAGCCATGCTGTGAGCACACTGCCTACTCCTCAGATCTAAAAGACCTGAGTACAGAGTACAGAGCCTCTGTTTACTACTTCTTCTGCACACTCTCCAGTCTCTGCCTATACAGAAAGCTGAACTCAGAGGATTTCAACCTTTGCAAGCAGTGGAGTTGTTTCACAGCCCCATTATCATTTGCTTTTTATAAACTTGTCACAAAATACATTTGTGTTTTAAGACTGAATTAACAAAACATACATGAATACAAATCAAATGTGTGGATACATAAGGGAGAGTAAGTAAAGGATCCGAATAGAAGCATCCTTTCTTCTAATTGAGCTATGGCTGTGTTTCACTAGAACTCCTAAAAACCAGATCTAAGATAGAGCAGTTTGTCTAAATTTGACAAACACTTCAGGGAGTGCTTAGGTCATATTTTCTCCCTCTCCCTCTCCCTCTCCCTCTCCCTCTCCCTCTC
>CM052711.1:62736962-62779443 GCA_028551405.1 Uromys caudimaculatus | reverse complement strand
CTATTCCATTGATCTACCTGCCTGTCACTGTACCAATACCATGCAGTTTTTATCACTACTGCTCTGTAGTACAGCTTGAAATCGGGGATGCTGATTCCCCCAGAGGTTCTTTTGTTGTTAAGGATAGCTTTTGCTATCCTGGGTTTTAAGCTTTTTAAATCCTAAAAGTGAGGAAACTCACTGTGAGACATTGATATATAAATACTAGCTCTAGAAGGAGAGTGAAGGACAGGAGGGATGGCATGACAGTTCAAGTCTCTCTAGAAATTTCTAAAAATGAAAGAACCATCTTTCTCAGGTTAAAACTGATCACTAAATACCCAGCCCAGAAAGTAACATTAGATCCGTATGGGCCATATTACTGTAACCTTGATTCAGTGTCAGAAATAAAATTGCAGAAAAGCTTTAATGAGAAAAATTAGTAGTGTCCTTGCTGTGCTTCGGCTCTGGACATACTCTGCCTCAGCATTATATGTTGGAAGTTCATTCTTAGTCTGTGGCACTTTTAAAAGGCAAACCCAATAGGCGGCACTGAATGGGCGGAAGTTAGAACACTGGAGACAAGGAGATTCCCATCTATTTTCTTTTCCTCACAATTTCTCTTCATCCAATTGTCTCTCGTTTTTCTCCTCCTTCCTCCCTCCTCTCTGTCTTTTTCTCAGCATTCACACCTGGGCAAAATTCCTTTGCCACACACTCTGACGTGATATATAGCTTTTCCACTGATCCCCAGCAACAAGCAATCATGGTGGGAATCCTCAAATACTGTGAGACAACCCTCATTTTAGTTTTCTATAGATTGATCCTCTTGGGTATTTCATCAGAGCAATAGAAAATTGGCTCACACATTTATAAACGAGCCGTGGAAAATCAGAGTAGACATGAGCTTCTCAGTGGCAAATCTGGAAGCTAGAAGCCTTGATTGAGACAAACGTTCAAGGAAGATTATTTCTCTTATACACTTTGATGATTAACCAAACTAGCAGTCAAGTAAGGAATGGAGAATAAAGGGATCTTCAAATTTGAAAATTACAAAATATTTACCCTGTGTGTATGTTTGCTGGTAGTGTTTCTGCAGATGTGCTCATCAAAGGAACATCATCACAAAGGTGATGGAACAGCACATAAAGAACTTCTACTAATAATCAAAGTACAATGGCTGTGCAATTAAGTTGCCATTAAAAGCTGCCTCTAATGGAATAGATTTTTTTTCTGGAAAGAACAATGAAAGACAAACTGTGGCAATTCAGGCATGGCTATTTGAGAGGATTGCTTTCTAAAAGGAACTAACAAAAGCTGTCATTAAAAGGGGGAAATGAACAGCAGATGTCACTACTAGCAGAGTTGGGACTTTCAGATTCTGGAAACTTGCAACTGTTGCATGTATAACGACTTTCTCATTCTTCAAGATTTGTCCAATGAGAATTGTGGTGATATTAAAAGCCTTCCCTTTTCATGTTGTAATTAAAGCTGTCAACCGTCAGCAGACCTAAATCAGTCATACAACTAGTATTTTCCAAATGACCAGTTGTATGACATTACAAATGTATGCGTTGGAGCTGCAGGGATAGCTCGGTTGTCAAAGTGCTTGCCATACAGGAAGAAGACTTGAATTTGATTTCCCAGACACCTTATAAATAAATCCAAGCACAGTGGCATGGGTTTGTAATCCCAGTCTTGCAGATGCCTAGGCAGGACAATATGGGGCTCACGACCTTGCCAGCCTTTCCAAACTAGACAGCTCCAAGTGAGACAGAGACCCTGTCTCAAAAGAGAGGGCAGACAACACTATGAGGACCAGCAAAGCTAAGAAAAATGATAAGACAATGCTAAACCAAAAAGGTGAACATCAAGGCAGAGGGGAAGAGGCAGTGGGAATCATAGTGAAGTCAGAAGGCATGAGGTGAGGACAAATCAGGATTCAATGTCACGCCCCATAGAATAGGTATATCCTGTTTGTGAAAGCTCATTGTTAGAGAAAACATTATGTTCAATGCGCTAGAAAATAATAAGTCAGTCCAAAGAGACATACCACTTCACATCCTGGATTAAGGCCTCTAAACCTTAGGAAATGTAAGATTAATTTTAAACAGCTTTGTTTTTCAGGCTAGGGATATAGCTAAGCCAACGGAGTGTTTGCCAACACCTAAGCATCAAGCCTCAGTACTAAATAAAATGGTATGTGGTGAGGCATGCCTGTTATTCCAGCCATGGAAGATAAAAGAAGGAGGATTGTGAATTCAAGTCATTCTCAGCAAGATAGATTTTGAGGCCAGCCTATGGTTCCTTGAAACCTTATCTCAAAACAAAACAAACATGAGATTGTGACTGTGACCTATGGTTGCTTCTCACACCTGTAGGCACAGGAGTCATTAAAAAAATAAAATTAGACAAGATTCTGCCGACAGATGTGTATTCTTCTTCCACATGGGAGAGCTAGACTGAAAGTAAAGGACAAATGTTGAATATAATCCATATATAAGTCCCAGCCAGTGCTCAGATAGCTCTGAGATTGAGAGACAAACTATTCCCTGGCTTGGCTTTCTACCTGAGTTGAAGACCCGACCAGTTGAGCTTTTCTTACACAAAAGGCAGAAGAGACTTGAGTTTATCTCTCCAACCACTGTTATTTTGAACAAGGGACCTCAGGAAACAGAAAGCATTGAGTTGAATTCAACAGACATGCCGCAGCAGATTTTCAGCTATAACAACACTGTGACAACAAAGTGGCAAAGAGGTATGATATCTATAGCAAATGTCACCTGGATTATTCCAGTAAAGCAACAGTGACTAATTAACATCAAAGAGGAAATATCAAGTCTAGAAGTCTCTGTCCCTGGGTCTCTCTGTCTTGTCTGTCTCTGTCTGTATCTCTCAAACAGACACAGACAAACAGACACACACACACACACACACACACACACACACACACACACACACACACACACACACACACACACACGAGGCAGAGAGTGGACAATGCCCGGCGACTGGCTTTTCATTGCTTCATTTACTTCTTTCCCATTGCCAGCCCCATGGCAGTCTGATGAAATGACACAGTACTTCCAATTTCAAAGGAGCAGCAAGGGGAACGTCCAGCCTTCCGACCTCTCTCCAGCACACGTGAATAAATAGGAACTTGATGATTCCATCCACATGCACCCTCTCCTTTTCTCAGAGTTCAGAATTTTCTATGCATTTCCTTTACAGCATCATCTTGTCATTTTTCTGGCTCAGATGTGGTAGTTTCTCTTCTTTGTGACAATGTTTGTAATGTCTCTTCTTTTGCTCTGTCTGGCACCAATTTGCCTAAACACCTCTTCTTTCAGTATGTTGCTCAGAGGTAAAACCATCAGGAAGGGAAAAACCTTATGTGGAAAAGAGTGGTTGCATCTCAGTCCTTCGCTTCCAAACTGGACACAGAGTTGCTCCTATCTGTATGATTCGCCTCTGATTTTCCATTCTTTCTTCCTACTCCTCTAGTAACTGACATACCTAACAGTATCTTATTCATCACGCCATGGCAGAGGCATTTTGACATCATGTGGTCCTCTACAAACTGAATTTTGGGTTGAGGCTCCTCATTATGATGTTGTATCCTAATCCCCTAAATGACGGCATTTGGAGTAGAGCCTTTAAGCAATTTGATCATGAAGTGACTGGGTATCAGAGCTCACTTCTGCCTCTCACTCACAGATGCCAATAAGCAGAGACAGAGATGAAATCTTTTAAATGATGTTTCATTCAGAGTGCCAGCGATCTGAGGAGACAGTAGATTGACATCTGAAAATCTCTTCTCTCTTGTGTTCAGCTGGCAGTTATTTGTGGAGAAAGGGGCAGAGGCAAAGACTGTCAATCATTTGGAGCTCAGTCTTGTCCCTGTGGTCATGAAATCAGTGTGTTTGAGACTCATGTTGTCTGTGTTTTCCTCTTATCATCTTTTGCAGTCTCCCCTTCTTCTCTAGGTGTCTGGGTTTAAAGGCCTCTAGAAATGATGGGTCTAGTCAGTATTTCCTAGTATTGGTCTTGCACTCCCTCCTGGAATATCTTGGTTGTGAGCGATTAACCAACAACAAACCAACCATGAAGACTGTCTACAAACTAAGATGACAATAACATATGTGATGGTTTCTTCTCATTATGTAGAGCACTAGTTTATCTCTACAACACAGACATAAAGTGTCCCTATCCATCCCTCCTCTGCCCTGTTATGAAGACACAGTCTTCATGAACAAAGCAAGTGCCTTTGGCAAAGGGATCTGAGATACCCTTTCATGTTTCAGTGAAAAGAACACCGTCTACCAGTCAGGGAGGAATCCAACCAAGTACCAACTCTCCTGGAACTCTTAACCTTGGGCTTCCCAGCCTCTGGAACAGTAAGAGATGAGTTTCTGGTGTGCTAATCTACTTTGTCTATGGCGATTCTGTTAGTTTGCCTGTACAGCCTGAGAGAAAACTGACTTTCCCTTCCTTCCAAGTAATGCTGCTGAGATGAAGTCCAACTATAAGAACTGGAGATACAAGGCTCTATAGGTCAGGGACTTCTCTATGGAGACACTTTGATCAATATGTCAGGAACTGGCATTGATTTATCTTTACCCTACAGACTGCTAAGAATTTTCCTGTAATCAGCTTTCCACAAAAATTGGCAGATAACTTGGAAATCGGAAACAAAAGTTCACAGTGATGCACTTAGAAGCAAATTCGGAAGTTTTGAGAGTCTACCACCACCACAAACACAAACAGCCTTGGGGAGCACCTTCAAACTCAAAACTGTATAATTTCTATGGGATGATTTTGTTCTTGTTTTATAGACACATGATCTTGTTTTATAGACACAATGATTGTGTGCCTTGATTATTTTTTATCATAGTTAGTATATGTGTACATGCCATAGTACACAAGTGGAGGCCAGAGGACATCCTGGGAAAGTAATTCTCTCCTCACACCACGTGGGGCCTCAGGACTGAGCTCAGCTCATCAGGCTTAGAAGTAAGCACCTTTCCCAGCTGAGCCATTCCTCTTATGCTTAAATCAACCATGTGAAGACTATGCAGAGTGTAATATTGTCAAGGGTTTTCTTCTTCAATCTCAATGACCAAAAGCAAAATATGAAGGGACACATGGCCAAAGGAAACAAGGGAGAAAGAAGAGCCACAATCACTCACTATGAAAATCCTAAAACATCAACCAGCCCAAACTTCTGGTGGTCTAGAGACTTGAATTTTCCACAGAGATAGTTCCATGTAGCTGGAGAGTATGAGGGACAGCAACTCTACCAGTTAAGCAAACTTGTTAAAGCAATACAATCAAACCTTATTTTCTGCAATTAAAGATATTTCCTCCTGGGAGCTAGAGTTATAGCTCTGCTACTAGAATGGTTTTCGTTGTTGTATTGTTTTGAGTTTTTGTTTGTTTGTTTGTTTGTTTGTTTGTTTTTTAGAATGCACTAGGCACTGGTTTCAATCCCCAGCACAGCATAAACCAGGAATAATGGTTTGTAATCATAGCACTTAAGATGCAAAGACAGGAGTATAAGGATTTGGGGGTCATTTTTTGCTACACTGGGAACTGGAGAAAATCCTGGGATGCACAAGACTTTCTCTAAATAAAAATTGGCTTTACCCTAGAGCATTCATAAACTACAAGAGCTACAAATCACTTCATAGAAAATCCTAGAGATAAGAAGAAATGAAACTAGGTGGCAAGTCAGTTACCTGTGGTTCATCCAGCAAACATTGCTTGGACAGCCATCTATTTAATAACAAGTAGAAGTGGGCTGTAACACCAATGGTGAGTTTGAGGCCAGCCTAGGCTAAAATGTTTCTATCAGAAGTGTGTGTGTGTGTGTGTGTGTGTGTGTGTGAGAGAGAGAGAGAGAGAGAGAGAGAGAGAGAGAGAGAGAGAGAGAGACAAAGAGAGAGACAGAGACAGAGAGAGACAGAGAGAGATAGAGGATATATATATTAAATAATAAATAAATAAATATATATATATTATTGCATCTCCCACTTTCTGCTGTAAGTCTTCTTTAAACTTTATACTGAGCATTCTTCTCTTGGGGTTTACTCCAAGAAATAAAATACAAAGAGACAATAAAAAGAGAAAGATTTTTATTTCATTTTAGTAAATTTATACTCGGATAAGTTTCTCTCTAAATCACACTGATCTATATATCAGTGTGAGCCTCACTTATGTTTCCATCATCAACATTCTCCTCACTAACTCACAACTATTTCCTTGATCCAAAGCTAATACTCACTTGGCAAGCTATTTAGTCATCTCTTATGGAAAGAAAAAAGCAATCATTAGAGTAGATTCTTCAATATTCTCTAATGTCTAGTTAAAACAAGAATTAAAAAATCATAACTATCTAAAATTTATGGGGAAGAAAATAACTTAACCTTTGGAATAGTGGTATTTATCATCCCTGGTATGAAGGCTCAAGACGAATAATTTCAACTGAAAAGAAGATTGTGATTAAAACTATATTGGGGTTGCTTTACATGGTGTCTCACAAAATATAAACATCTTGGACGCTTCATGTATAAATAGAGGATATTATGACTAATCACAAGATTATAATAAAAATGGCTTATTGATCCTTGAATGAAAGCATATATCTACTGCTTTAAGACCTGAATTTTCTTAAGATTTTACATTTTTATTACATTCTTTATTCTTTGAGAATTCCATTTATTTTTGCATAGGTTATAATTTTCTTTTGAAGAGATGGTTTTATCTTATCTTGTGTTGCCTCAAGTTCAAACGTGAAAGTTCTAGTCAACATAGTTGACTAGACATAGTTATAAAAGTTGATGGACTCCATAAGGCGGAAACTGAGTTTAATGAGATCATAAAATGGACTCTCATACAGTAAGAACAGTGGTCTTAGAAGAAATATCAGGAAGGTATGTGGTTCTTTCTCCTTCCCTCTGTCTCTACCCATTCTAGTTCTCTCTCTCTCTCTCTCTCTCTCTCTCTCTCTCTCTCTCTCTCTCTCTCTCACACACACACACACACACACACACACATCTTAAAAATGTCTTGGCTGGAAAGATGGTTCAGTGGTAAAGAGCACATACTGCTCCTTAAAAAGACCCGGATTTGGTTCCAAGCATCCACATGGCAGCTCATAGCTGTCCGTAACTCTAGTTCCAGGAAATCTAATGGTCTTTTCTGGCATCCAAGGGCTCCTTGAGGTACACAATGTACATAAACTCATACAAGCATGCACATGGTTATGCATATCTTCATAGAAATGATGGCCAAATATGGTGTCGTGTATCTTTAATCCCAGCTCTCAGGAGGCAGAAGCAGGATGATAGCAGTTCAAGATCAACCTAGTGTACATAATGAGTCCCAGACTATCCAAGTTACAATAGTTAACCGCAGTCTCAAATATAAACAAATAGAATAATAAAAATGTGATTGTCTGAGGGTCACTCTAGTCCAATTCCTTAATGTGAAAAAAAGTAGAAAAAACAAAAGCAAGCAAGCATGTGTTGCTGATTCTTGGTCTGCCCTTTCTTCCTATAACATTAGAGCCTCTCAACTAGACTAGTTTTCTTTAGTAAATGGGTAAGTGCCCCCTTCTTCATAAATATGGTTTGAAAGGAGATACAAGAAAAAATGAAAAGTTCAGTGTTCTTTCTGAGTAAGTGTTCATATTACAATTGAATTCCACAAGGAAACGAAGAACAGACATTCAGCCCCCAGGCAAGCATTCCCTTCATTTTCCTGTGTGGCAAACACAAAGGCCACATCACTGCCAGGCCTCGGGCCATTCCAGAATCCATTTCTGCACAGCAGTTTTGGCAGCCCTTAGAATTGATGAGTCGGCATAAACCATGGGACTAATTGCTGTACTGAGCTAGAAATGAGGCATAGACTCAGGTATAGAGGGAACTGGGATGGCTCGAAGGCACATTAAGATACAAGCAAAAAGATTTAAATCCATCAGCTCTCATAACGCTATATTTGGGAGATGAGAAAATGAATAATGTATCAACCATCATGTGATTTGAATGCTTATATAATATTTATCTTTCAAATTGTAATAGCCAACATTATAGGCTGGCCAAAGAAACCTATGCTTTCAATATTAATCTTTGTCCAACTCCGGACTGAAAGCAGAAGAGGCTGAAAATACTCTTTGATAGTCCTCTTGACACCTAGAAGTACTCATAGGAGTCAAGTCTGGGACATAAGCAGAAATCTGCTGAAGCATATTTTTCTTTGGTCTTGGATGCTATTAAAAAGCCACAGGATGTGCCAGGTTCTTGGTTCCATGAAGTAGCATCCACAGATGTCAATGGAAGGCACTAGAGCAGTGGGATAGAAAGTGTGTGTGTCCAACATCACTGATTCACCCATCTCCCTTGAACAGTGGTTGATGAAACGCCTTCTTATCATGGATGGCAAGAGAGGAAAGGGACTTGAGGTTTACACAGGCAGGCCTTTGGCAGAATAAGGGAAAGCAGGGGATGAACAGGAAGGCTAACTCGAGTGAAAGACCTGTGAAAAGGCATGCTGCACGATGTAACTTTTAAAAAAAATAGTCAGAGGGATGGTAGAACACATGTGAAATGCACTAAGAGGAGGGATCCTGAGATGGGCAGACAGGACCGGGTAGAGGGCGGGTCACTAAAGTCACCGATGAAGCCTTATGGAATTCCACTAGTTAGAACCTAATTTGAAAACAGATGATTAAAAGAAAAAGTTTGAGCAAAAATTATCCTATATGAGTGAATAGTGCTGCTCCCAGAAGACACGGGTTACTAAATTAAAAATGGTTTCCAAGGCATAGGAGACCTCCCCATGAGTTGTTGGACAAATAGGCCCCAGAGGTCTGCAAAACAACACAGGCTATTGCCCTTACCCTTGGTTACGTATCATAACTACATGCTAAGACCCTATTGCTGAAGACAGTACACTCACTGGCTGCAAATCAAAGAGAAATCAGTAACAAGATGACCAATAACATTCGTCCCTGGTGGCTAAGTTTTCATGGTGCTAAAGGTGCTGCGCAGGCTTCTGGGGAGAAGGAACATCCGTGGTTTTACCCAGTACAAGGCCCTGCATTCTGTCCTGATATAGTCCGGTCACGAAAGGTGTGCCCATGGCACGGTAACGATATGATAGATATGGGATACCCAAATCCTCTCTGATTGGACGTAAGGCCTGCTTTATAAGAGATTTCCATTCCTTGTTCCGTAATCCTGGTCCAAAGCTCAGGACTGAAAAAGTCATAGGCCCCAGGGCAAAATCTACTATTGTTATTTCATTAAATAGCTACTGGGCAGAAGGGGGTGGGTAGATGGGGGAACATCCTCACAGAAGCAAGGGGAAGGGGATGGGATAAGGGGTTTCTGGGGGGAGGGGGAAACCAGGAAAGGGGATAATATTTGAAATGTCAATAAAATATCCAATAAAAAATATTTACGCTTATACCTATAAACCTTAGCTGTTCTTAGCCTTGGTCAGAGAAGCTTCTTTTGACTGTGGGAAGCAGTCAGTGAAAAAATAACCTGTTAAAGTGCTGAGAGTGAGAACTATGTGCCCATCCCAAAACAGACACTTATACTAATTACTCCTACCACCAACAAGAATTAGGGAACACAAGGGAAGAGGAGCAGAAAGATATAAGAAACTGAAGGATGGGGAGGCATACGGTGAACGCTTTCTGCTTGAAAGGGCACTGCTATCAGATTCACAGAAGCTGTAGTTAACCTGCAAAAAGATCAATCTAGCCCACACCCCAGCATCAGGGAGTAAGTAGATCTCCAGGCCCCACTTCTTACAAAAGAGCTTTTGTCAGTAAATAACTACTGGGGAGGGAGAATCATTCTTTCTCTGAGGTCATAACCACAAAACCCAGATGTTTTCTGTGCACTAGTGGATGGCCCCACATCTCCACAGACATGAGCATCACCAACAGAGGAGAGAGGAGAGAGGAGAGCGCTCTACACGGGTGCTGGGCGGAATTGGAGCAGGAGGAAACAGGGAGAGCAATGGCTGTATTTAATTGTATGTGTGTATGAACTTCTCAAAACTAAAGAAAACACTTTCAGGCCTTTCAAATTTTAATCTGCTATCAGTCAGGTTTTCCGTTCTGTATCTGATCACATTCCTGGTTAACATGGTGGCTTCTAACTTATTAAAAGGCACAAGACATTAATCAAAGATCCCATGTACAAATATGAGCTAAAAAAAATTTTTTTAAATCTTTCAAAGCTCACAGGAGCCTTTCACTCATCCTTGGTGAAGCAACTGCTAAGCTCTTCCATTCCCGGACCCATTTTTTTACAGTACTAAGGTGAACAATGGGGTCAGACTGCAGTATAGCAACTCTGGAACCTTTACAATTCTGTCTGGTGAACCAAAATGGTCTCTGTGTGTGCACATGTGTGTTTATGAGTATATATGTATATGAGTGTGTGTGAGTGAGTGTATGTGAGTTTGAGTGTATGTGTGAGTGTGTAAGGGTGGGTGTACGGTATGTTGTGTGTAAGGGTATGTTAGTGTGTGTATGGGAGTGTATGAGTGTACGTGTGAGAGTGTGTGTGTGTGTGTGTGTGTGTGTGTGTGTGTGTGTGTATGTGTGCATGTGTGTGTGTACCTGTGCAGGTGCACAAATAAATGTGGGTAAATGCAATCATGTGAGGTACCTGGACAATCTCAGCTGTCATTCTTTAGAAACTATCCTTTTTTTTACAAAGACTCTCTAATTGTCCTGGAGCTCACTGAATTAGCTGGGCTGGCTGGCCAGTAAAGCACAAAGATTATGCTGTCTCTGTCTCATCAGTTGAGACGCTATGCCATGTTACAGGCATACATCACCACATCTGACATTTTACATGGCTTCTGATGATCTGACTCAGGTCCTCATGCTTGCAAAGCAAGTACCTTCCTGACAGATCCTCTCCCTTCATGTGATTAGTTTCCTTTTTCTACCGAATTGTCTTTTTCCATCCCCAGACCTTATTTAGTTACAAGTGCAGAGGACCTTCGTTGTATAAACTAATGTTATTCCGACACTGAACCAAACAAGCAATGCAGGGCAGCACGGGAAAACCATCCTAGACAGTGTGTCGTGTGCTTTATTGCCTAGAGTGTGAAGTCTTCTGTATACTTTCTTACAAGAAAAAGCTTTATTTCCAAATTGTCTTCCATCTCCTTGGGGGTTAGAACCCTGTCCTCTGGGTGTGATCACGGCTACTGTCCTCTGGAACTCTTAGCAACTGTGATTTAGTAAAGGAGACTTGTGCAAGATTGGGCCTATAAACTTTCTGTCATGGAGGCAGAGATGAGAGCAAGAAGCCCTGCTGAAGTGAAAATTTCTAGTTCCTTTGGAGACTCGGTTGTGTCACATGATCTTTTTCTAGAAGCTGTCTTATGAGAGGAGGTTTTGCTGAGGCAGACACATGAGGAGACTCTTGATGTTTGGAAAGAGTGTAAGTATACCCCAATAGACAGTGAACGACAGTAGTGTATTGGTTCAAAATGCAATACTTCTCTGGTCTTTATGGATCTTCCCTTGCCGTGATTTTGTGGAGAGAAATGTGCCAAACAACTTCTCATGGAATTCCAGCTGCTCCTTGCCACTTCTACAGACTCATGTTGATTAAGCAGAGCCTCACGGTTTCTTCTGGGTCGACCTGTTGCTATTGATTCATGTCTGGTGTCTGCTGATTAGACAGCACTGCTGCTACTGATTAGTCTCTGATGTTTTGGATTGGACCACTGATATCCTGATGATGAAGACTGGAATCACCCCAGAATCATCACTTTGAAACAGGTCACATATCCCTTGGCCTATTAACCTTCTTTCTCCCTACCTTTGGTCTATGGGACTAGGAGAGAGATTAAAGCATTTAAGAACACTTATTAAAGTAAGTTTTGAAATATCTAAGCCTACACGCTGCCTCTCTCCAAGTAGCTGTGGAGGAGAGGGTTCATAAGGCCCAAATACTCCTCCAAATATATAGTCTATTAGTGGCTGCTATGCAGAGAAATTTTTTCCTTCAATGATTCAGATGACCATAAATTGGTCATGCTCTGGTAGGTAACTCCTGTTAAACTCATCGATAATCAAAGATGCTTTGGGCAGGAATTATTTCCTTGATTCTATTGTTGGTGTCTCATATGAAATGAGAAGAAGCTCACACAACTCCTGGTTGATGCTCCAGAACATCTTAGTACAGATGTAATTCAATTCAATGCCTGAAAACTGCAGTACTTTAGGGGTCCTTTGAAAAAACGCCATCATAAACTTTAAGAAACCTTGCCATCTTCAGTGCTCCATTCTCAAACTTTAAAAAAAAAATAATTGCTGAACTCTCTTGCATTTAAAACTATTGATATTTTATGCACATACCTATAGTTGAACAATCTACACAACACACATGAACATGTTTTAGCTTTTCTGGAAGAAGTTTTTAGGGCAGAAGCTGTGGAAATGGATAGGATCAGACTTCTCAAAGTAAAGGATTAGTATAGCATATTAGCATGTAAATCAAGGTCATTTGTCATGACTGGTCGGGTCACCTCAGCTTACACACCTGTGAGCTCATCACAGGTATGACATGAAGAGCAGTTAGAATAGGCTCCACTTACATCTCTCCAGGACCAGAATGTTCTGAACATTTGCAGGTCGCACTCAGAGATGATGGCCTGTCCTAGCCATTATACTTTTATCACTAGGCTTTAGAATAGTTGATATGATTCTTTATAAGCTAAGCAAATTTATTTTTAAAAGCATGAAAAAGAATCATATCATCCCTCTGAAATTTGCCTTTGAAAAATATTCCTCCTTTTCCATCACTTGCTGGACTAAAATTGTGTCTCAAACTGAAGAGCAAATGAAATTATCTTACCATCCCCTTTGCTACACTATCAGGAAGGTGTCTGGAAAATTTTATCATTGTTTGTAATAGGGGTTACAGAGTCCAGTTAATAAACGGAGTACCTAAATAAAGTCTGGTGGTGTGGTAAATTAGCTTCCATCTCAACATGAATGCAGGATTCTGGCTTTGCTCTGGGGCCAACCTTCTTGTGCAGAACTGCTTTCGATCTGAGTTCAGCCAAGCCTGCCTCCTACACTTTCCTTTGGCATGGGGAATTACATCCGTCCCTGCTGTGCTATACTATGCAAGTTAGGCTTTCCACGCTTCTGCGTGCTTCCCTTATTCCATCTTCATGCATTTCTATAACACCCCTTTGTAGGTCAGACATCCCAGGAGCTCTCACACCGTACCATGCACGAGGCTCTCTGCATCAAGTAAGATTCAGGCTGGAGAACAGAGTTTCAGTGTGCCCGCAGATTCCTTCATTGTCTGTGAGGGCATTCTTGGTCCCTCCTATAGTTCAAGCAATAAAAGAAAGAAAGAATCCTAAACTTTCTTTATCCCTCTGAGTTGCTCCATTCTATCCCCCTCCCCCATTTTCCTTTAATCCCTTTACCCAGATTGATGAAGCCGGAAGAAAGAGGGAGTTTCCAGGATGGTTTGTCAACTGTTATCAAGCCCTACTTCCTTGATCTTCACCTTTAAGGTCCTGCTCGACTTCTAAAATAAATAGAAAACATGATATTGAAATTTCTATTATATTGCCAAAGATGGCAGGAATTCTGTTTTAAGGGATGCATGTGAGTGAATGCCTGTGGATCCCAGGACTCCAGAACTTGAAGCTGGTCTGACCTACACAATGAGAACCTGTCACAAACAAACCAACAAATACAAAGACACCAGCAGTAAGTAGAAGAATTATGCACAGAATTCAAAGTTTTGTTTTAAGGATAGCAATGTAGCTCCACTGGTAGAGTGCCAACCCAGTATTTGGGAAGCCTTGTGTTTGATCCCAGCAGTTCATAAATAGGGCTTGCTGCTACACACCTGCAACTCCAGTACCCAAGGTGAAGGGAGGAGGAAGAGAAGTTCAAGATCACCCTAAGTTACATAGGATGTTTGAGGTCAGCCTAGGCTATGGGCTTTATCTTGAAAAAGCAAAACAAAACAAAGCAAAACATTTATTATTTTTAATTTATTATTATTTTTTATTATTTTTAATTAAATAATTTTTAATTAAATTTAATTCTTATTATATTTAATTATTATTTTTAATTTAGGTTTTTACATTTATAACTTTAATACTAGAAATTACAAAAATTAATAACTTTAATACTAAAAGAAAATTAATCATCCTTTCTGTCAAATCTTTTAGTAACACTGGAAATAACTCAGCTGGCCCTTGTTCTCTCTAAAAAATCTTTCCTCAATTCCCTACCCACCAGAGCAAGCAGTGCAGTTGGTGTTCAGGCTCTAGAACTCACAGGCATTTTGAGGTGTGGGCCATTTCGATGTGGATTTGTGTTGCTGGCTGTCCTTTATTCATTTCTGTGGCTGTGATAAAGTAACTTTGGTGAAGCAAGAAATGGTATGTTTTAGCTCAGAAATCCAGGCCACAGCCCACCATTGTGAGGAAGTCACAGCAAAAGGAACTTGGATAATTGGTCCCATCATCCACAGTCAAAAGCAAAGAGAAATGCTTCCTCTACTGTTATGCAGGCTAAGGCTCTGCCCAGGAAATGGTACTAACTACATTCAGAGTGGGTGTTGCCACCTCAACCCAAATTAAGGAAGTCCCTCATAAGCATGACCAGAGGCCAACCTTCAGAAAATTCCTATTTGTGACTGACTCTTCAGGTGTGTTTAGGCAATGCCTAAAACCAAGCATCACACTAACTACCCACTGGCCTGGCTCTGCAAAAGGTGACACAAACTTTAACAAATTTCTCCCAGGTCACAAGCATGAGCTACTTTCTCTTTGTTTATTGTGAGGTCTTAGCTGGTCAATGGGAGACCAATGCAGATATTCAGGCCAAACAGTTTCTTGAGTCTAGGCAAAGTTTTAACACAGCAAGCTAACTCTCCTTTCTTTACAATTTGCCCTCTAGAGAAAGAATCAAATACCCATATGTACTGGCTAGTTTTGTGTGTCAACTTGACACAAGCTGGAGTTATCACAGAGAAAGGAGTTTCAGTTGAGAAAATGCCTCGATGAGATACCGGTGTAAGGCATTTTCTCAATTAGTGATCAAGGGGGGGAGGGCCCCTTGTGGGTGGTACCATCTGTGGGCTGGCAGTCTTGGGTTCTATAAGAAAGCAGGCTGAGCAAGCCAGGAGAAGCAAACCAGTAAGGAACATCCCTCCATGGCCTCTGAATCAGCTCCTGCTTCCTGATGTGCTTGAGTCCCAGTCCTGACTTCTTTTTATGATGAACAGCAGCATGGAAGTGTAAGCTCAATAAACCCTTTCCTCCTCAACTTTCATCTTGGTCATGATGTTTGTGCAGGAATAGAAATTCTGGCTAAGACACCATGTATATCATACTTTCAGATGCTCAATTGTTTCACCTTCCCAGAACCTATCTCATTAAAACACTGATATATATTTTTTCTGTTCACTATGTAGTTCTTTAGAGAGCTCGAGTTGATGGCAAAGTGTTGAGACTTAATCCACAAACTGTGGGTCCCTAAAAGATGTGGAAATTAGAGAATCCTTTATGATTGTTTCTAAGTGAGAAGTAATTATAAATAACTTAATCAATTAACATTTCTTTAATGCACCAAGAACTATGATAGTTTGGAAGGCCCCAAGCTAGATGACTTGTGCCACTTATGCCATGGGCACATGAGCAAAGACACTTCATTGTCTACTGACATGCTGCCATCTCCTGTTTCCTAACTGTGGAGATGAAGTGAAAGGACTTCTTCCATGGTGCTACTTTCCAGGCCTGAGAGCTAGCCATTGATTTTGGTATCTAGAACAAAATCAGAAGTTTCAAGGCAATTAAACATGGAGAGACTCACTAGCTGCCTCAAACGTAGCTATCCTCAGTAACTCCAGGAGATTTTTCTGCTTCCTTGTTGAATGAAGCTACTCCTCTCATTCAAAGGTGGTTAGACTTTCTGAGAATGTCAGCCAAGTTACTTCAAGAGGTATAGTTTACGTAAGTTAATTTATAACTAAAAATTGCTCTCTTAAGACTGACTAAGTATCTAGAATCTACTATGAGGTAGAAAAAAACTTGCCTTGTTGTTTGCCATGGATATTCCCCTTTCATTATTGCATTGAATAACACAAAAATTGATAATATAAGTGGGAGAATAAGTAAAGACATTGGAATGATCAAGATCTGGGCTCCTCTTTGCTTTAATCTTTGAAAGACTGTGAGTGAGAAATCTCTTTGAGAATCAGTCTTTGTAAGTACCAGAGTGCGATGAAGTTATAAACTGTACACTATTTGTCAGGATTAACTGAGTGAGTACCTGTAAATCTAAGCCATGGGCCTGACATAGTTGCCAATTAATTGAAAGTTAATTCCTTCTCCTCATTCACCTCTGACTCTATGACTAATTTTGCAAGAAGGAAAAAGATACAAAGACTTCCTTAGAGGTTACCCTGTATTGAAAGGCATCTGGACATAGGTACAAAGTGAAGATTGTGGACACAGAGATATACAAAGTACTGCCGAGTGACACAGCTGCCAGCCAAGAGGGCAGACATTCCTGCAATGTGTCCCTGTGGTTTCATTCAAACCCATATAAGCTATCACTGAGCTTTTACTGTCTGCCCAGCAGTGGCAACTCCAGTGGACCACTGGGAGTACAAACCGTGGACTTTGTTTTTTGATGGGTTATAATTTAGTTCAAAAGACAAGACTTACAGAAACAGCAGTGTCTTAAAAATATTTATTCAATTTTCATTAGATGCCAAAAATGATAGAATGTAAAGGGATTACATGAACCCCAGGGCCTCTGAAGTTAGTGAATTACAACAGTAATACTGCCAGTAGATCTCATGGCCAGAGCAATAGAGGGAGAGTGCTTTGGGAGTGAAGGAGGAAAGATGAGAGCACTGATCACTATCAACTCTGCTTCGACTCAATCTTGAATACACAGAAAGACTGTAGGCTACTATGACTCTGCAGCTTGACACTGCCCTGGAGACACATATTTAAGGGTTTTATGTTGGTAGGTGTGAATAGGATGGCATCCACACACATGGGTCTGCTGCATTCTTACACAGATGCCAAAGAAAAAAAATGTCCATGTCCCACTGTACCACTCTTAAGTATACCTTAAGTTCCTTAAGACAGAGTCTCTTTGTGAACTTGGCTTAAGCTTATCGACCAGCAAGCCCCAGCAATCCTACCATCACTGCCTGCCACAGCACTGGGGATATAGACATGCATGTGACCACCTCTGGCTGTTTTATTACATGACTGCTGGGATCAGAACTCAGGTTCTTACTCTTGCACAGCAAGCTCTCCAACCTGCTGTCTCTCCATAGCTTTTTAATGTTCTTATTCAGATATATGAATTTTCATTATGACATTCTCATTTGTGTGTATAATGTATTGGGGTCATATCACTCCTGTGATCTCCACCACGCTCTTTCTAACTATCCTTCAATTTTTATATCATTTTGCATGTGACCCACCAAGTTTAATCAGAGTTACTTACAGGAGCATGGGTGACAGATGATCTATACGATGGACATGTGTATCTTAACAGTAACTACAACACTCAAGAAAACATCTATTCCTCCTCAGTGATTACCAATTATGTATAAATCCTCAGGGATGGGTGGGGCCTCTTGAGCTTCTCCTACTCCATGGTCAGATGTTGACAGAATCAATCTTGTGCAGATTATGTGTGAATTCAAGAATAAAATGGTCATGTCATTACAGGAATCCTTATAGCCTTTTATCTCACAGAATTTAACATAGCTCTTCTGTTCCTCCCCAAGGATATGAGTCATGAGATAACCATAGTTCACTCATTTTATGTACTTGTTCTAGTTAGGGTTAGTTACTATTCCTAAGATAAAACACCATGACCAAAATTAAGTTAAGATGGACAAGGTTTATTTGGTTTATACCTCCACATCATATTCTATCACTGAAGGAAGTCAGGGCAGGAACTCAAGCAGGACTAAAACCTGAAGGCAGGGTCTGAAGAAAAGGCTATGGATGCTGCTTATTTGTTTGCTCCTCGTGACTTGCTCAGTTTGCTTTCTTATAACACCCAGCACCACCTGCTCATGGTTGACACAACCCACAATGGAATGGGCTCTTCCACATCACTCCCCAATTAAGAAAATGTTCTACATGCTTGCCTACAGTCTGATCTGATGGAGCCATTTTCTCAATCAAGGTTCCCTCCTCTCAGATGACTGCAATTTGCATCAAGTTGACATAACACTTCCCAGCACAGTATTCTCCTTATGATATATGAACTACTAATAATTAGGTTGCATATATGCAAACACAATCATTGTGGTTGTTGTTCTCAACAGGTGCTCACTACACCATCTGACTGATTTTTGTGATGTGTGGAATCATAAGAACTGTTTTGTCTGAGGCCTATTTTAAAGACAAGCACCACTGAGAATTCAGAACTGCAGATTTCAAATAACCATTGACAATGACTCCAGATAATGGGGCTGACACAAGTGCATGGATCTTGAAGTAATGCCTTTAATTTTTCTAAACAGAATATATTTTTATAGCATCGTAATAGAACAAAGTACATTATGCTCAACCACTAGAATTCCAAGAACCTGTCAGACTGGAAAAGAAATCTTCTGATAGGGCATAGGGCTAAGAAATATTCTCCAATGTAATTGAAATTATCTACTTTTGACTTCAGGATTCTTGGAAATACCATTTTCTTACATGTCTGGTAAAGGAGTTCAGAATGCAAAATCATGTCCCTCTCTTTCCCCTCCACCACACTCACCATGCATCATTTTGTCTTGATAGTTTAATCTTTGTGTGTGAGAGAGAGAAATTTGGGCTGTGTGTGTATGTGCATATGCATTCTAATATATGGAGACATGCTGGGGGGGTGTCAAAAGACACCCTCAGCTGTTGGTCCTCACCATGTACCTTCCATGAAACAGAGTCTTCTTCTTTTTCACTGCCATGCATGCTGCACTAGTCAGTAGCTGAGTTTCTAACAATTCTCCTGTCTCCAGAGTCTCCTCTCTCAACATGGGGGTGTTGGGATTACAGGTGTGTGTTAAAAATCCATATCTTTTATGTGAGTTCTGAGAATTTGAACTCATGCTTTCAAAACAAGCAATTTACTACTGAACCATCTCCCTAGATCATATTCTAACCTGTTCTTGTCTCATCCTTGGATTCTCCACATCCAGGGAGAGGCAGTAGGGCAGGCAAGAGAGAAAGGGGTGAATAAGTAGGGCATAGGACTATGTATAAGCCAGAGAGCTAGGAACCTCTCCTGGTTTCAACTTCTAAACGAATGACAGCAAGGTCCACTGGGGTGATTTTGAAGACAGGGTAAAGGAGGGTGTTGTCTAGTATATCTAGAAATGATTTTTACATCACTGTTATAGAAACAACTAAATAACCTGCTGAGGTCAAGGATGCAGAGCTTTGTGGAAAGGAAAGGATAGTCTGTTTTACAGCCATTCCTAAGTACAAAGTACCTCAGATAAGTGTCCAAGAGCATTTCTTAGAAGAAAAAGGAGAAGATTTCACAAACAAAATCTGTCAGTCACACAATGGCCTGAGGGCAGGAGATATGGCTGGATAAGTAGAGCAGTTGATAGAAAAACTGAAGGACCTGAATTCAGACCTCAATTACTTGTGTCAATACCTGGTTAAGTGTGGTGACTTGTCTTTTATCTCATTTCCCAGGTGGCAGAGACTATCACCAGAACACACCTTGACTAAACCACCTGTTAGGAGAGTTCTGAGTTCAAGTAAGGGACCCTGACTTGATATTTAGTGGAGAGTCACTAAAGAAGACTCCTAATGTCAACCTCTGGCCTCCACATGCATACACACACACACACACACACACACACACACATACACACACACACATACACTACACATACATACACACACAAAAGTGAACAATGGTCTGAGAAACTGTATCAAAAGTGTTGGTTCCAGAGTAACTCCCAGAGAGCCATGGAGGGATACTCTCTGAGAGAAGAGAGAGAGAAAGTGATTTCCAGTATGACTCTCATAGAGGCAACAAACAGATGTTTTTAAATATGCAAGGACTTGGAAGATATAATTCCTAAAAGCTATTTTAATACTAAAATCCAGCCAAGTGAAAAATAATAAAAACAAGGAATTCACAAGAAGAGGCATTGCAAGATGACAGGTTGTGGCCCTGAATTCAATTAAATAGAAATGAAGTTACAAACCTGTGAAAATTATGGTTAGTGTTTCAAACCATAGGGAAAACAATAGAAAAACCAAAAGTAGAAAGAAAATGACGAAGACAGTAATACTGATTTCTCCTTCTTCCATAACAGAGAGGCTATTGATGTAATGTCAATGATTTAACATGAGAGAATGCAATCATTGCAAATCCCCACTTCAGTCTACCTCATTTATTTTAACAGAGAGGGATCTGCACTGGGCACAAAAGTGCGTGTGAGGAACAGTGAGAATCCTGAGTTCCAGGGAAGCCCAGCTTGCAAGATAAGACCTTGAAACAAAAAGGAAGCAGTGAGATGGAAGGAGTGAGAGAGGGAAGGAGGGAGGGAGGCAGCATAAAAGGGAAGGGGAAGGCAGATGGAAAAGGTTCTTACTATATCTAAAATAATTTCTTTATGGTAGAAAATACTGGTTTCACATAGTCTTTCTAATAGCTTTTTACTTCTTAAACTCACTTCATTGGTTCGTTTGTTTGTGTGTTTGTTTACTCTAGTGCATGTGCACCTGTGTATACACATGCCAGACCTTCCTTTCCAAGATTCCCTGCAAAAGCAATTAAGAACCTCACCAAGTACCCACACATGGATGATCTTAGTACAGGAAAATAACTACTCATGTAGTAATGTCGTTTGTTCTTTTTTTCCCACCATGGATGATCCTGAGCCCATAGAATAAAATCTAAAGTCACGTGTAAGATTTATCCTTCATAGCGATATCCCTGTCATTGTGCTCCTTCATTCTATGCCCACACCTTCTAGGAGATACCTCAGTCAGCAAAATACACACTGAACAAGCATGAAGAGCTTGGAAGCTGTGTGTGTGTTGGGGGGGGGGGGGCTCCAAGGTGCAGTGGTCTGCACTTGTAAGGTTAGTGAGACACAAACAGAAACTAGTTGACACAAATAGATCCCTGAGGCTCATTGAGCCAACCATGACTTCTTAGTGAGTTCTACGCCACTGACAGACCTTGTCTCCACTCAGTGACCAAGGTGGGCAGCCCCTGACATTGAACCTCAGCTTTTATAATATGTACACATGAGCCTATTTGAACACATGCATATATACTCACATACAGAGAATAAACAAGCAGAGACTCCTTCTTCTGAGGCAATTTCTGTCTAGCAGGAAAGAAGCTATTTCTCCCATAATAGAATCAAACTCTAAATCCTAAAGGAGAAGAGTTTGAGTGTTACAGGTCAGTCAGAAAATAATTGATCTTCCTTTTTAGTGATATAGTAAAAGAACTACACATGGCTCATTGGTAAATGAGCATTTATGTAAATTAAGAGCATGCACACATTCCCTAGTTTAAGAGCTACAATTTGACTTTAAGTCATTAAAGGACAATCCACACATCCCAGGATAATGCACAGAATTAACATTTATGTCACCTCCTACCACTTGGCTTAGATCATGTCATTCTCAAGGATATTTTATCCCAAAAATCTTCCCAAATGTCTTCAAAGGGCCTCTTTGTACCAACATATGCCTCTGCTCAGCCTGTACCTCAGCAGACTAAGTTGGAGAATTATTTAAATGTGCAGGTGTGTAACCAAGAAGCCGCATGGAAATTAGGGTGACTGAAACCCCCAAGAGCAGAGAAAATAAGGCTTAAATACAGACAAATGGAGGCTCTGAAGACAGAAGCCATGACAGAAAATTGCTTTTACCAAAATTTCCAGCCTAAGAATGGGAGAGATATACCAAGGAATGCATGCAGTTCAGTGGAACTCTCTGATGTTCCCATTCTATCATGGGAACCAGTCTCCAGCTATCAAAGATAAAACAGAAAACTAAAGTTTTGTCATCAAAACAGAACAAAAATGTTTAAAAATTGTTTCTCTCTCTGTCTTTTTCTGTCTCTCTGTCTTTGTGTCTCTCTGTGCAGCTCTGTCTCTATCTCTCTGTCTGTACCTCTCTCCCTCTTTCTCCGTGTGTGTGTGTGTGTGTGTGTGTGTGTGTGTGTGTGTGTGTGTGTGTGTGTGTCGGCCAAGGGACAACCTTGGCTGCCATTTCTCAAACAGCATGCATCTTGGTTTGTTTGTTGTTGTTGTTATTGGGGTTTTTTTTTATTCAAATGAGTACTTTAATACCTATCAAAAGAGATATTAAGAAAAATCTAGTCATAATAAACAAAGTCTCTTCATACACAGCTAGATAACAATACATTAGTAGGATATTACAATTATAAATGTATATGGATTGAACATGGGTGCACCTTGTATCATAAAACAATTGCTACTTGATGCAAAACCACAGAATAAAACCAAAATGATAATAGTAGGTGACTTCTCTCTACTCTCACCATTAAACGGGTATCCTGAAAAAAACTAAAGGGACAAACTTTGGAGTTAAATGACAGCAAATAAAGGTTTTTTTTTTTTTTTTTTTTTTTTTTGCATCTTGTATTTTGAGATGTGGCCTGAGACTTGCCTAGTAGCCTAGGCTGGCTGACCCAACAGTGGAAGTATAGCCTGGTTACTCCTGGCTTTTTCACATGGATTCTAAAGATTGAACTCAGGTCTTGCTTGTAGGGTAATCATTTTAAAGACTGAGTCATCCCCCAGCTCCAAATATAAATAACTTCAATACTTAATTTTGATCAGTAGCTTGACTAATGGAAGAAATGCCTGGGGGAAGGGGGCAGAACAAACTTCCCAGTGAGTTTAGGGTTGTAAGTCCAAGAGGACTCCACTACGAGGGTTTTGTCCTAAGCTCTGGTTGAATCTATTGGTGGATTCATTTCAAGGATTCTGGGACAGGGAAGGAGAAAGATAATAGTTGCAGTCTGGCTGGGGGAAGTAGCTCCAGGAGCTGGGTTGTGGGTGCTATCTTCTCTATAAGCCATATATTTCCTGTTCTCTGTCCACTTAAGTAAAAGAAGATTCACTACAAGGTCAACCTCCATAATGTTCTCTCCAAAGCAACCACAGACTAAACTCTCTGAAAAACAAAGAAACAACCATAAGCAAAATGAATCTCTCCTCATGGCAAATGACTTGTCAGAGACTGTCACAGTGGCAAGAGAGTTAGGAACATAAGCAGTAGTCATTAGAAAAACTGGAGTGAGGGTTGTCTCTAGAGCTATTACCTGACTATGGAATCTGTTTTCCAACAGGGCTGCTTTGTCTGGCTTCAGTGGTAGAAGGGAGAGGATGGGCCTAACCCTGCAGAGTCTTGAAGCACCGGGGTGGGGAGATGGGGCAGGTGGCACCCTCTCAGAAGAAAAGGGGAAGGAGTACAGGGGAGGGTGTCTGTGAGGGGGACGGTTGTAAACAATTTAATTAATTAATTATGTTTTTATTTTTGATACTTTATTTACATTTCCAATGTTTCCCCTTTTCTAGGTCTCCTCTTTGGAAACTCCCTATCCCCTCCCCCTCCCCGCCTCTATGGGGGAATTCCACCTCCCACCCACCTGCCTACCCATTCCCATATTCCTACCTTGACATTCCCCTTTACTGGGGCCTCTAATGCCCTCAGGCCCAAGGGCCTCTCCTCTCTCCCTGATGGCCGACGAGGCCATCCTCTGCTACATATGTGGTCTGAACCATGGGTCCATAGATGTGTATTCTTTGGTTGGTGGTCCAAACTCCAAGATGAACAGGGGGGGGGGGGGTCAAGCCCGTTGACGCTGTTGCTCCCTCCATGGGGCTGCAAACTCTCTCAGCTCCTTCAGACCTTTCTCCAACTCTAAAAGCTTAGATTTTCTCCCCAATTGGAATCTCAACAAAAATGGTGGGTCTAAGGTTGCTAGTAACAAGTTAAGACTAGAGAGCCATTAAGAAATTGAGAGTGGTTTCATGCCTAGTACTGAAAACCTGATCAAAAGCTCATGACTTGTGAGCTGATGGGCCCTAGGTAGGAACACTGTTGTTCTGTTAAATGTCCAGCTGACAAACTACCTTCGAAACACTTGGATCCATACATTTACGTTCATCTCAACTTTACTCCAAGATGGTTAGCTTTGGTAGTTTTGTTTGGTTTTATGCAGATTGATATTGAAACTCACATTCATTCAAAGTGCCAAGAGTAAGCAACTATGACCACTCAGGGTGGGAAAATATGACATCTGAATGTCACATGACTGTTACCTAGTCAACTCACAGTGACTGTGGTAACCTGCATAAGACCTATCCAAGATCAACTCAGTTAACATTCTAACAAAGATCCAGGAGTGACCCCAAGACCTTATTCTTGGCAGGGAATCTATTGCCAGTTGCCAGTTGCAGAAGGAAGGAGGGTGGGTCACTCTCATTTGAGGATGTGGCTGCTGGTAAGTTGTCCATGCCCCAATAGATGGCCACAAACCCATGCACACAAGGACAGTACTAACAGAACTCGGGAGGGGGGGATTAATAACAAATGGATCACAAGAAATTGGGAAGGAAATGAGATATGAGCAGTAGGCAGGGTTGCAGGGAAGCAGTTGTAGATAGCTAGGGTAGAAATTCATTGTCTATTAGCTGAAATACCCCACAAAGGGCAGGGAGAACCTGTCAAGACCATATTCAGAGGTTAAGCATAGCCACCCGTTTGAGGGATGGGGCCACCCACCCATCTCCAAATTTTTAACCCAGAATTGCTCCTGTCTAAAGGAAATACAGGGACAAAGAATGGAATAGAGACTGAAGGAAAGGCCATCCAGAGACTGCCCCACCTGGGGATCCATCCCACATGCAGACACCAAACCCAGACACTATAGTAGATTCCAAGAAGTGCTTGCTGACAGGAGCTTGATACACCTGTCTCCTGAGAGGCTCTGCCAGAGCCTGCCCAACACAGATGCAGAGGCTTGCATCCAACCATCAGGCTGAGCACAGGGACTCCAATGGAGGAGTTAGGGGAAGGAGTAAAGGAGCTGAAGAGGCCTTATCTGATATCAATGGGAAGTGAGGCCCTTGGTCCTGTGAAGGCTTGTTGCCCCAGTATAGAGGAATGCTAGGGCAGTGAGGCGTGAGTGGTAGATGGGTGGGAGAGCATCCTCATAAAAGCAGGGTAAGAGGGATGGAATAAGGGTTTGCAGAGGGGAAGCCAGGGAAGGGGATAACATTTGAAATGTAATTAAATAAAATTAAAAAACGAAAGGAGAAAAAAAGAAATACATTGTCTAAATGTATATATGTTTCAAAGTAAAAATAAAAATATTATTTAAATAGTTGAGAGTAGAAGTTGTTTGTCTTTGTGAAAAAAATAACCATAAAAATGACTAGAAAACCAAAAAGAGAAAATAAATAAACAAACCCAAAATAGAAATCCAGTTACACTACAAGCAAATGCCCAAACATGGACAGGTATACTAGGGGATATAAATAATCTTATTGAAGAATATCTGTATTCACAGTCATCACATACAAACACATACAAGTTGTGCATGACATAATATACTGCCAAGTATGTGAATGAATATCACTGGATCATGCATTAACAATCCCCTATATAATTGCCCCACACTTAAAATTGATGCACATTTAAATTTTGGGTTTTTTTCTCTTTATGCCAGTGCATTTGAGTTGAAACATGTTTTAAATAGCCAATTCTGCCGTGGAACTGTCTAAGCCGTAATGTGCTGGACCCCATTACAGCAGCTGTCCAGTCAAGTTTATCATTATAGCTTTCTGTCTGACTCTTAAACCTCTTGAGTATCTTGACCTCTGTATTGATTTTACATTGTGGAGCACGTGGCTTTAGGGGAGTTTTGTTGTCTGAGCAAAAGACAAAGCCTGTTAGTCTACCCCATGTTCTTTACAGATTAGGTCCTTATAAGGCCTGTAGTTTCAGATTCTCTAATATTTTCTCTAAAATGAGTGGTAGAACAAAATTTACAAAGTGCGCTGAGAAGAGAAACCCAAAGGCAGCATCTGAGCATCTACTAACAACTTTCTTAAAGAATCGAGTTTCTTCTTTCTGACAAATTGCTTAGAAAAGTTGAAGAGGGATGTGGGATGGTTCGATGGGCAGGAGCACTTTCTGCATAAGTGTGAGGACCTGAGTTCAGGAGCCACATAAAAAGATGGACCTATAACCCAAGCATGTCGGAGGACTGCAAAGGCAGGAGGACCAGTGGGTCCTGCTGACTGCCAGCCTCGCTCAGAGTTACATAATAGACCCTATCTCAAGGGAATAAAATGAAGAGTCATAAAGCAGGACATTCGACAACCTCCTGGGCCATAGAGGTACACACACAGATAGAAAGGGGGGAGGGGGGACAAAGAGAGGGACAAGGAAAAGGAGGAACTAAATGAGTTTTCTGAGAAATTTAAAAGAAAAATATGGCATTGCACTTTCTCCTTTCTTATCCAGCAGGCAGTCCCCTGGGATGTGCTGCCCTTTGGGGTAATCAATGCTCCATCCCTTATTTTGGAGAAACTGGTAGCTCTGGGCACTGGGTAAATGGTAAGGTTTCTGACCCTGATCCTGGGAGCTGTCTCCTGAGCTAAGACTTAATTCTGGGGAGCTGCTGTGTCTCATATACCACCTCGTTCTCTCAGAGTTGTGATGGATGGGTGTTATTTAAGCTTTTGAACTGAAAGGCGAGACTCTTCTTTTGAAATGGGATGATGAAATGGAGCATTATTCAATTAGAAAGATGAAGTCTGATGTTGAGAGGTAGATTACTGGACTGGAGCATTTCCAGGTGTGCCTGGCACCCCAGCTGACTGTAGAAACCATTCTCTCAGGCTGAACCTGGGCAAGATGTGTGCGAGTCATCATCTTCACCAGAGCCAGAGATCCTTGCCTCAAAATGACACATAGCCTCACAGTTTCCCTGATATATAAATAGCAATGATACTAACTTTACACAATTAAGTCATAACCTTAAAGACACTGGGAAATGTTTAACTCATGGCAGTTTCTTGATCTGTAGTGCGTTGGCATCATAGTGACTATACATTCAGGCTGACAGACAGATATATAGATAGGAGATAAATGAGGCTAGGTAGATAGAAAGATAGATGATAGCTAGAGAGAGAGAGAGAGAGAGAGAGAGAGAGAGAGAGAGAGAGAGAGAGAGGTAGATAGAGATAGATTATAATAAGTAATAGGTGATAGATATATTAGTAATAGATTCAAAGATGATAGAAATATATTGTAACCTGTAACAGACTGTCTAAAGCTATTTTATTAGTTTTGAAAAAAGATTGCTATGTTATAAAGTCGCACATATATAACATTCATATTTTTCATTGAAAACCTGGCTAAATATGCTCTAAAGATTATGTCATAATAACAATTTTCCTTCAGGGATAATACACAATAATTATATCATAATATAAAAGACTAAGCATTGTTTAAGATAGAAATGTATATACATTTAAACTAGTTTATACTTGTTTGAAATACTTCAGATATAGGACTGTAGCTCAGTGGGTACAATGCTTACCTGGTATATACAAAGACTTGAGTTTGATCACCAGTACCATATAAGCTGGGATGGTGACAAGTCTAGTGTGGCGGTTTGAATAAGAATGGCCTCCATGGGCTCATACTTTTAATTCTTACTTATCAGGGAGTGGCACTCAGAGGTGTGGCCTTGTTGGAGGAGGTGTGGCCTTGTTGGAGGAAGTGTGTCACTTGGGGATGGGCTTTGAGGTTTCAGAAACTCAAGTCAGGCCAGGTCTCTCTCTCTCTCTCTCTCTCTCTCTCTCTCTCTCTCTCTCTCTCTCTCTCTCCCTCCCTCCCCCCCTCCCTCCATACCTTCCTCCTTCCTGGGGATCCATATCTACTGCCATGCTTCCTACCATGATGATTATGGACGAAACCTCTGAAAGTCCAATCCAGCCCCAATTAAATGTTCCCCTTTATAAGAGTTATCATGGCATCTCTTTACAGCAGTAGAACACTGACAAAGACACTTGGGATACATGAGACCCTATCTCGAATTTTCAAATTAAATTCAAGTGTCATTTATTTGGGGGCAACAGGGAGGGAGTTTCCAAAGACCTCAGTAGATTTGATTGTAATATGATAAAAATAGAAGTGAGCTGCTTCCCTGAGGAGCCAAAATGAGGGTGGTGTTCCCAAGTTCATCATCACACCAGTTCCTACCAGGGAAATTCAGCTTATTACCCAGAATCTATCTCACTGTGCTCCTTGTGGTAAAAATTTCCTACTCTTTTCTGCTCACCAGCTCCTTTATATTTTTCCTGCTGGGATCTCCACATTGATTGCTGACTTACTGATTTATGTAATAGGTTGAATTCTAGATCCTTTTCACTCATTTTCAACCACCATTTTTTAAATGTTTATTTTACTTAATTTGTTTTACATTATTGTTTTGTTTTGCTTTGTTTTACGTGTACATGAGTTCAGGTACTAAAGAAATCATCAGATTCGCTGATGTTGGAGTTGCAGATAGCTGTGAGCTGCCTGATGAGGGTACTTGGAACTGAACTTAGATCCACTCTAAGAGCAGAGAGTGCTCCTCACTTATGAGCCATATCTCCAGTCCTTTACCAGCATTTTTTGAAGATCTATAAAACCCATCAGAATTCTCGAATTCTATCATAACTATGGGAAGGACTTGAGTTAGGTTGCTGAATTGTATAGTTTTCCTCTTAACTGCATGGCAAGCTAAAGAAGGAATCCATTGTTTTTCTTAGAAGATCTTTGATGATGGCATGCTGGTGATCTAGGACCCATACTTATAGAAACACCGGCCTCTGCTATATGAAGTGATGGAGTTTATTTTCTGTGGTTGTTTTCGTTTGTACCTGGCTTTATGTATGTGTAAATGGTTGGATTACACATGAATGTAGATGAGTGTTTGTGCATGTGGAGGCCAAAGGTCATGTTCAGGTATTGTTTCTCAGGATGCTATTCACCTCATTCTTTTAGACAGGATTTCGCACTGGCCTGGAACTTGCAAAGCAACCTAGGCTGCTGTTCAGCAGACCCCAGAGATCTACCGTCTCCACATGCCCAGATCAAGGATTGTAAGTGTGGACCACAGCATCCAAGATTTTCATATGGGTTCTAAGGTTCAAACTCAAGTTCTCGTGCTTCCACAGCAAGCATTTTACCAACCGAGACATCTCCTGAACCTCATTTATTTATGTATTGATGTATTTATTTATTTATTTTCCAGGCTGGTTTCAACATAGGTATGTGGCAGAGATTGGCCTTGAACTCCTAAACCTCCTGCTTTCATCTTTGGAATACTTATGCAATGGGCTTTTGTAAATAATAAATAAGCAAAAACCCTGAAAGGTTAGGTATTTAAATTGGGACACAAAAGTTTCGTAGCTTGTCTGAAGGCACACAACTATTGATATACCAGGACTCTAACCTGGAACCCTTTTAAACCAAAGCTCTTGTTTCTTTGAACTCTCTTGTTGTTTCATTGAATTCACAAAATTAACTCAGTTAATATTCCAACAGGTAACTCCAACAAGAATATTACCAATATCCCTAGAACTATTTATATGAGAGAGAAACCCCTATTCTTTTCATCTTATACCAGCCTCCACTGTCATATGTGTTTGTGTATGTGTGAGGAGCATACTTGGATGAATGCACAAGTGCATGCAAAGGACCCAGGATTGGCATCAGGAATTATCCTTAATCAGTCTTCCACTGTCTTGACTGAGGCAGGATCTCTCAATGAAATCAGAGCTTTCCAATGACTAGTCTTCCTAGTCTGCTTTTTCTAGGATGTTATTGCCCTGTCTCTGCCTTCCAAGTCTGGAATCACAAGCTCTGGTCATCATACATGGCATTTATGTGGGTGCTGGCTATCTGAACTTTGTTCTTCACTCTTGAGTAGTGAGTGCTTTAAGCACTGAGCCATCTTCCCAGTCTCTTGCAAACATCTGAACACAAGAATCTGGCCTCAATTTGTAGGTGAAAAAATTGCAAGTTGCTGGATGCTTAAGGCACATCTTCCTGGCACTGGGGCCCCTCTGCAGATTCACTATGTATCAAGCAATTAAGAAGAGGCATGCCCGTTCCTCTCAACACCTGCAACTCATTACAGAATCCAACAGCTCAAGTCCAAGGGTTCCAGCAGAAGAATGCTATAAACAGATGACACCAGATTTATCAGCACTCCCCAAGGCCAGTATTCAATTTCTGTCAAGAGAAATACAGATACATGCAAACACTATCTAATGCCCTCCATATGGTGGACCCTAGACAGAAAATTCAGTTACATTTGGTAAGAAAATAGTTTTTGTCTCACCAGGATGTGGCTTCTTGAAGATAATGTCAGTCATTCTTTTTGAAGATAGAAGATTCATAAAAATTGTATTGCAATTACGTTGATCAAAATCTGCCTCAATGTTCTAAGGAAAGGTTTTTAATTACTCATTAATACTAAAAATTCACACATTCACACACACACACACACACACACACACACACACTTGCTAATTGTTATTATTAATATCAGTATTCCTTACTATTCCTAGCTAGTCTCGTGTACTTGTAAGCTTCTGTTATGGGACCTTTTCCAGGAAAGACAGGAACAAACATTCATTCAACCCTAATATGCACCAACGAGTGACCAACTTTTAAAAGTTTATTTTGTGAACCAACCCACCTGATGCTATTTCTTCTATATCCAATATAGGTAAAGAAAAGTTGTAGGACTTTTAATGAGATTCCAACCTGAAAGATGGATTCTAACACAATCCCTCAAAATAAAAATTACAAACCACATGAATATATCCTATGGAGTCCATGATACTGCATCTTCTACATGGCCCTTTCTGTGGGTGATTTATGTAGCTCACAATGGTTAAGCTAAGAAGCATGTCTCTGATGTCTTCCTGTTCAACAAAGGACAATGTCAGGATATCACATTACAGCTAGAGAAGTCATACACAGATGGGCAATCTGGTTCAATTTCCACTTTCCAAACTCTACATACAATTCCATGGAGAGACGAGGGTTGATGTTGAGAATCATCTTTGATTATGATTGGCTAGGAGTAAGAAGCTTGGGGTGGCATTTCACACAAGATGGCTGCATGCAAGGAAAGATAGTGGCATTTTCTCACTAAGTAAATGAGACATATTTGAGAACATAGATATGTATATCCTCATTAAGCATTATACTATATATAAGGATATCCTGACGCATTAAGAAATACAATTTTGAGTTTTTAGATGCCAAAATATAAATTAAAATTCAAATTGAAATTGTTCTACAGTGGATGTAAAACAGTTTTTTAATTGAAAATAGATTTTTCACACAATATATTCTGATTATTGTTTCCCCCTCCTAACTTTCCCCATGTCACCTCCCACCCATCTCTCCATCTTCCTGTATCTTGTTAGAAAACAACCATGCATCTAAGGAGCAACAATAAAATAAAATAAGAAAACAAAACTAAACAAAATGGAATAATACAAAACAAGAAAGAGTTAAAGGAAAAGCACAAGAAACATATATAGATATAGTGACACACATTTGGGAACACAGGAATCACATAAAAACAAAATCTGGAAGATAATACACACACACACACACACACACACACACACACACAACCTGTAAGGTTAAAAAAAAATCCCTGACTTAACATTATGAGACAAAGACCTCCAAAGAAGCCACTGAGTTTATTATGTATAGGCTATCTATGCTTAAGAATGGTTTGTTTTTCCAGTGAAATTCCCTTGGAGAAAACTAATTCTTCCTTTGCAAGTAGCTATATTTGGGTTATGGCTTCTGGGTTATGAATGAGGGAATGTGTCCATTTCTTCTTTCAGCTCTCAGACCTCATCTTATGCACACCCATGCAGGACATGTACATGCTGCTGCAGTCTCTAGGGATTCATATGTGCACCAATCTTATTATGTCTAGAAGGCTTTGATTCCTTGGTCTCACTTCTGCCTCATATACTCCTTCTGCCTCCTCTTCTGCAGAGTTCCCTAAACCCTGATGGAAGGGATTTGATGTAAACAGCTTTTTTAGGGCTAAATGTTCCAAGGTCTCCTACTGCACATTGCCTGCCTGTGGATCTCTGTAATTTTTCCACTCTGCTGGAGAAGGAAACTTGATGATAGATGAGAAAGGAATGGATCTATGAGTATAGCACAATGTTGAGAGATCATTTAATTGCTACACAATCCTTTATTAGAACAGTAGTATTTGGCTTTCCTCTAGGTCTGTGGTCTATCTAGTCTCAAGTTCTTGGCCACCCAAGCAGCATTGAGTATTGGTTCCATCACATGAAGTAGGCTTTAAGTCAAAGCAGATATTGGTTGGTTACTCCCACAAGCTTTGGGCCACCATTACACTGGCAAGGCAGGACCCCTTCATCAAAGGGTTTGTGTCTGGGTTGGTATTTATGGTTATCCTTGGGCATGGTACCTTCCTGTACCAAATATTCTGGAACATAGGGATGAAGGCTCAGTATAGGTACCAGCTCAACTTCTCCGTGTCCAGTCAGTTGTGTAGGTATTGTCTTCAGTAGAAGGGCCTTTCAGTTTGTGGTGAGCCACCAATAGCCTTGCCAAAAGCTTAAGTTGTTTTGGGTTTCCATGGGACCTATTTGGTCAAGAATTTGATTATATGTAACCCAATGTCAGTATCGAAAGCTTAACTTGGTCACAAACATGTTCAGTTGGGCTCTGTCTGCCCTGTTATTTGATGATTTCATTCAGATCATCACGTTCATATATACATATATTTAGGAATCTTCTGCTATATAATTTCCCATACCCCATCAAATGGAATGAAATTTTAGATGTTCTTCCCGTATTTACTCCATCGACGCTGTCATCCCTCCCCTCCCTGCTTGTTCTTCTCATGTGACTCCCCCACTTTGTTCACCCATAACTACTCTATTTCCCCTCCCAAGGAATATCCATTCCTTATCCCAGTCCCATACTCTACCTAATATCTGTGGTTACATGGAGTGTAGCTTGCTTAGCAATGAATTAACAACTAACATCCACACATAAACAAATATATACTGTATTTTTCTTTCTTGGTCTGAGTTACCTCACTCAGGATGATTTGTACTAATTCTATCCACTTACTGGTGAATTTCATAATTTCATTTCTTTAATGATGTCATAATGGTTCCTTGTGTAAATGTGCCTCATTTTCTTTACCCATCCATTGGTGGGCATTTATGCTATTTCCAGTTTTGGGCTATAATTAATAGAGTAACAATTAACCTGGTTGAACAAGTGTATCTTTGGTAGGATGAAGTATGCTTTGAGTACATGCCCAAGGGTGGTATAGCTGGATGTTGAGATAGATTGATTCCCATCTTTCTGAGGAATTGCCGCACTCATATTCATAGTAGCTCTATATGCGTGCACTCACACCAGCAGTAGATGAGTGTTCCCCTTACTCAACATTTTTACCAGCATGAGTGGTCTTTGTTTTATTCATTTAGGCCATTCTGACTGGTGTAAAATGAAATCTCAAAGTGGTTTTAATTTATATTTCCCTGATGATTAAGCATGCTAAAAATTTAAGTGTTTCTCAGCTATTTCAGTTTTCTTTTCCCAGAATTCTTTTTAGATCTGTACTCCATTTTTAATTAAGTTATTTGTTTTACCAATGTTAAGGTTTTTGAGTTCTTTCTATGTTTTGAATATTATACATCTATTGGATGCATAATTGATAAGTACATATTGTATTTCCTCATACTGTAGGCTGCTGCTTTTTCTGAATGAGGGTGCTGTTGCCATATAGAAATCTTTCTGTTTTCTGAGGTCCCATTTATTAATTGTTTTTACTGTCTGTTTTGTTGATGTTTTGTTCAGAAAGTCTTTTCCCATGCCAATATGCTCAAGACTATTCCCCCCCCCCCTTTTCTTTTGTCTATCAGGTTCAGTATATCTGGTTCTATGTTGAGGTTTTTGATCCCTTTGTAGTTGAGTTTTATGTAGGATGATAAGAATGGATCCATTTGGATTACATTATGTAACAACCATCTGCTTTAATAATGCCATTTGTTGAAACTTGTGTCTTTTATTTTTCCAGTGGGTTTGTTTTCTGATTTTTTTTTTTTTATCAAGAATCAGTTGTCAATAGGTGTGTAGATTTATATCTAGGATTTCATTTCCATTAAACACTATGTCTGTCTTTGTGTCAATGCCTTGCTGTTTTTATTACTATAACTCTGTAGTATTACTTGAAATCAGGGATAGTGTTACCTACAATATCCCTTTTATTGGGATTGTTTTAGCTAACTTGAAGCTTTTGTGTTTATATATGAAACTGAAGATTGTCCATTCAAGATCTGTGAAAAACTCTGTTGAAATGTTGATGATAACTGCATTAAATCTTTAGATTGCTTTTGATAGGATGGAAACTTTTACTATATTAATCTTACCTATATATGAGCATGGGAGATCTTTCTATCTTCTAATATATTAGTCCAATATTTTCTTCAATATCATAAAGTTGGTTTGGTTTTTTTTTTTTTTTTTGGTTTTTCAAGACAGGGTTTCTCTGTGTAGCCCTGTCTGTCCTGGAACTCACTCTGTAGACCAGGCTGGCCTCGAACTCAGAAATCCGCCTGCCTCTGCCTCCCAAGTGCTGGGATTAAAGGCGTGTGCCACCACTGCCCTGCTCATAAAGCTTTTATTGTACAAGTCTTTCACTTGCTTTATTAGAGTTACCACAAGATATTTTATATTATTTGAGGTTATTATAAATGTGTAGTTTACCTGAGTTTTTTTCTAGGATAGTTTGCCATGGATTTTAAGTAATTTATTGAGAACTTTGAAACTATGTTCGTAAGAAAAATTTGTCTATAATTCTCTTTTTTATTGAGTCTTTGTGTGGTTTGGGTGTGATTATAACTATGGCCTTGGAAAATGAATTGGGCAATGTTCCTTCTGGTGTTTTGTTTTGTTTTGTTTTGTTCTGTTTTGTTTTTATGGGATAATTTGAGAAATATTGAGCTTAACTCTTGAAAAGTCTGGCAGAATTCTACACTAAAACGTTTCTTGATTGGGAGATTGTAAATTACTATTTACTTCTATTTTTTCTATTTTTCTAAAATTACTTCCATTTTTCTAGGGGTGACAGGTGTATATGGCTTATCTAATCTTGATTTCACTTATTGATGGTATACATCAAGAAAGTTCTATCATTGAGTTTTTTTCAATTTAGTGGAATACAGGTTTTAAAATATATCCTTATGATTTCTTACATTTCCTCAATATATGTTATGCCCCCTTTTAATCTCTAATTTTGTAATTTGGATCCTCTCTCTCTCTTTCTCTCTCTGCCTTTTAGTTAATTTGGCAAGGGTTCATCAATTTTACTGATTTTCTCAAAGAATTAACTCTCTGTTGCATGCATTCCTTGCATTGTACTGTTTGCTTGTTTCTATTTCAATGCTTTCATCCCTCCTTGCATTTGGCTATTTCTTCCCATCTACTCCTTTCGGGTATGATTGCTTCTTTTTGTGCTAGAGCTTTCAGGTACGCTGTTAAATTACTAGTATGTCAGCTCTCCAATTTTTTTATGTAAGCATTTAGTGCTCTGTCATTGCCTCTTAAAACTCTTTTCATTGTATCCCATAAGTTCAGGTACATTGTTTTTTCGTTTTCATTCAATTCTAGGATGTCTTTAATTTCATTGCTAACTTCTGTCTTTATACATTTTTTAGTTAGCTCCAACATTTCTCTGTTTCGTTTTTGTCTGAATGACCTGTCTATTAGTGAGTGACCAGCATTGTAGTCTCCCACCATCACTTCATGAAGGTTAGTATGTGACTTAAGCTGTAGTGGCATTTCCATTATGAACTTGAGTGTCTGTGGCTTTGGTGAACAGATGTTAAGAATATCCTGTTGGTGGTTTTTCCTTTGATGAGTATGAAGTGTCCTTTCCTATATCTTATGATTATTTTGGTTTGAATTCTACTTTGTCAGACACTAAAATGGCTACACAAGTTTGTTTCTTAGGTCCAGTTGATAGGCATATCCTTTTCCATCCTTTCATCCTTAGGTGAAGTCTGTCTTGGATGTTGAGGTGTGTTTCTTAGAGAACCAAGGAGGGGAAACAAGATGGATAATTAGAAAACAATCAAGCTTTTTCTAAGAAACTCTCCTCTCAATGCTATGTAAATATTGCTCCCCATTTAGTTTCTTATTTGTCAATAAAAACTGATCAGCCAATGACTGAGCATGTAAAAGAATAGGGCTAGATGTCTGAGGGGAAGAGAGACAGAGACAGAGACAGAGAGACAGAGAGACAGAGAGACAGAGAGAGGGAGGGAGAGAGGGGGAGGAAGAAGAAGAAGAAGAAAAAGAAGGAGGAGGAGGAGGAGGAGGGGAAGAAGGGGAAGAAGGGGAAGGGGAAGGGGAAGCGGAAGGGGAAGCGGAAGCGGAAGCGGAAGCAGAAGAAAGGATTCATCATGATGAGATGGTTGAAGAGATATGATGAGAATAACATCTGGAGCAGAGAGAGCAAAACCAATACTAAAATGCAAGTTTATCAAGATATTGGCTGGGAGGTTGACAGATTAGCTCAGAGGATTGGAATAGAATAATAACTGCTCAGATATTATACCATAAAGCTTGATTAAATAAATTTTATAGTCTCAGTCTCATTTATTTGGGAGCTAGCCTGAATAAAGAAAAAATAATCACTTTTAAAATTGCAATAACAGTAGTCCATGCCTGTAACCCAACATTCTGGGGCCAGAGACAGGAGGATCAAAAGCTCAAAGCCATTGAAAGTTTGAAATTAGCATAGACTACATGATATAATATCTCAAACTATTATTATGCTATTTCTGTTGATAAGCATTAGAGTCAAATTCCAGGGGTAATTATATATGTCCTGTCTGCCTGGGCTCCCAGATGGCTCAACACAACTAATCAAGACGTTCTGGACACATATTATGATCTCATGTGTGTACAGTTCAATCTGACCAATGTTGCTTTGTCTTAACAAGATTACAGACAACTTGCCTAGAGATAGATCAGTGAAACGGCTCCTTTGCCAGCATGAAAAACTGAAGTCAGTCTCCAGAGCCCATGTTAACACGCTGGCCACAAAGTTGAAAGAGAGTAAGGAGACATATGTAAGAAGTTTTGAAGGGAGGAGATGTAAGGAAGAAATGTTGCAATTATGATCTCAAAATACATGCTCATGCAAATATGCACATAGAATTTGAAGTATTCTCGGTTCTCGCTCTGTACAATAGTCTGGGTGTAGAAGTGATGGGGCCTGCTGAAACTGCACAGAGTCTTAAGTAACCAGGAGAGAAATTACAATGGTTTTTTGTAACTTTTACTTTTTGATCAAAATCTTGAAAACCTATTATCTTTTGGATTTGTACATGTGTGTGTAAGTGTACTACATAGATGTGTGCCAGTGTGAGACAAACAGATCAACACCAGGTGTCTTCATCTATTGATTTCCACCTTAATTTTGACAAAAGGTCTCTTTCAGGCCTGGTGCTTATCAATTATTTGACTGACTGCCCAGCAGATCCCAGAGATCCTTGTGTCTCCGCCAGCCCAGCTCTAGGGCTTCAGATACACATTGCTTAGACTTTATGTGACTCTCAAGGATCTGAACTTAGGTCTTCAGGCTTAGGTGGTCAGTCCCTTATTTAGTGAGCCATCTCCACAGGCCACAATTATAAATACTTAGAAATATGTAGCGTGAAGAAAAATAAAATAAAAATAATATAGCACTTATTTTGCATACTGGAACTTAAAACATCAAAAACAATAAAAACTGAAATATTATTTATTTTAAAAATTGAAATTCATTTTAGTGCATGTGTGTACTGTGCTCTGTGTGTGTGTGTGTGTGTGTGTGTGTGTATGTGTGTTTGTGTGTGTGCTTGTGTGCGTGTAGGGGGTAGAGTGTGGTGGAATGCACATAAGCATGTGTGGAAGTCAGATGACAATTTTCAAGAGTTAGTTCTCTCCTTCCGTAATAAATTGCCCCAGAAACTGAACTCAGAATATCAGATCCTTTACCTGCTGTGCCATATCACTGGCCCAAAATATGGCAATTAAAAGAAAAATCTTAACAAGGAATTTAAACTACTTTCCTTATTACCTTATGTAATTCATGTAATTTCCAAAATAAAGAAGGCCCCCATTTGTGTCTGTTTAAGTTGCTACAGCCCTTTCTAACTTTTGAATGAGCTTCCAACATTTCCTCTTTGCAGTCTCCCTATCAACATGCATCCCTGCAGTCTGGAACTTTTCAGAGGATGTCACTCTCCCTAAGCTGTCAGCCTCATTTCCATCTCAGTCATCTCTGTTGGTCTGCTTCTATTTGCTTTCTAGTCTATAATCAAGGCTCTTAAGTGGTTACAAGGGGTAGCTCAATGCTCTGACACTTCATCTGAAGTCATTATGACTGCATCCTGATGAACATCTTTTATTTCTCTTACATATCTCCTGAAAGCAGCCAAATCACAGAGGACAATGCTGTTTTAAGCAGCGTGGTGACCTGGAAATGCTGTAATTTGCTCTTAAGTTTAAGCAATTATTTTGAGAGAAAGTAAACGAATCTCTATTATACAAAGTCCTCATTCAGTGTCTCCCTTAGGCAAAGACCCCAAGGGTACTATGCAACTTTAGTACAGCTCTCACTCAAAATATAGTTTGTACAATCTGTGACTGTGGAAATTACTGATAGATTACTATCAGACTAAAGAAAAAAGAGGCACACCAGACCAGTGGCTGCCCCTCTGGGACAATTTAGAACCTAGTACTCTAGTATGAAATTTCAAAACAGTGGTGTGCCTGCTGTCTATTGAGTAAGTCTCTGTTCTGTTAAGAGTCTGCTTTGATGGCTTGTGTTATTGTAGAAATATAGGTGGGTTTGTTGTCTCAGTTCTAATACTGGATAAAGAAAGGAAAAGCTATTGTCATTAAAATCAAAGTGTGATGCCTCAGCATTAGGGTTTTTCTGACTCACTGAGTGGGTTGAGACTTGTGCTTTCTAGTTGGGTCATTTTATCATCTAGAGATATGATCTCAGCAAACACCAGGACTTCCAAAGTGATGCAAGGGCAGGCTATCAGTTCTTTTCTTGTGCTCTTTTGTTTCCCTTTTCCCACCTAGGTATTATAATTACCTTAAATTCCGCTTGGGTGGGGCATCCTAGTGATGTACACCTTTAATCCTAGCCTTGTAGAGTCAGAAGCAGGTGGATCTTTGTGAATTCAAGGCCAGCCAAAGCTACATAGTGAAAACCTATCCAAAAGCTATGAATTATTTTCAATACCACAAAAGTTGTTCTCGATAGTCCCATTTCATCTTCTTCTTTCCATACATTGGGTTTTGTTGATGAACCAAAACCAAAACAAGAACTTCTTTTAATCCTTTCAGATAAAGAAAAATTAGTAACTAGAGAAACATTGAATTGAAGGGAAAGCAACATTGCATACAACCTTAATGAGACTTTACCTTCCCTAGTCTTGAAGACTCCTACATTGTCTCAGAGCTTTTGAGAAATGTACATTTTCCAAATCAATCTTAACTAAATTAGCTCTTCCTCAAAACTAACCAAGAAGATTTTCAGTGCTGAAAGTATGCCACATCTCAGCCACTGTTATGAATTCAATAACTTAATATGGACAGGCCTGGAAATTTCACCGTCATTTATAGCACTGTTATATCCATCGTCAAAATCCAGGCCATAAATGAGCTTTCAGGAAATTACCTGTCAGGAGACAGTATCTCTAAATAGCACGATAATAAGAAAGCACACAGAACAAAGCATAGCTATATAACAAAAAAAAGACTGTTTTAACCATTGAGTGTATAATCATGTGAACACAGGTATGCCCTTGGCATGACACCCTCATGGAGCTCAGAAGGCAGCCACAGGAATTGATCCTTGCCATCTATCTTGCTTGATACAGGATCTTTTAGATGCCACTGTGTACTCTGGGATAGCTGGCCCATATATTTTCAGGGATTCTCCTGTATCCACTTTCCAATATCCACTGAAGAAGCACGTGGACTGTAGATTAATGCTACAATACCTGGCTTAACCTGGATTCTTGCGGTCTGAAGCTAGTTCCTCACATTTGCCAGGCAAAAGATTGATCCGCTGAGTCATCACATCTCCCTGTCCTAAGAAAGAAGTTTAAAAAAAAAACAAAAAAACTCTAAAACACAAATGGACTATGTTCATCCTTTATCTTTTAGTTTTCTATTCTTTTCTGACACACCTAACACTTTTTTTTTCTTTTTCACACATTGTTATTGATATTAATGCAGACTTCAGCTAGGAGGCAGGCAGGCTAACTGCAGATCTTCCACCTTTCTCCTTTCCAAATACTACAGTCTTATCCCTGGTTTTGCGACAGACCACATGCTGCACCCTCCTGTCCTTTCTCTCTACCCCCATCTCCAGGGACTCCCACAGATCATCCCCTCCAACCTGTCTTACACCTATTAGTCATTTTATCCCAGTGCCCACCTCTTGTAGGCATTCTCTGGGAGCTTGTAGGTCACTCCAACTAGAGAATTAGCCTAACTACAGTTCTTTACCTCCCCCCCTTTCCTCTAAATCCAATCCCCAAGTTTCACTTCCATCCCTATAACAGAACACTGGCTATGCCCTCTCAGTTTTCTCTGGCCAAATCACCAGTGGGTCCTTCAGTCTTTCTCCTCCAACCTTCCTCTCCACTCATCCAATTATCCCAGCCCCCATCTACAGCACACATTCTCTGGGAACCCACCAGCCAAGCCTTCCTGAAGTTTGCCCAGCAGGTAGGCAACCTTCAGATCTTTACCCTCCATCTCCTTCTTATCTAAAACCCTAGTCACATTCCCGATATGCAACAAACTACATATTGTGGCTTCTCCTTACTCTGCCTGATTCCCAAGGAACTAAGCAGATCTTAGTTGCTTACCTGGCCTTCTGCCCTCCTGTGAGCCCTCTCAGTCTTCACCTTCCAGCCCACCACCATTCTTAAAAGTCAGCTTCCAATACATAGAAACATATTTTACCCAGAACTCCTGTGGCCACACCTATCAAGATTACAAAAGAATTCCCTACCAGGCAGCACGCAGGGGCCATGCTCTCCTAGAAACCACAAAGGGCAGCAGTAACCAAGGAATATAAAACCTACCCAACCAAAAACAGACCCAATATCAGCGCCTACAATTATAATCACACTCAAAAAGACTAAATAGCAAAGAATAATCAAACACAGGGCTAAAATTTAAAAAAAGAAAAGAAAAATGAAGAATCAATGAAACAAAAAGCTGGTTCGTTCAGAAAATCATAAGATTGACAGACCCTTAGCCAAATTAACTAAAAGGCTGAAAAAATGATATCCAAATTAACAAAATTAGAAATGAAAGTGGCAAATAACAAAAGACACTAGGAAATCAGAAACTCATAAGAACATATTTTAAGAACCTGTACTCCATCAAATTGGAAAATCTAAAGAAAATGGATATTGCTCCATTTGGAAATTAGAAAATTTATTGGAAATTGGAAAATTTAAATGAAACAATTGGAAAATCTAAAATACATGGATACTACAATCACTAGTGAAGTAAAAGTAGTCATTAACAGTCTTCCAACCAAAAACTGTACATGGTCAGATTATTTTAGCACAGAATTCTACTAGACATTCAAAGTTGAGTTAGGACCAATATTCCTCAAATTAATCCACAAAATATAAACAGAAAGAGCACTGCCAAATTCATGTTACAAGGCCACAGTTGTCTTAATATCTAAATTATATAAGGACCCAAAACAGAAGGAGAACTACAGGCCAATTTCCCTTATAAACATAAATGCGAAACAAAAATCAAAAAAATATTTTCAAACCAAATACAAAAATACATCAAAATGATCATTCACCATGATCATGGAAGCTATATGCCACAGGTACAGGGATGGTTCAAAAAACGTAAATCAATAAATGTAGTTCACCTTTAAACAAAGTGAAATACAAAGTCTACATGATCAGTCCCTTAGATGCAGAAAAGACCTTTGAAATTTTCAACATGCATTCATGATAGAAGTCCTAGAGAGATTAGGGATTAGGGATACAAGGAACATTGCCAGGAGACATCAAGGCAAAGCTAAAAACTAGCAGGTGATCTTTCTGAGATGGTTCTGCCAAGGACTGTTAAAGTTAATGACAGATTTGTTCCTTTACGCAAAGTGGAGGAGATTTGATTTTAGAAAAGATTCTTTCGACTGAGTTACCTTGCTCAGGATGATATTTTCAAGCTCCATCCATTTGCCTGCGAATTTCATGAAGTCGTTGTTTTTAATAGCTGAGTAGTATTCCATTGT
>CM052711.1:62714982-62736462 GCA_028551405.1 Uromys caudimaculatus | reverse complement strand
GATCTTTTCCCAATCTGTTGGTTGCCATTTTGTCCTATTTACAGTGTCCTTTGCCTTACCAAAGCTTTGCAATTTCATGAGGTCCCATTTGTCGATTCTTGATCTTAGAGTATAAGCCATTGGTGTTCTGTTCAGGAACTTTTCCCCTATACCCAGGTGTTTGAGACTTTTCCCCACTTTTACTTCTATTAGATTCAGTGTATCTGGTTTTATGTGGAGGTCCTTGATCCACTTGCACTTGAGCTTTGTACAGGGAGATAGGAATGGATCAATTTGCATTCTTCTACATATAGACTGCCAGTTGAACCAGCACCATTTGTTGAAAATGCTGTCTTTTTTTCCACTGGGTGGTTTTAGCTCCTTTGTTGAAAATCAAGTGACCGTAGGTCTGTGGGTTCATTTCTGGGTCTTCAATACTATTCCATTGATCTACCTGCCTGTCTCTGTACCAATACAATGTAGTTTTTATCACTACTGCTCTGTAGTACAGCTTGAGGTCAGGGATGCTGATTACCCCAGAAGTTCTTTTGTTGTTGAGAATAACTTTTGCTATCCTGGGTTTTTTGTTGTTCCAAATGAATTTGAGAATTGCTCTTTCTAAGTCTATGAAGAATTGCGTTGGAATTCTGATGGGGATTGCATTGAATCTGTAGATTGCTTTTGGCAGGATGGCCATTTTTACTATATTAATTCTCCCAATCCATGAGCATGGGAGATCTTTCCATCTTCGGAGGTCTTCTTTGATTTCTTTCTTCAGAGACTTGAACATGGTATGTACTCACTGATAGGTGGATATTAGCCCAAAAGTTCGGAATACCCAAGTTTCACTTTACAGTAACCTCACTTTAGAGTGAGGTCCCAGATGGAGGAGTTGGAGAAGGGACTGAAGGAGCTGAGGGAGTGGCAGCCCCATGGAGGGAACAACAGTGTCAACTGGCCTGACCACTCTTCCCTCCCCACCCCCCCGTGTTCCTGGAGGCTGGACCACCAACCAAAGAATACACACCGCGGGACCCATGGCTCAGATATGTGGCAGAGGAGGGCCTTGTTGGCCATCAGGGGGAGGAGAGGCCCTTGGACCTGAGGGTGTTAGAGGCCCCAGTAAAGGGGAATGTAAAGGTGGGAATACAAGAGTGGGTGGGCGGGTGGGTGGGAGGGGGAATACCCTCATAGAGGTGGGGTAGGGGTTAGGGAATGGGGATTTTGAAAGAGGAGATCTGGAAAGGGGTAAACAATGGAAATGTAAATAAAGTATCAAAAAATAAAAAAAACTTTAAAAAATTTTTTAAAAAGATTCTTGCTATTAATATAGTCTTTTTGTTAATATAGATAGATAGGTAGACAGATAGATATGTAGATATAGATATTCACTAGGTATTAGCCCACCTTTGAGCAGATCTCCACAGAACAATGAAGATGTACTGTCTTGTATTAATGCTATATAGCAAGTAGATGAACTCTTAAGTCTTAATAATGATTCTATAAGAATTCATAAAATTATATTAGTAATTATTAAGCACTTTTATAATAGGACTAATATTAAGTCCTCTCTGCTAATCAAAACTGCAATGACAACTCTGCCAGTCTTCAAGTGTCAGGAGTTACTTGCTTCTCACATAACAAGTAAGGCATTTACAACTTAGAGTGCATTCCAAGAGGCTGTAAAACAATTAGCCAAAGGTGATAAAAACAGAACTAAGGATTTACTATAGGTGCAAGGACAGAAGAAAAAAATATTGACTGGGTTTATCTATATGAAACTTCACTAATAACTTAGTCACAAAAATTATGGTTTTTAACTCTCCATGAACCTATAGAGCTAGTGACAGATAATAAATGTTTGGAGAGATAATTACTCTTAGTGGATATGCATGTAAACATTCTGTGTTGTAAACTTCTTATTCAATTTATGATTTGAATTCATGTGTAAACTTGTGAACGTTTTACCATGTGGTCATATATTCTGAAAGATGTATAAGTGCTAAGGACAAAGAGAGAGAACTGAACTAAGGAAAGAACTTACAAGTAAAGGCATTGAGAGAAAAGGCATTGAGGAATAAGGAATTCAGACCAAGGGCATTGTTACATCAGAGCAGGAGGAAATAGCAAGATTAGGAGAAGAGAGCAGAGAACATTTTAAGCAGAACTGAAGAACTTTTTAGAAAGAAGCTTTTTAGAAGAATTTTCTTAGAGAACTCTCATAGAAAACTTTATAGAGAACTTTTTAGAGAGAAATTAGAAATAAAATTATTAAATTATTAAATTATTAAAATCATTTCTCAAAGTGTCCCTGCTTTCTTCTCTCAACTGCATCAGGCAGGCTGTAAGTTAGAACCTAGCAGTTCCCATGGAGATAGAACAAAGGCTACTTTACTTAATGCCCTGCTGTTTTATCATGAGGTGCAAAATGCCAGCGATGTCAGTTTCTGGCCTCAAAAGAAGACTGGCAAGTCAGCTACCCTACTGCAGCAAAGGGACTTAGACTTAATACACTTAACAGTTTTATTATGAAACAGCAACCTTGTTTTGCAAAGCAAGTCTTCCCTCCACCCTGCCAGATACTTTTCCCACTCCATTACCTCAGGAGAAGCCAAGAAGAAAAAGAACATCCCCTGCCCCAGCAGGACTTATCTAAACATAATAAAGACAATTTACAGCAAGCTCATAGTCAACATTAACTTAAATGGAAAGAATCTTAAACCATTTCCACTAAAATAAGAAAGAAGGCAAGGTTTTCCACTCTTTTATACATATTCAATAGAGTACTTGAAACCTTAATTAAAGCAATAAGGCAATTTGAAGAAATCAAGGGGATACAAATTAGAAAGGGAGTAGTAAAAGTGTCTTTATTTGAAGATGATATGATAGTATAAATAAGTTACCAAATTATTTTACCAAGGAACTTCTACAGCTTATAACCACTTTTAGCAAAGTAAAAGGGTACAAAATTAACACAGAAAATCATTAATCCTCCTATATACAAATGACAAATGGACTGGAGATAGAAATCAGGAAAATGGTGTCTTTCAGAATAGCCTGAAATAAAATAAAATATCTTGCAATAACTCTAACCAAGAAAGTAAAGGCTTGTATATTAAAACTTTAAAGTTATTGAAGAAAGAAGTTGAAAGAAGATATCAGAGGATGTAAAGATCTCCCATGCAAATCAATTCACCAATAAAAAGACATAAACTAACAGACTAGATGCATAAACAGGACCCAGCATTTTGCTGCATTCATGAAACACACCTCAGAGTTAAAGACAAACACTACCTCAGAGTAAAGGCCTGGAAAACAATTTTCCAGGCAAATGGTCCCAAGAAACAGGCTTGAGTAGCCATTCTAATATCAGATAAAATTGATTTTCAACCAAAAGTCATCAAAAAGATAAGAATTCATACCCATCACAGGAAAAATCTACCAAAAAGAACTCTCAATTCTGAACATCTATGCTCCAAATGCAAGGGCACCCACATTCATAAAGGAAACTTTACTAAAGCTCAAAGCACACACTGCACCTCACAAAATAATAGTAGGAGACTTCAACACCCCACTCTCATCAATGGACAAATCTTGGAAACACAAACTAAACTGAGACACAGTGAAACTAACAAATGTTATGGACCAAATGGATTTAACCAATATCTATACAACATTTGATCCTAAATCAAAAGAATATACTTTCTTCTCAGCACCTCATGGTACCTTCTCCAAAAACAAACCTCAACAGATATAAGAAGATTGAAATAATCCCATGCCTCTTATCAGATCACTACAGATTAAGGCTGGTCTTCAATGGCAACAACAACAACAGAAAGCCCACATACACATGGAAGCTGAGCAACATCCTAATCAATGATAACTTGGTCAAAGAAGAAATAAAGAAAGAAATTAAAGACTCCCTAGAATTTAATGAACATGAAAGTACAACATAGCCAAACTTATGGGACATAATGAAAGCAGTTTTAAGAGAAAAACTCAGAGCTTTGAGTGCCTCCAAAAAGAAACTGGAGAGAGCATACACTAGCAGCTTAACAACACACCTGAAAGCTCTAGAACTAAAAGAAGCTAATACACTCAAGAGGAGTAGAAGGCAGGAAATAATCAAACTCAGGGCTGAAGTCAACCAAGTAGAAACAAAAAGAACTATACAAAGAATCAACAAAACCAGGAGCTGGCTCTTTGAGAAAATCAACAAGATAGATAAACCCTTAGCCAGTTTAACCAGAGGGCACAGAGACAGGATCCAAATTAACAAAATCAGAAATGAAAAGGGAGATATTACAACAGAATCTGAGGAAGTTCAAAAAATCATCAGATCCTACTACAAAAGCCTATACTCAACAAAATTTGAAAATCTGGATGAAATGGATAATTTTCTAGACAGATATCAAATACCAAAGTTAAGTCAGGATCAGATAAACCATTGAAGACACAGATATAAATCCATACACCTACATACACCTGATTTTTTTATAAAAAAGAAAAAGGAAAAAAGAAAGAAAGAAAGGGAGGAAGGAAGGAAGGAAGAAGAGATACATACTAGAAAAAAAGACAATATTTTCAATGAATTGGGCTAGTCAAACTGGTTGGCTGCAGGTAGAAGAATCCAAATCAATCCATACAAAAATCAATTACAAATAAATCAAAGACTTCAACATAATGTGAGATATACTGAATTTGACAGAAGAGAAAAAGGTGAATAGCCTTGAACACATTGGTACAGGAAAAAGACTTTCTGAACAGAGAAGTCCAATAGCACTGGCATTAAAAATTATAATTTATAAATGGAACTTCATGAAACTGAAAACCTTCTGTAAGGCACAGGACAATATCATTCAGACTAAACAGCAGCCTATAGAATAGAAAAAGGGTTTTACTTATTTTACATTCAATATAGAGCTAATATCCAAAATATATAAATAATTCAAAAACTTAAATATTAGAAAAACAAATAACCCAATTAAAAATGGGATACAAAACTAAACAAAGAGGATTCCCAAACTTCAATGGCTGAGAAACAAAGAAATCTTCAGCAACCTTAATCATCAAAGAAATGTGAATTGAAACTACTTTGCGATTTTATCTTACACCAATCAGTATGACCAAGATCAATTAAAACATAACTGTGTACACTGGCAAAGATGTTGAATAAGGGGAACATTTATCTATTGTTGGTATAAGTTCAAATTTGTATAATTTTTATGAAAATTACTGTTACAGTTTCTCAGAAAGATGGGAATCGATCTACTTCAATATCCAGCTATAGCACTTTTGTGCTATACCCAAAGGACACTTTATCCTACCAAAGGGACACTTTCTCAACCATGTTTGTTAATACTCTATTCATAAGAGCCAAATTTTGCAAAGAACCTAGATGAACAAATAGGGAAAATATCATACATTTACACAGTAGATATCACTCACCTATTGCAAAATATGAAGTGATGAAATTTACAGGTAAATGGATTAAACTAAAAAAAAATATGAGTGAGGTAATTAAGGTCCAGAAAGACAAATATGGTATATAATCGCTTATATATGGATAATAGCTATTAGTCACTGATAAGCAAACTACAATCCATAGAACCACAAATGTTAGGTACAGAGTAAGAGACTAGAGTAAAGGGGCAGATAGATCTCCCCATGAATGGAAAATAAAATAGATAGCTATGAATGGATTGGTATGTGACTATAACAGGAGAATCTAGTGGAGGGCTGGGGGTAGGAAGACAAGGGAGGAAATACAGGGAGATACAGCTAAAATTAAGGGCCACTGGAGGAGTACTGTGCAAACCTAACAGTAGAAACTTCCTAAAATATATAGATGTATGACTGACCTAAATGAAATTGCCAAATAAGGGGGGAGACAGGGACCCAATTAGACATCTCTTGTCACCAAATGGCACTTCAAGTGGCAGGATTGGGTTACATCTAATTGAGATGTTGGCCAAAGAAGTTCCATGGAAGCCACTACTAACCCAGACTGCTCCCAAGGATATTGGTAGCCCTCTACAAACCGAAGGCAACACTCCATTCCTGAGTCTACATAAAGCCTTCCTAACTACATACTAGTATCTTTGGTATAGTATGCATGTAACCAAAAAAAAAAAAAAATGTAAACACTAACCCAGCCACAAGCCCTTCAATCTGCAATGATGTCTTGCTTGAAAGACATGCTAGTGTAATAGTAACACAAAGTTTGTTTGAGTAGCCTATATATAATTTCACTTATAGCCCACTCTTTGAGATGGAATCCATACTCAACACTATTTAGGAGACCAAGAACCTAAGACTAGATAGCCCAGAGACCTAGGGTAAAACAAAATACCACTACTATTCACAACAAACAAACAAACAAACATGCATAGCAAATAAAATGATTCCTTATGACATTCTTCTATACCCTAATCAATGGCTTTCTCAGACATGGTTAGAGAAGCTTCCTACTGCAGCAGATGGGAACAAATACAGAGACGCACAGCAAGATAACATGCAGAGAATTAGAGACCTTTGAACACCTAGCATTAAACAGAATGTTTCTATTAAATGTGACCCCTCATGGTTCAGAGAAGCCCAGGGAAGAGGAGATGGAAAGAGTGTGAAAGCCAGAGAGGATGGAGAACATCAGGAAAACAAGGCCCTCAAAATAGCAAGATCAAATTACATATGAACTCACAGAGAATGAGGCAGCATGCTCAGGGCCTGCACAGGTCTGCATCAGATCAAGACCTAGTAATGAAAGAATGGACATGTGCCCCCATCTGTAATCTGTAAATAATCTCCAATTAATAAGCACTTGCAAATGAAAATTTAGTTTACTCCAGAGACTCTCACTGGGGAAACAAACTACTCTAATGGGTAGGCCGCGTGCACAGCAGTAAATGGCCAACAGAAAAGAAAAGTCAACAGCATGTTTGGGGGTTGCTTTTCTAAAATGCTGTAACAGAGATTTTCCCTTTTCTAATATTTATCCTATTTCCTTTATATTTTTCTTCTTTAGTTTTACCCTACCAGTCCTTTGAGTATACATTAGGACTTCCAATTTAGTGTTTCATATGATTCCTGGATATGAAAAGGACTTTCTGTTTCTTATGCCTTCTCTTGGGCTCTTTTTCTCCTGTTTGTTTTGTCCTATTCTGATGCATTTGTTTTCATTTTGCCTTATTTTATTTTATTATTTTCAAATAAAATTAATGTACAACCAGTCCTTGTATCTGAAACTCTAACTCCAGAACATGGAAGAACTCGAAGAAATGTGGCACTGGAAAGCTACAGACTGGAAAGCTGCCTGGCTTGCCTCAACCTTGCATTTAAAGCACTGTATTTGGGGCTATGATTTCATGCCAAGTGTTGTGAGAGAACATCTCTGTCCAAACTGTCTCCTTTATGGTAATGAAATCCAAATCTGAGTGAGAGTGATATGAGTGCCTGTCAAGCAGGGTATCTGCAGTGACTTTTCCAGTTTAATAATAGGAACTAGTATTCACAAAGGCAACTCTCAAGTCTCCTAGACCTTCTGTTCTCTTGACTTTTGAGTTCATGGACAGCTTTAAAGTAGTCTGAGATTTTCTCAGTATGTAGAAAATGAAGAAAGAAATGTCAGGGTCTGGGAAATAGCTGGGGGGGGGGAGTGAGTGAGTGCTTGATGTGCAAGCCTGAGGATCTGGGGTGGGAGCCCCAACATCCATGGAAAAGCCAGGATTGGCTGTGAGCACCTATGACTACAGCATTGGGGGTGGGGGAACAGAGACAGCTATATTCATAGAACTTGATAGCCATTTAGTCTAGACTAAATAATGAACTCTAGAGTCAGTGAGTGCTGCTGTCTCGAAACACAAGGTAGAGGGATAAAGGAGAAAAACTAGTATCTCCTCTAGCTTTTTCATGTACATTCATGAACACACACACACACACACACACACACACACACACACACACACCCCAAAAAGAAATGAAGGGAAAAAAGAGAAAAGAAATGGCATGTGATTATTCTGTCTAGGAAAGGATAAAAGGAAGTAAAATATATTTGAAATGACTAGGAGGAATTTTGTAAATATTGGTCTCTGGTAGGCATCGTTTCTATCTCAGTGCTGAGTTAAGACACAAATAACCACACCCATTCTGCCAATGTTGGATGCCACCCAGAGACTGGTAGTCAGAAGGCCAACACACTCAGCTTGGACAGTTGATCTCCAAGGCTGGTGCTCTTCGATACTACATTTTCTACTTTTAACCTATTTGTCAGCCAAAGGAAACTCTGAGAGTTCAGGGTGAGATCCTGCCAAAGAATGTCTGAGGTTACAAGGCATATACCTACCTCCATGACTGAAATAGACATGGAGCAGAGTCCCTGTCATGGCACAAAGCAAGGTCTTCATTTTGTACCATTGGGATCACTCACCAACTAGTCCCCTGAGCTTACTTTCTTCGTTCCTCACTTGTCAGCCATTTTCAGGACACTCTGGATCTGGGCCAACTACTCAGATAAAAATAACACTGAATTTCAAGGCAGCATTCAATGATCCCACTAAATTCCTCAGTAAGTCTTCTTAGCTTTTTTCCCCCTTAAGATTGCGAGTGTGCTCACAAAAGGTTCCAAATTCCTACTTTATATCTTCCTGAATTATTCATCACATTTCCCCAGCATGACTGGACTGTACCACATTAGAATTATGCCATGTATTCTTTATCCTCAGTCTCTATTGCCTCTAGGGGAAGGTGTTTCTCTTTAGTCTCGGAGTGTACCTGTCAAAGAACAGCCTTCAGTGATAAGAATAATCGTTTAATATGCTCTTCTAGAGAGTCTACGATTCCCCAGAAAATAAAATTCTACATTCATAAGAAGCAATAGAGGACACAAGGAAATTAGTTTGAACCAAAGCCTAAAGCAAGGAAGGGGGAAAATGTCTTTACTAACTCTTGTATTCATTCTTTATTTAATAGCCATGGCCAGATGTTAGTTCTAAGTACTCATCTCCCATCTGGCAGTCAGGACATAAAGTTAGGACATCTGATCCACTTAGAACAAGCAGAGTTGTGTATCTGTGTTAGTTGTTTTAACTGGCATTGTTTCTGCCCTTGACAACATCCTCAGGGCATCTGTGACACTTGTAAAAAGTCTTTAAGATTCAGTTTTATTTTAATTTTGTGCAGAGGAGGATTTATGTGCAAGTGAATGCGGGTGCTCATGGAGGTCAGGGGACAGGATCAAAGCTCCTCGAGCTGTAGTTTCAGGTGGTTGTAATATGCCTCACATGGCTGCTACATATGGGTATCTGAAAGACGGATATGAGCTCTTAATCCCTGAGTCATCTTTCCAGCCCCATGTCCGTTTTAACTTGAAAAATCAGAAGAACACAAAACCAATCCTTTTGGTTCATGATCCCTCATTCTCAAATATAGGGAACACCACTGACTTTAAGGGTGCATAGCACTGATCTGACAAAACAAAATTGTAGCTTCTGGTTTTCAAGTATGAATGCATTTAAAAATACAAAGAAATAACATGGATTGTATTGTTCTTCTTTCCATGTTCACCAAAGAAAATGAGTTTTCTGAAGTTTGAGGATTCTTATTGACTCACCAAAGTGGTAGATGGAGCCACAGTTGAAAGCAACTTAGAACCTTAACTATCATGTTTGGGCCTTTGTCTAATTCACATTTACTCTCTAGAGCCCAACTCTACTGGGTAAAATCTGTCAAGCTAAGAGACAGACTGAGAATACAGGGACGTCCAACTTTGTAGACTTGAGTAGTTATAACATCCTTGTTCTCTCCAGTATGTAGATGGCCATTGCTTGACAATCAGTCCCTATGAGTTACAGACCATTCCTGTAAATCCCTTTCATAATATGTGTCCATTCTTTAGTTCTAAATGTTTATGGCTTTATTAGACTTTGCTCTCCATTGTCTGTCAGCTCTAGGCTTTCTCTCTCTAGATTAGAAGTCTAGGTCTTCTAACAGACTCACCTGTATGCTTAGTGTTATGACTTAAAGCTGAAATATTTTCTCCATAGGATTGTGCTATGAATATCTGGTCGCCCAACTTCTAACAGTAACTTGAAGGTTGTGGATGACTGGAAAAAATAGCATCCCTAAGCTAGGGCTTTGAATGTTGAACCTATCCACGGTTCTGACCTGTTATCTCTGCTTCCTTATCCACCATAATGGACAAGCCCTTGGTGCCACGTTCTCAGTACTTGAAACTTGGCTGACCTACTGTTACTTTTATGCTACAATAATCTGCTACCTTCTGAAACAGTGAGCCATAATAAGCATTGTCTTGGCTGTAAGTACCCAAGAGACTTGATAATTGGATGCTGATATAACTGGCTCAAATGCAAAGTCATTTTAATATTCACTCATGTAAAGTTCAACCAGTATTTTTAAAGATTTAGTAAAGCAACAACAACAACAAAAAGCCCTCAAAACTTTTGAATGGTCTCAATGGTGTTGTTAAAAAAAACATACCATGTGGAAATAGTTAACCACTTAAAAATATCTTGCATCCCACCTGTAAGAAGGATAGCCCATGCCTGTATTCCAGGTCAACCCCAATAGTTCTATTAGGTTCTATAAACCAATGACTTGCTCATTCTAAGACAACAACCTTCAAACTTAGCTGCCATCTCAACAATCTGAGCAACTTTTTAGAAAGTACTATGCTATGGGTATACCACACTGTGATATGGGTATACCATGAGCAGAAATTTTTGATTGACTTGGGTTGAGAATCATCCATGAATATCTGTTCAAATCTTATCAATAATTTTAGTTTATAGCTAGGAACGATAATTGATAACTGATTTCCTGAAATCATTACTGCATTAGTAAGGGATCTCAAGAGCAATCAAGCATGCATATGTGTGTGTATGTGTGTGTGTGTGTGTGTGTGTGTGTGTGTGTGTGTGTGTGTGTGTGTGTGTGTGTGTGTGTGTGTGTGTTATTAAAGGACTTTACTAGACTGGCCTACAACTACTAAGGGCTAGATAGTCCAACATTGGCTAGCTGTATGCTTGAGAGTGAGAACTCAGTCCATGAAGCTGAATGACTCATCAATTCCAGTGTGGCTTAGAAGGGCTGAGAAATTCCTGCGTGGTTGTCTTCAGTCCACACTAGAAGGCAGAAGAAGCTTCTTTCTGATGGCAGGAAGGATTGGTGCTGTCTGCGCCAACACCGAAGGGATACATGCACTTAATAACAAGAAGAAAACTCAGACAAGTAAGCACTCTGCTTCTTCCTACATAGATTCCAGAAAATCCTTCTTAGAAATTACTCAAAGACTCAAGAGGAGTGTTTCTTACTTGATTCCAGATCCAGTCAAGTTGCCTACTATGAACGAGGACACTTCAGAGATATTACTTGTTTTTCCAATATCACAGATGGTCATGCAAAATCTCTCCCATTTTTATAGCTACATTAGGATGAGTTCTACAGTTGCTTTCTTCCTAGGAAAAAAGTTTCTCACTCCTGAAGCACTATAATACTCTTTCTTAGATGTTACACTTCTGAGGGCTCCAGTCTCCCCCAAACCCTAGAGAGCTTGCAAAAACCTATCCATCACTCTCCATAAAAAACTAGTTTCTTACACAAGTGAATTAACCTAAATAACAATTATTACTCACAAATGTTGCAGGTCCTGTAAATAAATGAACTCTCTTTTATCTTAGTTTTTCAAAGAGATCTTCAAGGGTAAAACATAAATAAAAGTGCATTTATAATTTCACATTACTAAGCCACTAGCATTGTGTAGCCTAAAACTGCAAACACCTGTCTTTTGGGGTCTTTGATAACTTTGTTCTAAACTTTACCCAGCTAATTAGAAGCGTTCAAAGGCTCTTATTTTGAACCACTTAGTTGATGAGAAATGCATGCTTAATGGGCATCCTTGAAGACAATTTAATGAATCCAGAAGCAAAGCAAATTGATTCTTCTGCAATGATTTGAGAGCACTCCTTGTGACCAGCTTGCAAACAGAGAGACACAGAGGTAACCAGAATGTGGAGGCTGGCAGCTCAGGTTATTAATGAGGACACCAACTGTGCTAATGATCAAGGAGCATTTTTTAAACATTAAATCTTTGGGGGCTCTAACAAAATATTCCAAGTTAATATTATTCAAATAGTACTTTGAAAATCTCACTTAACCCCCATGAGCTATTTAATAGCTTCAGAGGGAATGAGGGCTAGCTATTGGGTTTCTTTGGCTGAGAAGACTTGAAAGGCATCCTTCCCCCAAGGATTCTGTGGCCTCCACATGCAAGGTAAATTATGCTAATTTGTGGTGTTTGAACTGAGTTCCATCTGTATGGCTTTAGCAAGGTTTCTTCTCTGATACTTGATAAATGTTTGCATTAGGAATGTAGAAGGGAGACAACAAAGTAGATACCATTTTGATTATTTCATAAGGAAAGTGGGATGGTTAGTACTGATGTCAAATTGACAGGATTTAGAATCATCTGGGAGTTGAGAATGTCTGTGAGATTTTCCAGATTTGGATAAGAAAGATGGGAAGACCCACCTAAACATGACCCCCTAAACCAACCCCACTGGGCTGCTGTGCCAGACTGGATACAAAGGAAAGAACAAGATAGGTGCCAGCATTCATCTCTCTGATTCCTCACTGTGAATGCAATGTGATCATTGCCTCACACCCCAGCAGCTGTGCCTTACACACAATGATGGACTGTATCCTCAAACTGTGAGCCAGTAGCGACCCTTCCTCCCCTAAGTTTCTTTTGTCAGAAGTTTTGCCATAGCAGTAACATACAGGACTAGCATAGAAGGCCATCAGTCATAGCATTTTAATAATACTGAGATCCACTAGGCTGAGATTCTTATTACCTTCCCCTCCATATTACAAGGGGCTAGAAGGATGGAGTTGTGAAGACCCACAACTGAATGAAAAAGATATTCAAAATAAAGTTTAACTCTTTCCATCCTATGCCTTCTTTTGTGCCTTCAACACCCACTGCATTTACACACACACACACACACACACACACACACACACACACACACACACATACACACTTCCCTCTTCGAGTAGTTCAAAAAGCCTGAGTAAAACAGATCGTGAAGTTGCACTCCCACAGTTTCTGCCTCAGTAGCTATAGGAAGAGCTTTAATAATTTGCCTTTCTAACACGTTTTTAGTGGTGCAGAGTTCTTAATCTAGAAACCACACTGCCATTCCCTCTCCTGGGCAACCACTGGTTCCACCAAGCAGGGCTAATTGCTATTACTGTCTGCATAGATCTTGTATCACTCAACTGTCGATTCACCTCCATCCATACACCCAGACTCAATTAAAAAAAAGCCTCTGGACACCACTATCATATTAACAGCCTCCTTCCTAAGTCGTATTACACGTGTATCTGTGTGCTTGCCAGAGGACAGGTGTATATGTCAGGGGACAACTTGGAGAAGCCAGTTCTCTTTCATTGTTTGGGTTCCATGGATTGGCCTCCGAACCTCGGGCTTGTCAACAATTGAATTTATCATCCAGCAAGATCCCTGGCCTTTGCTTCTTACATTTCCTGTAAGCACATGCAACTTTTTGTTTCAATCAAAGCACTTGTGTATTTTATGCTGGGATCTGAGTTTCTGTGTGTGCATATGTGTGTTAGTGAAATGGTATAGCCTCTTATAGCATGTGCAGAAAGGTGAAGATTAGGATGGGAAAATGTGGCAAAGTCTAAACATAAATTATAAAGATAATATAAGGATCACTCAGGTGGCTCAATAGGTAAAGGAACGTATTGACACATCTGAAGAGCTGAATTCAATCCTCACATCCCACATGGCAGAAGGGGAAAGCAAGCTCTCACAAGTTGTATTTGCGTCTCCTTATCATGCTGCCACCCATGTACATGTGCACGCACACAATTAATTAGTAAAATAAAGATGAACATATTAAAGAGTTTGAGATGTTTTTATTTTGTGAATAAATATGACTTTTTAAAGGTAGATTTGACTTGTTTATGGTCACTACAAAGCTCCTTATCTCTGAGGACTGAGTCCTTTTCCTCAAGACTATATGACTTCTGAGTTGCTAGCCTAGTTTTAATTCATTTGTCCCCAATCAAATGTACCTCTTTGGCTCTTTGTTAGTGAGGCATGAGATGAACTAAAGTATTATGTCTACCACCATTCGCTTTAATAAGGTATCTCTCCCTCCATCTGCCTTCCACGACTTTTCTATTCCCCCTTCCAAAGGAGACTCAAACAACCTTACTCCTGCCATCCTTCCTGTTCAGCCTCCTTGGGGTAGCGTGGGTATCCTATATTTAATGGATAATATCCACTGATAAGTAGATATATACCATGATCATCCTTTTCAGACTGGGTTACCTCACTCAGGATGATATTCTCAAGATCCATTCATTTGCCTGCAAAATTCATAATGTCTTTGTTTTTCATAGCTGAATAGTATTCCATTCTGTAAATGTACCATGTTTTCTTTATCCACTCTTCAGTTGAGAGACATCTAGGTTGTTTCCAGTTTCAAATAAAGCTTCTATGAACATAGCTGAACAAATTGTGGGATGGTGGAGCATCTTTTGTGTATATGCTCAGGAGTGGTATAGATGGGTGGGAGAGGGGTTAGGGAAGAGAGTGGGGGGTTGAAGTTAGGAGTGAGTAGTGGGAGGGGGATGACTGGATGGATAGCCATGAGAATGAATGGGCATCTGCACTTGATGGAGGTGAGGAAGCAGGGGGCATCTCCAGGAAGAGATGGAGCCCTGGGAGAGGGAAGGCCCCCAAGAATCAGTGGAGGTGTCCTTATCTGTGACTCACAGCATTAGGGATATGGAGCCAGAGGAAGATGCTTCCTGTGGCTAGGCAGGAACCCTGGTGGAGTGATAGGGACAACAACCCACCCACAAAACGTTTGACTCAAAATTTATTCTGTCTATAAGAAATGCATAGATTATAGGTGGACCAGAGACTGAGGGAATGGCCAACCCATGGGCAAGCACCTGTCTGGGACGCTATTAATGATACTGTGTTGTGCTTGCAGACAGGAGTCTAGCAAGGCTGTCCTCTGAGAGGCTCCACCCAGCAGCTGACTCAGATACAGACACCCACAGCCAAACAGTGGATGGAGTTTGGAGACTCTTATGGAAGAATAGGAGGAAGGATTATGGCCCCTTAGGGGATAGGAACTCCACAGGAAGACCAACAGAGTCAACTAACCTGGACCCTTGGGGCTCTCAGAGACTGAATCACAAACCAAAGAGCATACAGGGCTGGATCTAGGCCTCTCCACACATATGTAGCAAATATGCAGCTTGGTCTTTGTTTGGGTCCTGAACAACTGGAGCAGAGACTATCCCTAAAGCTGTTGCCTGCCTCTAGGATATATATTTCTAACTGGGCTGCCTTGTCTGGCCTCAGTGGGAGAGGATGCACCTAGCCTCATGGAGACTTGATGTGCCAGGTTGTGGGGGATCTCTCCGTACTGGGGATATGGTTCACTCAGTGAAATGCTTGCTTTGAAAGCTTGAGGATCTTAGTTCCACCAAAGAACACCTGTAAAAAGATGAGCCATGTCACACAGGCTGGTAATCTCAGAGGAAGGGAGGCAGATACAAGATCCCCGAAACTCACTGCCAGCCAGTCTAATGTCATTAGCAAGTTCCAGTACAGTAAGCTACCTTACCACAAAAAAAAGGAGGGGGGGAGATGGCCTGAAGATCAACAGTTAAAGCTGTCTTCACACCAAAATATTAAAAGAAGGGTTCTCTTCTAACTGAAAAGGCACTGACCTCCCTTTGTTAAGAACAAGTAGACCAGTCATCAAAGGCAGAATTCGGTCTTCTAATAGTCTCCCTGAGCTTTAGACACTTAACATTACTCTCTACTTCAGTAGAGCCCAGCACAGGAATCCCCTATGCAGTGATCTGAGAGTCAACTGATTGATTGCTGGGTGGCTCCTGAGCACACCTACTTGTGCATTGTCATTAGGTCTCATTTTATTTCTCCAGCGATTATAAAACTACTGCTTAGTGGTATCATTATACCCTAAAGAGCTTTCGCTTTGAAAGTGAAGCCCCAGTGTAAGTTAGATATCACCATCAAAGTAGATGCGCGGGACACAGCTGGTAAAACACTTAGTGCCTCTCAACAGGAGAACCTGAGTTAGGATTCCCAGAACTCATGTAAAAATCCATGTGCAATAGCTACAGAGGACTTGTAATCACAGGGCTGTGAGCTGGGAGGTGGTGACCAAGCAGATCCTTGGAAGTTTGTGAGTCAGCTAACCTGGTGAAGTTCTAAGTTAATGAGAGACCTCATCCCAGACAAAAGACAGAAGGGGCCTAATGAACAGCACTCAAGGCTGCTCTCTGTACTCCATACATGCACTGTGAACTGCAACGCGCTAGCACACAAATAAGAACACAGATAGCCTACACTGTGACTGGTATGTTGTTTCGTATTACATTAGGTGGCATGCCAATTTGTCACAAGCTGCAATGATTTTGGAAGAGGAAACTTCAACTGAGAAATGCAGCAAGGAGGTAGTCTTGTGGGCAAGCCTATGATTCATTTTCTTGATTGATGTTTGATGTGGGAGGGCCCTGCTCACTGAGGACAGTGCTATCTATGACTTGGTAGTCCTGGATGCTGTAAGAAAGCAGGCTGAATAAAACTGTTAGGAACAAGTCAGTGAGCCACTACATCAGTTTTGTGCTCCAGTTTGTGCCCTGAGTTCTTTGCCTTGGGTTTCCTCAGTGACGGACTTACAAGCTGAAAGTTTAAATCAACTTTCCTCCCCAAGTCATTTTGGTCATGCTGTTTATCACAGCAATAGAAGCTCTAAGACCAATGGTAAAATTAATATATTACACAAACAACCATTTATGAAGCACAGTACGTCTTGTGTTAATCCTGTGGTTTCTTCCCATTATTATTACACTAAGAACTGCATTGATTTTTCCGAACTTACCCAGAATGCCCTCTGCTCCACAGTGAATGTTGTCTTGATAGATGTCTTCCAGAAGAAACGTTATCACTGCCTACCAGCACCAGCTTATGAACACTGAACTGACTTGTTGTTTAAGGTTCATACATTAAGAAAATTGAAAATTAGTGGCTACTGGAGACAATGTGTCTTTTTTTCAGAGTTATAGCAACCGGTGAGTCTAGTAAATGACCTCTATGCCTGTCACCATGGAAGTAACCCTAATTAAACTCAGTGAGTCACCAAATAGAGCCTGCTTAAGAGCTAAGAGCACTTGCTACTTTGGGAGAAGACTGGAGTTGGGCTCCAAGATCCTAAAGCAGTTGGCTCACAATGGCCTGTAACCCAGCTCCAGGGATCCAATGTCTGCTTCTTCCCTGCAGTCTCCTGCATGGGCAGGCACACATGTACATATAAAATAAATACAGAACATAAAAACAAAATATTTTAAGAGACCTGAAAGTAGAAGAAAGACTTGGAAAGAAGAAAGGGTTCATGGGAAGCAAGGGGGGAATAAAAGGTAATGGGGGTGAATATGATCAAAGCACAATATACGTGTGTACAAAATCATCAAAGAATAAACTTAAAATTCTTAAAACTTGAGAAAAGGTCAGCATATTTAACACAGTTTTCAGGTAAGCTGGTGTCTCTTGCCCCTGATATCCTCAGGCATCCACTAGTACTCAGTTCCTTGCCAAGTTGTAGCACAGCCTTTGGTAATTAACATTAGTATTGCAAAAAGCTGAACAACAATAATTTGCTCCTTAAATATCTGCTATATTAACTCACTGTCACTTGGTAATTTGCATAATTACTTTATAATTACTTATAACTCACACTAAGCATGTATTTACAAAATGAATTTGTTGGTATTATCCTGTGTTGTCTTGCATTGGTTCTTAAGTGCATTGGCGTTCTTCCATTTACAAACACATTTTATGTGCATAAGATCACAACAAGTTATGGTATCAAAATAAGCATATTTCATAAAGATGCTGCAAGGTAAAGGCTGTAAAAGTTGTGCTTGGTAACAAAGGTCCAAACTAAGGGTGCAACTGGTGATATTTCCTTTCTATACTGACTTTCTCCCTTCCTGGTTGAGTGCTCTCCTCCCTTCTTTCCCAGTAGACAGGAACCACATCAAATCAAATGTCCTCATGAGGTTTCTAGGACCTTCCAATCTCAGAAATCTACATCTGACACAGTAAAAAGTCTCAAGTTGGTTAAGTGTGTTCAGTCATCTGGAGTTTTGCAAGGTTCTCTGAATACTTGAAACACCACGTGACTTACTTGGAAAATTATCACATTTTAACTATTTGACGTTTTTTCCCCACCCCAATTCTAACACATAAAATACCTGCAAGAATCTTGCAATAAATAGCATTTTCTTTCCAAAGTTATTGTAAAGGTAACCAGTATGGGAGAGAAAGAGGTTCATCTTGTCTGGGGAATGTGCAAGGAGATCGCAGAATGTGGAAAAGGAGACCTCTGCTGTCAAAGAGCCTCAGGAAGGATCTAGTATCTAACCCTTATTACTGATAGACTAAGGAAAAGGAGAGCAATTTGTGTCCTTGTGAAAGTGAGTCAGAACCCAGATCAGGATTTGCCCTTACAGACAATACTGTCTGACTCAAGAATCCAATCATAGACTCACATAGGCGGCAAAGTACTGAACCAATATGATCAAGGTAAGGTGGCCACTTGACCATACCTGAACTGCTGAATAAGAAGAAAACCAGAGCTCCAATCACCTGAGACACACATTCTCAGCAATAGAAACAACAGTAAGGAAAATCAGGTGAGATGTGGTGTGTAGTTGTAATCTCAACAGAAGCCAAAACAGAAGGATCTCAAGTGTGAAGCCAGTCTGCAATGCGGTCAGTATTTGAGTCAGACTGAGCTGTAAGATGAGACAATGTCAGAAAGAACAACAGAAAGAAACAAAGGGAGGAAGATTAGAAGAGATGGCAAGAAGAAAACAGTGGACTGGGGGGGAGATAAAGAAATATGGAAGGAGGGAAAGTGGGAGGGAGGGACAGAAGGAGGGGAGAGTAGAGCAAGGCAGGCAGGGAAGGAAAGCAAGTGCTACACACAATTCTTTTGCATGCAATTTACATATTCATTTTGCCTGCTTGTTGCACAATGAGAGTAACAATTAATAATGTTGGTGAAGACTTATTGCATTCAATATGTTTTATGTATAATCTTGTAGATACTATGCTCATTTTCAAATCGCAAGGGTTTGCCCTATACAAGAGCACACAACAATGAAGAAGAGATTGTAGAATATACTTTTGTTCAAACTTCTGCTTTGTGAGCATGATGTCATGTGGCACATTTGTAATCCACTGGAGAGATAGGGACAGGAGTCTATATGGGGCACACTGGCCAGCCAGTCAACATGAATCATCAAGCACTAGGTCCCAGTGATAATTATTATTCTATTTAATAATAATTAAGTGGCCATCTCCTGAGGAGCAATGCCCAGGGTTAACCTCTGGTCTCTGCCCATTTTTATGTATGTGTGCCTGCCCAGCCATGAAGATGTACATATGTTCATGTTTTGCCTTGTTTCTTCCCATCATAATCTATATGTTCTTTCTCTTGCATTAAATGTTTTTCCAGTTTCTTCTGTGTGGAGTTCATCAGGGTCAAGATTCTAGAGAAGATTACTGTATCTCTGTTAGGCCCAGCTAAGGAATGCTTCCTCATAAGTCAGAGAAAGCCACACAAGACCTGCATTCTATGGAATGTGACCCAGAAACTCTTGACATAGCTTTTTTTTCTTCTGTTTCAGCTTTTCTTAGTTTCTATGGAATAGTAAAAATTCTGTGGATTTGCAAATTCATCTTCCTTGCTTTGTACATATTTGATAAGATCTAGGAACACAGGACAAGATGGCTCAGCAGATGAAGGACCTTGCTGCCAAGACTGATGACCTAAGTTCAGTACACTGGACATACATGGTAGAAGAAGTGAACCAACATCAACTCAGTGTCCTCTAACCTTCACACAGATGCTGTGACATTCTTCTACACACACACACACACACACAAATATACTTCTAAAAAGTATCTTGGAAAGCAAATAATCAAGTTCCTACTTCTCATTCTAACTTACTCAAGGTCACTTTTAGAAGTCAAAATCTTGGCCCTGTCTCACAAGTCAGCATTGTGTAGATTCCTGTTCAAAGGCTCTCTACCCTCTGACTATGAATTCTTAGGGAATTCTCCCCACCCAGCACTTAGCTCATTGTACCACAATCACACCTTTGATAATTGTCTTCCTGTGAGAGACTTAGCCCCACTAGATCAGAGATGGAGATTCATCTATGTTTGTAGTCCTAAGAGCAAGAGCAATGCCTGACCCACCACAGACACTCATCCTGAACATGTGTAATGAAAGAATGAATGGATGAGCAAATTAACCCAGACATTTAGTCCTGGACAAACACCTCCAGTGCTTTAATACTGAGGGGCAATGAGGACTGTGACTCCCTAAACTATTGCCCTCTTTGACTGTAGAAAAAATGGATAAGTAAACGATTATATATTTTCAAATAATAGTTGATATGGTTGAATATTCTATCCTAGGATCCAAGCTGATGATTTTATTTTGAGAAATTTGGGAAAGTGTAGGATCTGAGATCTAGCTGAAGGGTATAGGTCCCAGGAGTTAGATGCTTGGGGGTCATGATGTTCCTAGATCCTTTGTGTCTCTGCTTTTTATCCATAGGAGGAGAAGAGCTCTTCTTGCCCACACACGCTGACTGCAATGATGTTCATCCAAAGCATATGAAACCATGGACTAAATTTCTAAACTCATCAACCAAAATATAACCATTGTCTCTGAAGTGCTTTAAGGCAGATATTTTCACACTGTGGTGAGAAATGTAACAGATGCTATACAAATGCCTTTGATTGCTAGGACACTTTAATCCAGTGACTTGCATAAAATCTGTAAGCTGACTTAGTAAAGTGAAGCCCTCAGGTGTGGTCACCATTGCTCCAGCCACATTACAAACACAAAAACCTGAGAGCAGAGAAATTAGGTAAAATTGGTCAGGGTTGGGGAAGATGAAAGATTTTCTGGGGGAACCTCAGCTTGGGCCACAGGGCTCCATAGCCAATTAGCGCCGGGAGAAAGATACCCTCCCAGAAGCTTGGAAAAGCCGGGAGTGGGCCCAAGACAAGCTCCACACCTCACCAGGAACTGCCCCGAACCTGCGAGACACAGGGACTGAGGTAGGCGGGCATAGAACCCCCCTGGATCCCAACAGTGGCAGCTGAGGCAGAAGACCTCTGCCTGGGCCATCAGGGTTCCATAGTCAAGGAGCTCCAGGAGAAAGTTACTCACCCAGGAGCATGGAAAAAACACCTCTCAGAGAGAGCTGGTCTTCAAGGAGTATTGATACAGAGGCCTGCAGGTGAGAAAAGCCATAGCCAGAAAGTAAGATCAGCTAACATCAGAGTTAACAAGATGGCAAAAGGCAAGGGCAAGAACCTAAGGAACA
>CM052711.1:62690676-62714482 GCA_028551405.1 Uromys caudimaculatus | reverse complement strand
TACAGAGAAACCCTGTCTCAAAAAACCAAAAAAAAAAAAAAATCTCAAGTGACAGCAGATGCTGGCGAGGATGTGGAGAAAGAGGAACACTCCTCCACTGCTGCTGGGACTGCAAGTTGGTACAACCACTCTGGAAATCAGTGTGGTGGACCCTCAGAAAAATGGACATAATACTACCTGAGGACCCAGCTATACCTCTCGTGGGCATATACCCAGAAGATGCTCCAACATGTAATAAAGACACATGCTCCACTATGTTCATAGCAGCCATATTTATAATAGCCAGGAGCTGGACACAACCCAGATGTCCCTCATCAGAGGAATGGATACAGAAAATGTGGTACATTTACACAATGGAGTACTACTCAGCTATTAAAAACAATGATTTTATGAAATTTGCAGGCAATGGATGGAGCTTGAAAATATCATCCTAGCGAGGTAACTCAGTCACAAAAGAACGAACATGGTATGTACTCACTGATAAGCGGATATTAGCCCAAAAGGTCAGAATGCCCAAGTTTCACTTAACAGTAACCACTGGACTGAGAGTGAGGTCCCAGATGGAGGAGTTGAAGAAAGGTCTGATGGAGTTGAGGGAGTTCGCAGCCCCATGGAGGGAGCAACAGCGCCAATGGGCCTGACCCCCCTCCCCCCCAGTCGTCCTGAAGTTTGGACCACCAACCAAAGAATACACATCTATGGACTCATGGTTCCCTTGGGCCTGAGGGTGTTAGAGGCCCCAATAAAGGGGAATGTCAAGGTGGGAATAGGAGCATGGGTGGGCGGGTGAGTGGAAGGTGGAATTCCCTCATAGAGGCAGGGATGGGGAGAGGATAGGGGGCTTCCAAAGGGGAGACCCAGAAAAGGGGAAACATTGGAAATGTAAATAAAGTATCAAAAATAAAATTAAAAAAATTAAAAAAAGATTTTCTGTGGTGGAATTTTTTTGACTGACATGGAGAGCCATTTAGTGATACTTACATCTATTAAAGCTCACATTAATCATAAACAAAGAACATTAATGATAGGAAAGAGGTGGTCACCAAAGATTGAGGTGGGGAGTTCTCTCTGCAGATGACGGCGACTGGGGGCAGGGTATCTGGATGGGAATGGTGAATAGTAATAGTAATCACACTTCAGATATCTGAGAGGCACAGCATAGGGATTTGCTGATGGTCCTAAAACTGCCAAGCTCCAGAGAAAGAACGAAATTCAGGTTCACTGACAGTCACTGAGGAGCAGCAGGAAAGGGTAGAACTTCTTCAACAATGGGAAGCAAAAGGGAAGACGCAAATTTGAAACAAATCCAGAATTCTGCTTCAAACATTTAAACCTGACAAATACTCAAACGAGTGTCCTTCGTGGAGAGAAATTTAATTATAGATCCATGAAAGTCTAGTTTGGAAGCATATTAGGAGACAATGGTCTTTTAAACCCAAGATTATATACAATTTTCTGCTTGGCAGAGGAGATGGACAAGTAGACTCCAGGCTGGGGACAAAAATATGGAGCCAAAAAAGGGAAGCCTGACATGAAGGATAGAAGAATCCATGCTGAAGAGGCAGGGGTTTCATGGGGATAGTAGAATCCAGGCTGAAAAGGCAGGGAAAGTTTCAGAAGAAGCTCTGGTCAAAAAAAAAAAAAAAGACTGAGAGAGAGAGGAGAGAAAGAAAGAGAGAGAGAGAGAGAGAGAGAGAGAGAGAGAGAGAGAGAGAGAGAGAGAGAGAGAGAGAAGTTATTTTGGAAAGACATGTGATGGGTTAGAACTTCTTACTTAACCTCTACTAAAACCAACTGGACATGGCAGATGGAATATAAAATTATAAGCTAGAATTAAGATTTATATTTCAACACATACTTTCACTAAAGTGTCAGGATCACAAAGTATGCATTTAAAATTAATAAATAAAATCTGGACTAGCTAGGTAGTGAAGTATTTGCCACACGATATGGGGATCTGAGTTCAGAATCTGATGAAACATGTAAAGCAGGACACAGTAGCTTACATCTGGAATCCTAGTACAATGGGGGCAATGACAGGAGGATTTTTAGAAGCTTGTGGGGCAGCTATACTGGCATGCATAGCAGTAAACAGCAAGGAAACTCTCCTTAAACAAGAATAGGAGCAACACCTGAATATACTGTGTGGCATGTGTACATCCAAATTCACACAAACAACCTTGCACACACACACACACACACACACACACACACACACACACACACACACACACACCCTAAAAGAATAAATCCTAAAAGAATTCAAGAAGCAAGAGAAGGTAAAGAAAGATGAATGTGTTTGGTCCTAAGGATTTTTTCATCAAAGGTAAACCTGAACCTTTGTTTTAATCATGAGTAGCAAAGTCCTAGCTCTACCAATGAAATAGAGCCTCAAAGAACCATCCTGACTACTATAAAAATGGTATCTCAATGTCCTCAGCATCAGGAAGATTATGATACAGAAGCAAAGTTTCCAAAATCATCCACTTCTGTTCTATGTGGTCCAAAGAATGTTCTACGACAGCATGCTTTCTGTTTTGAATGAGTATTTTACTGAGTATACAGCAAGCCTCAGTAAAATAAATATCAAATTATGAACATATAGATAGACATTTAATTAGCTGATCGATATAGGTGATAGAAAGATGACAAATGATAGATATTGATAAAGATAGATGGATAAATGGATGATAAATAGATAGATGATAGATAAGTAGATAGGTAGATAGATAGATGATAGATAGATAGATAGATAGATAGATAGATAGATAGATAGATAGATAGATAGATAGATGATAAGGAGATAGATAGTATCAAAATATCATTGTATAAGGTATTAAAATCATCCACTGAAAATTTCCTGGCAAAGCACTATTAATACAGTCAACTGGAACTTCTGATAGAGAAAGTGTGGAGCAGAAAAGGGCAGAGTATTCCCTAGAGCAAGGCTTCTAAATAAAAGAATAAATAGAAATTGATAGAGATGATGAACTTACATACAACACGCATATGTAACCTGCATGCACATAAGCAAATATATATATATATATGTGTGTGTGTGTGTGTGTGTGTGTGTGTGTGTGTATGTGTGTGTGTGTATATATATATATATATATATATATATATATATATATATATATCTCACATGTACGTGCATGAACAGACATACATAGACTGACAGACAGACACATACATCAAAAATAAAACTTAGTCTTACACCTTGATTTTAAAGAATGAGAAAGAAAGGGCTAGTAAAAGACAACTTAGCGAAACCACTGTGCCTTTATCAGGTGTGGCCCAAAACTGAAGGGCTCTTCATTCATGCCTCATTACACATTTCAAAGTTGGACTCAGAATCAAAAGAATCTAAATCCAAATCCAAATCAACTTTTACCAAATCAGCCTAACCAAATAATATATTCTTATATTATCAGACAGGAATATCTAAGAGCTATTTTGTTCTAATATTTGCTTCTCATTTGTATCAATAAATACTGTCAGTTCCTGGTAAGGCTGGATTCCAAGGAAGCATCCTTTGAACATCTCTTGCTCAAGATGCCTGATCCTACAGGGAAAGAGCTGGAAGAGAATATATTTGACTTTAAAGCATACCTTCCTTCCCCCTAAACTGCCTCAGTTTCCCCCAATGCTATCTTAATCAGGCTAGCAGAATCTCTACTTACTACTTAAGAACTGAGCTCATCACTTCACCAATTATTTTTGGATACTGAATATCTAGGGCTAAGAACTAGATCTTTGAGCCTCAGACAGAAAAAGGAATTGAGCATTTTCTTAACCTTTAAAACACGTCAAGATCGTAAATCAAAATACACCAAATTGCCTTCACAGAAAAGAGCAATTCTTTAGTACAAATGCCTTGGCAATTCTGTAGGTAAGAGGTCATTTTCTTCAAAGAATGCTCATAATGGTGTGGTTCCTTCAATGTGTTGCACAAAGGAAAAAAAAAAATCCCATTCATACTGAACAGCTGACAATTCGAGGTCTAAGAAAAGCAAGATAAAAATGGAACCAGAAAAAGGTTGTTTGAGAAATTCCCAACAAGATTTACTGAACTCTTAAAAAAATAAAAGTAACCATGGAGCATTTGAAAACTTTGTCTTGCACTTAAAGTGATTAGATTTTTTTCCAGATACTGAATGTCCAGGCACCTCGGCACCTCTGAAACCCTTGGAGACCAATGATGAACATATGCCAGAAGGCCCCTTATTTAGCCTGAATAAATTCTATGTCTGTGATTTCTTTTGAATCACAGGTTTGCAGATTCAGTTTTCTTGTGAAATTCTTACAACCTAGAGTCTCCTGGGAAGAGGGAATCTCAGTTGAAAAATTGCTTCTATCAGATTGGCCTATAGATTTGTTTGTGAGACATTGTCTTGATGTGAGAGAGCCCAGCCCAACGTGGGTGGCACCATGCCTAAGCAGGTAGATCTCAGCTATTTAAGGTATGTGGTAAGTTAGGTATTCCATGATATCTGCTTCAGTTATTACTCTGAGTTCCCTCAGTGATGGTTGTAACTTAGAAGTGTAAGCAGAAATAAACCCTTTCCTCCCTTGGGTTGCTTTTGGTCAGAGATTATGATTTTGGTTGCTATTATTATTATTATTATTATTATCATTATTTAATGCCACAGAAAATAAGCTAAAACCAAAGGTCATGATTAAAACACAGTTAAACTATAAAGATTTTTTTTGAGTCATAGAAGGTCACAGTCAACCACAGATAACTCTATACTGATCTAACAGTTTCCATGTATACACAAGGCAACTGAAAGGCATTAAAATTTATGTTTAGTAGCTGAAATAGTCAGATGCAGATACTTACACACAACCAATGGACATAAGCTGGGGACTCCAGTGGTTGAATTAGGGAAAGGCTGGAAGAAGCTCAAGAGGAGGGCGACCCCATAGGAAGACCAGCAGTCTCAACTAACCTGGACCTGGTCTGGCTTCAGTGAGAGAAGATGTGCCTAATCCTCAAGAGACTTGAGGCCCCAGGAAGTGGGGAGGCCTGGTGGGGTGGGGGTGGGGGTGGGAGGTGGGGATATCCTCTTGGAGACGGGGGAGGGGAGGAAGAATGGGATGAAGAACAGTCAGATGGTAACCAGGAGGGGGATAACAACTGGACTGTAAAAAGTGATTAAAGAATAATAATTTTAAAAATATAAAAATAAAAAGTATAATCAACATTAACTTAAAATGTAAAAAAAAAAAAAAGTTTCTGCTTGGAAATGGCCTTCGTTGATTGAGGATTCAAATCAGACTGTTTCTTCAGTGATATTCTTTTACTACTATCATGTGTGTATACGTCTTTGTGAACTGTGCTCAGATGGTAGAATCCTTTTGTTTCTTTTCATCCATGTCTGTCTATCATATATCTGTCTGTCTGTCTATCTATCTTTGAGATGCAATATGCTTTCCTTTGCTTGTTTTCTTCACATCACACTGTAGTTCATGAAGGTCCAGATTTCTTCACATTCAGGTATTCTTCAATAAATTTAACTACAATTTTATTTTAAGACATAAAAAGCAAGCAACAAGAAAATTGCCTTTAAGAGGGAAAAACATTTGAAGTAAAAGAATAGACAAGGGATGATAAAAGATAAGTCTTATAAATGTGACTGCATTGTTCCTTCAACAAGAGAGAAAGAGACGGAGAGAGGAGAGAGAGGAGAGAGAGAGAGAGAGAGAGAGAGAGAGAGAGAGAGAGAGAGAGCGAGCGCACTGAGAGCCAAGTGGCAATTTCTCCAGAACAGGTTTTATTATGAAGTCACAATCTCATCCCAGGCAGCTTTCAGATATAGCTGCAGGGCAAAAGACCTTGTGCCTCAATAAAGGCCAGTTGCTATTGAATATATTGAAATTGCAGTTACCACGGAACACAGAAAGAAGTGTATCAGGCTCATTAGCATGTAGAGAAAAGAACAGCTATTGTAGTTCTGAAAATGAGACAAGATTAAATACTTCTCCAGTAAAGTCTGATGTTACCATAAGCACCACTTTCAGCAGGTGCCAGTGTTGAACGGTAGTGTGACTATATCCTAAGATGATTTTCTTCTGGCTTGGGACCTTTGTACAAGATTTTCTAGTTAATTTCGTCAGGGTTTTATCAGGGCTCTGGTCTTAGATGAAGGAGAATAAGGCTGTTTCTAGTGAAGTGTTCTACATTAAGAGTTAAATTTACTTCAAACTGTCTTTAGCGGGGATCTGGAAAGTGTAAGATTAAATGTATGCCTAAGTAAGCCTGAAACCCAAGAGAGCTATGAAAAGATAAAAAAGAATAATATTAGCAAATCTTTACTTTTCAAAATCTAGACAGTCAAAGCAAAAGATACCAGAAGCTAAGGGTTTGGAGTATGATCCATGTAGATGTGTCTCTAGCTAAAGCTGTGGCCAGATAAGTATCAAGACCAGAGTTCCCATCTCCAGCGCCTCATAAAGGTAGCATGCATGTGGCATTCCTGGAAGATGGATATAGTATCCCCAGAGCAAGCTGGCCAGTGAAAATAACTACATGATTGAGCTCTGGGATTGATTGAGAGACCTGCTTCAGTGAATAATTTGGGGTGGCTGCGGTACAGAATGATTTTCATACCCATATTGACCTTCCATGTGCATGAACTCTCACATGTGCAAACACAAATACATAGCACACACACGCATACAGCCACATAGACACATGCAGAGATACCCGTGTACACACGCACACACACGCACATAGCCACATAGACACATGCAGAGATACCCGTGTATACATGCACACACACGCACACAGCCACATAGAGACATGCAGAGATACCCGTGTACACATGCACACACACACACACACACACACACATACACACAAATACACACAGGAAAAATGTAAAAAAGAATGTATTAAATAAATACACCCATTTTCTGTGTCATTTAAGCATGCACATACATTCTAAGAATAGTTCGATGGACTCTGCAAATACCTTTCATATGTTTGTACATGTTCAGATATGTGCAAATGTGCGCATGCACATGTTTACATGCATACGTAGGGGTCAGAGATCAACACTGTTATCTTCCTCAGTCACACTAACTTAACTTTTGAGATGAGGTCTCTCCCTGACTCTGCAGCTCATCGATTTGTCTAGACTGCCTGGCCAGAAAGCTCAAGGACACTGTCTATGTCCTCATGCTTCTGTGGCTCATTTTCCCAAGTGTGTGTGCTAGTCTTCAGAGTCTAACACTTGTGAGTTCCAGCAATAGTTAAAACCTGTGATCCCTCTTAAGCATTCAAGTATACTTGTATTGGTGAAGGGGCTTGCAACGGTATAAAAACCCCACTGGAACAAGGAAACCAGTTCTCATTTGTACTCTGGCATGCATACCTCCGTGATACAAGTCCTATGTACTTGCTGGGCTACACTGCAGCAAAGCATACCTCCCGTGTACCAAAAGCTTATAACAGTACAAGTTTATTTCTTGCCCATTTATCACACCAGATGAGGGCTGGCTACATCTCTGCTCTGGGCCTAATTTATTCCAAGGCTATAGCCATTTTCAGTATCCATTCATCAGTTAAATGGCATTTAGGTTGTCTTGATATCCTAGCTTTTTTGTGACTACGGAACCAATGAATGTGGTTGAGCCAGTATCTGTGGAGGAGAATGCCAAATGCTTTAAGCATATGTCAAGGAATGGTATTGCTGGGTCGTGTGATAGATTTATTTTTAGCTTGTGATGAATCTCCCCAGTGATTCCCTTAGTGCCTGTGCCACTTTGCAGCCCCACTAACAGTGAGTGGGTGTTCACCTTTCCACGCACTCCCCTTCATCATTTGGCTTTGGCTGTTTTGTTCGAACTTCTCAATTCTGACTAGGATACAATGCCATCTCAAAGTTGTCTTGATTTGCATAATTGATAGGGTCAATGAATGTTATAAAATATTTGTTAGCCATGTTTTCCTCTTTAGAGAACTTTCTGTTCAGATTCCAGGCTCAATTTTTGAGTGGATCATTGGTTTTTTTGTTTGTTTTGTTTCGTTTTTGACTCTGTTACTTTGAGTTCTAGATATTTCCTGTTAGATGTACAGCTGGCAAAGATACTCTCCCATTCTCCAGGATTCCTCTTTACTTGATTGATTGTTTCTTTCAGTTAGCAATAATCATGCCTCAGATAAACGCCATGGCTATGATACTGCCACTGCACAAAGCTGATTGTTTCTTTAGATATGCAAAAGAGTTTTAGCTTTTTGAAGTCCCACTCATCAATTGTTGGCCTTCCTTCTAGCGTAATTAGAGTCTCAATCAGAAAGTTCTTTTCTATACCTATATCATGTAGATACTGCCTTTGTTTGCTTGCTTGGTCCTATCAGTGTCAGTGTTTCTGGTTTCACATTTAGGCCTTTGATTCATTTGGAGTTAGCTTTTTATAAATGATAAATATGGTTTTACTGTCACTCTTCTGCATGTGAACACTCAGTTTTCCCAGAACTTCTGGCTTTGGTATCTTTGTTAAATATTAAATGGCTGAACTTATTTGGGTTCACACTAGTACTTTTTATTTTCATAATTATGGCTTCATGTTTCTTTCTACAGTCCCTTGGCTATTCTCATTCTTCTCTTCAATCCAAAAGCAATGCTTTCAGTATTTTCCTTATGCTTGGTTTCTTAATATAAATTTTTAAGACTGTTTATATCATGGAATGTTTTTCTTTCTTCTTCAACTGTGGTGAGTAGCTTTCCTGTGCTTATAAGTTCAGGTTGGTCATCATTGTCATTTGGGACATGAAATGCTTTGCCCCTGGCCTTTCTGGATTTTAAAATTCCCATTAAGAACTCAACTCTTATTCTGATGAGTTTTCTTTATATGTAACTTAGGTTTTTCCTCTTTCAGCTTTCAATACACTGTCTTTTTTAGTATACTTATTGTTTTCATTATGATATGCAGTGGGAATTTTCTTTCCTGGTGTTTTGAGCATTTCATGTATTTGTATGGGTATCTCTTTTATTAATTTGAGAAGTTTCTTTTATGCCCTTGTTGAAGATTCATCTATGCCCTTGGCCTGGGATTCTTCTCTCTTATCTATTCTTGTAATGCAGTTTGACTTTTTTTTCATGGTGGCCCATATTTCCTGTATGATCCCTTTCTGTGTTTTTCTTTTTTTCATATCTGTTGATTATTTTATTTAGATTCTCATGTTTACCTTTGTGTCCTTATATTCTGTCTTCTGCTTGATTCATTCTACTTGTGAGGATGTCCTTTGAATTTTCTGGTTGGGTTATTGTGTGTTTCAGTTCCATCTCCATTTCATCTCAAGCCATCTTCAATATTTATATCTCCTTATCAAATTCCATTCTTAAATGCTGGATTGTTTTCATAATTTCCATCAGCCTTCACTTTGTGTTTTCTTTTGTATCATTTGAGTATTTGTTACCTTCAAGTTCTTGTTATTTCTCTTTAAGTTCACCATGCTGTTTCTTTGAGTCTTCTTTGAATTCCCTGGATTTCTTGAAGTTTATGATTGCTCTTTTAAATTCTGTGTCCTGGAGTAAATTTAGGTAATTTTCACTGGTAAACATTTCTAAAGAACTGCTGAGGGATTTGGGGATAGTCTACTTTTATCTCTCACATTGTTTACATTTTGGAATGAGATCTAGGTATGTGTACTTCTTTGTTAGTTCTGTGTCTGATACGGACATACCAGGTTGGGCAGAGAGGCTGTGCATGCTGGGTTGGGTCTACGGGTTGGATATGGCTCAGTTCTATTGAAGTCAAGGGGACATAGAGAACTTGGCTGGTGAGTAGGATGTGCATCCTGGATCAAGCCTACAGTATGGGGTAGATCTGAGTGTTTGGGAAGACATATGCAAGATCAGGCATTCTGATCTGGCTAGACCTGAAGAAGGATGGGCAGGATCTGGTAGGGTAGAAAGGTTAGATGTAATATGGCTAAGGTCTGTCAATCATGAGCAGGCAAGGCATGTACTGGCAGAAGCCTAGACATTGGTCATGATGCAAGTCGTAGTAGCCAGAGTAGGACAGGGCATTGGATGGGAGACCCAGGCTAGATCTGGAGAGGGTACTTGGAAGGGAGACTTGGAAGGATGCTTCTGACTAGACCCTGTTTAAAAACATCCACAGGCTTGTTTTTAAAGCAGGTCACCCGAGTGGCTAGACCAATCTGACAAGAGCAATTTTGTTATTCCCTCACTAGATGAGAAGCAGACAATTCATCTTTTATTATTACTCTCTCATATAGTAGCGCCTGACCATAGCTTCCCCTCCCTTCCCCAGTCCTCCTCCCAACTTTCCCTCTCTGTCAAATTCACTCCTTCTCCATTTCTCTAAAAAAAAAAAAAAAAAAAAAAAAATAGGCCTCTCAGGAATATTAATGGAACATGGATGGCATACAAAATTACAATAAGATTAGGTACAAATTCCCACATCGATACTGGGCAAGGCAAAATATACCTTCTATATCTACAAAGATCAGTCTTTGAGTTATGCATCCACATTTCCTTCTCTTCTGTACTAATGAATCTGTTCTCCATGAAAAATTAAAGTAAAAGCTATTTTATTGCAATTTCAGGTTCAAATCCTAGGACTTCATAAAAGTATCTAGAATCTACTCCAAACATGATTCCTTTCAACTTGGAAACTTGAAAACTAAAATGAATATGACGTGTTCCTCAGGCCCCCAAAAGGCAATAGCTGAGGCTAAGAACAGGGTAGAATGTCTGCCATAAGAAACCCCACAGCAACACCAGTCATGAAACCCAGGTTGTCCTCTAACTCACTATGTATCTGAGGATGACCTTAAACTTATGATCCACCTGCCTCCACTTCCCAAGTGCTAGAATTACTGGTATGTACTATCACACCTGGTCCATGGGAAACAGGCTCAATTCCTGGCCTTAATGCATTTCAGAGAAGTACTATACCAACTGAGATGTTTCTGTTGCTGAGTACTTCTTGGTCATCAAACTTAGGCCTTAGTTCTGAAATTATGCTGTTAAGTGTTGCAAAGCCCTTCCCTGGGGCTAGGAAATGATTTTTGACGAGTTCCAGCTCCAGTTCATAGTTCTGTTCTTTAGGAAACCCTTCAAAAACCCTTATCCTTGATTCCATATGAAGAGAATATTGATGCCCCTTAAAAGATGGGAAAGCTTCCCCAGTAAGCTGACAACCTTCACAATCAATCGTATTATCAACAGTCCCAGCAGTGTACTGTTTATCAATGAGAAGGTTGTGTGGGTGGGAGTCTGTTTCTGTATACTTAAGTTTCTATGCATGTGTTTCTGCATGTTTGAACATTTCTACGTGTGATTGTGCCTTTCTGTGCATATGTTTATATTTGTGTATGAGTATTTATATATAACAAATAACACTCTCAAAACATAAATTTCCTTTAGATTCTCTTTACCCATCCAACCACAAGTTCAGAAAGCCCCGTGACCATTTTCCAGACTGGGTTTACTCTTCCCTTTAGACTTAATTTCAGACACTTAGAATGTAACCAGCTAGGGACCTTTCAGTTTCCCACACTCTTTTTTGTTCCAATGAAAGTAATTACTAGACATCAAACCAGTATAAACTGGTGACCTCACCTCAGACATGCTCTCTGCCTCCTCTCTGAATATTAATTGGTCCTTTCTACCCAAGTTATTTTTTGTATAATCTTTTCAGTAGCTATAAATGGGAAATGCACTCTTTAAAACTGACAATGAGAATAATTGCAGCTATTTGATTGGATTTTATCTTCAAATTCTTAATTATATCTAATCCAATCTAATATTGAAGTGATTTTTTTCCCTGATGAGACAGGTCTCTTATGTCCCAGCCTGTCTTCTAACTCACTATGTATCTCAGAATGACATTTAAACTGTGATCTTCCTGCCTCCATTTTCCAAGTGCTGGGATTACAGGTGCCATCATGCCTGGTCTATGGGATGCTGAGGCTCAAACCTAGGTCTTTACATATTTCAGACAAGCACTGTGCCAACTTAGATATTTCTCCTGCCTAGTATTTCCTATTGGTCTTTGAACTTAGACCTGTCTTTCTACATTCATATTAAACTCAACAAAATAGAATTTTTTATAGATGATGTTGCAAATTTACATGTCATGTGTGTGGTACATTCACATAGGACTAAGTAAATCAAATTATGTTTCTGTGTTGAAAACATCTCTAAAACACAAGAATGCAGAAACATGACATATATTTGTCTTTTCTTTGTGAAAAGAACTCCTGATTGACATTTTCACTAAAAATCAACCCAGAGTTGAAAATTTCTATTGATTTTTCACATTAATTTGAATTGCTCTATTCCTAAACACAACTCTGTTCAGATCATTCACCTTCCTGCAGGTTAAATTCCGCTTACTCAATGCAAACCAACTAAAACTGAGTATCTAGGTCTTATTTTAATTGCTCAACTAATCCCACAGTGTATATTTCTTTGAAAAAGGTCCACCTAGTTATTGAAAAACCATAGATAATGTAAGTCTACGTGTCTAGGAAAAGATGCGTGTGTGAATTTATTTTTCTTGTCATGAGAGATTGGGGCTAAACCAGGTTGGCTGAGGTGTGGAAGCACACCTGCTCACTGTCCATACAACATACAAGGTAAAGTGAGCCATCTCAGAGTGACAATTCATGTAATTATCTTCCTAAACCTCTGGCCATGTCATGTCTCAGTTGGGTGCTATTTTTATTTTATTATCATTCTAATATTAGCTTTATTTTGATGATGTAGCCACTGACGAGTTGTCTATGTTCCAGTAAATACTCCCTGACTCATCTTCACACAGGCAATCCTGATTAAACTCAGTGGATGAAGAATGAAAAGACATTAGAGCAGAGGGATTTGGTAGAAGGAAGTAAAATTCCAGGGATTTGGCAGAAAATAGAGGGGGATGAGAAGAGAGCAAGTGAAGGGGAGGTTAAAATAATCAGAGTTCAGTACTTGCATATATGAAATTATCAAAGAATTTTTAAAAAAACTGTGGGCTAGGACAGAGTCAGTCAGTAAAGTGATGGTTTAATAAACACAGTGACCTGAATTCAAACCCTAGAATCCAGAAAAAGACAAAAACTAGGCAAGGTGGCACATACATATAATTCTAATGTTGGGCGGCTGTAGAAACAGGAAGATCCCTAGCCTAGCCTTCCTGGAGTTCGGGGCCAACAGAAGACCCTGTCTCAAAAGACAAAGTTAGACATTGCATGAGGAACAACAGCTAGCCAAATTGTTCTCTGACTCCACACATCTTGGGGATACAGAAACACACATGCAAACACAGGCACACACACACGCACATGCACACACACAAGAAAGCAATGGCTATTCTAATAAGTTCTGTAAACCATAATGCTGCATTAATATTTTAATATATTTTAACATACATAAAATAAATTAATGTATTTTTAATTGCTATCTATATCAATTAAAGTTAATTTTCGACTTATGTAAAACTATACATTGTTTTTCTCAGAATCCATTGCTTTAAGTTGAAAAACTTAAGTCAAATAAGACTTCTCAGAAAACAAAAATTTAGATGGCACAGAAAATAACAGGGTTTGAGTTACTTAGAATATATCTCAGTTTACCTCCTTTATGAAAGTTTGAAATTTTGTGCAAACATTTAGCTATAATAGAACAAAAATTTAGTAATTAGCAAACAGGATACTAGAAATTCAGCAATGTGAACAATATTTCTACCCTAAAAGAATGTTCCAGGGCTCTTGCTGAGGACCCTAGTATGGTTCCCAATGTGGACAGTAGGCAGCTTCCAACTGCCTGTAACTCTAACCACAAGGAATCTGGCATCCACAACATAACTCACGTGTACCTCCCACCACACACACACACACACACACACACACACACACACGCGTGCGCGCGCGCACACACACACACACACACACGCACTTAAAATAACTTCAAAAAGAATGTTCCCCTAATCAAAGAAGTAAACACTTTGTTTTATTTTGTTTTGTAAAATTTAAAAAGCAAAATTCATATATGTTAACTAAATAATCAAAAACATCTTTCCAAATGTGTAGCCATCCCTTGGAATATTCTGTAGGATATGTGTCCATCCCTCCTGTGCCACAGCTAGCTGTACTTCTCACTACTTCACTACAAACTGGTTTTGATTCTTTTAAACATTTGCAGAATATCATATACTATACACTTCTTTAGGTATACATGTGAATGCAGGTCAGTCATTGTATATATTGTATGGTGTGTGTGTGTGTGTGTGTGTCTGTCTGTCTGTCTGTCTGTCTATCTGTTGGTCAGCCAGTCAGTCTGTCTGTCTGTAGACATCAGAGGACATATTTGGATGTCATCCTTCAGGCATTATCCACTTTCTGTAAGTGTTTCTCCTTGGCCAGAAGCTTGGCAACTAGGCTAGGTTGGCTGGGCAGGGAGCCCCAGTGACCCATCTGTCTCAGTCTCCGCAGTACTTAATTTAGAAGCAGACACCACCATGCTTGGCTTTTTTTTTTTTTTTTTTTTTTTAAAAAGTGGGTTCTGGGGGTCAAAGTCTGGTCTTCATACTTTCAAGGTAGCACTTTATTAAGTGGATTATCTCCCCAGAGTCTATAGAGACTTTCATAATCATTTTCATTTACATTTTATCAGTGATCTTCATCCATAATGCTGTAATGACAACAGTAACCCATTTTTATTGCTAAATCAAACTCTTTCTATAAATACATCATAAATTACCATTTGAATGACAGTGGACATGATGGCCTCTTTAAATATTGTACTGCTATAAACATCTCAGCATGCATCTTCTTGAATGCTGCTTTTGTTGAGTATATTTCCTGGGATCAATAGGGATATTGGATTATTAAGTTGTGATATGTTCATTTTGGCAAACCTTACAATGCATTTCCTAAAATGACATCTCTATTTCTATTCCTGTCACATGTGTTTAAGACCTCTCTGGTGCTGCTCCTCATTTGATATTCTAAGTTTGTTTTATGGGGTTTGGTTTGGTTTGGGGAGGAGGTTGGCGTCTTATAAGTGGACATCTTTAATTCTAAACTTGCCTACCTTGATGCTCTTTACTCATAAACTATAGCATCTTTAGAGGAGTTTCATACTGATGCTTTGACATAATGTTTGTAGAGTGTGTGTGCATGTTCATGTGTCTTGGTTCATGAGTGTGCAGATTTATCTGCATAGGCATGAACAGGGCGGTCTAAGGTTGACACTGGGTCTCTATCTCAATCACGTTCCATTTTATTTATTAAGATAGGGTCTTTCCCAGAGCCCAGAGCTCTCTTCTTCCAGCTAGTCTTGCTAGCCAGCCTACTCAAGGTGCTCCCATCTCTGCCTGAGTGTTAAGATTACAGATGGCCATCACACCTCCCTCACTTCGATGTGGACTCGGTTCCTCACACTTGATCCAAAGTGCTTTATTCACAGAGGCATATCCATACCCTCAGTATTTGTAGATTTAATGTCTAGAATTCAACTTTAACATAAATAGAAGGAGGATTATATTTTATTATAGTATAAGCCATCAAATAGTTGCCTTGACCATTGTGTCACTGAGAGTAGCTTTAATCTCAGTCTTTGAGTTTATAACACGATCATGTTTATAGACATAGAAGCAGAAATATATTTGCGTACCAAAATTACCTGACCCTGGAGAGATAAGGCAGTGATTAAGAATACTTGCTGCCCTTGTAGAATATGAGTCCAGTGCCCATATTGGGTGGCTTATCACTGTTTTCAACTCCCAGCTTCATGAAATCTGACCACCTCTTCTTGCCCTCTTAGGCACCCACATGAATGTGTGCATTTCCACAAACAGAGATACACCATAAATAAAATTTAAAAATAGTCAGACATGGCACCATACACCTTTAATCCCAGCACTTTGAAAGCCAGACGCAGGCAGATCCCAGAGTCAGAGGCTAGCCTAGTCTACATAGTCAGTTCCAAGACAGCAAGGGCTACACAGAGAAACCCTGTCTCAAAAAAACCTAAATAAACACATACTTAAATAAATAAAACTTTAAAGTGCCTCTTTATCTTCAACAAATGTTCATTTCATAAGTATGTCTGAAAGAGTACATATTGAAATATATCATCATTTCATCAGAAATTACTTTCTTTATTGTTTCTTAAGCTACATTTAAAGTGTTACAAATGTTATTTTAAATTATATGTATTTAATGTAGTTATTGTTGGGGTCCAGGAATCACCTCACAAACCACACGAACATCAACCTCAGTCAGACAGGAATAGTTATTGAGCGTATGTCCCAAGACTGATCGATCAGGGTCACAGTCCTGATTTAAGAACTGAACCATGGCATTGAGTTAAGATCCTACAGGATTTATAATCTTAAAATCCTCAAACATCTGTGCCAAGTTATTCCACCAATCAGGATTTAGAGATAGAGGATTTCCTTAGGAAGCTGTGTTTGTTGTACACTAATCCTGTTCCCATTGGTTGGGGTATTCAACTGTAGCACAGGATTTGCCTTGTCTAATATTCATGTCATGGCTACCAAGATGAGACTTGTCTAACATTCATGTCTTTACCAAGATGTTAGCTACCCATGTACATGTCTCTTTCTGACACGTAGGATATCAATTCCCAGAGCGGCCTTGGGAACTTAAACTTTACTAGACTACTACTCAAAATGGAAGGCTTACTCCAAATAGTTTCTAATATTGGTGCAGGTATCTCTCTTATGTTGAGGTCCATCCTAGGGTCATCTTATAAAGCAAATACCATAAAAGCTTATACATAGATGCAGGAAGTGCTGTTGGGTGGTTGGTTCTGGTCCAAGCTTATTGTGGGTAACTATACAAAACAATTCTACTGACTTCTATCACAACTGGTTTCTAAGGGCATAGAACATAAGAATGTATAATCAGCTTTATCATGAGAAAGTTTCCTAGTAACAGCAGAAACAACAAATGAGAAAGTTTCCTTATTATATTAATAACAGCACAAAATGGCAGGCTAGCCAGGTAACACTTACTTGGCCTTAACCTTTTACCTAGACTTTAACATTTTACCTAGTTCTTAACATTCCCTCTAGGCCTTGATATTTAACCTGAACCTTAACAGTAATCTATGCATTAACATACAGATAATACATTCTAGAACATTAGTAGAGAAAGACTTTTACAAAATGCTTCTTAAAATAGTATGTGCATTTTATAGAATTGAGAACACTTCAGTCAATACAACTCTACCTCTGATTGTCAATCTTGATGATAAAGAGACGGGTAGGGGAAGTACATATGTCCAAGGGACTCTTAAGAGCAAAAGTGCACTGATAACTTGCAGTACTATATTCTGACCTCAGTTGTCCTCACTACTCACAGCTCTTCCAAGCCAACTCAAACATGCATGATGCTACACTAAGACACTTTAACAATCCCTCCACATCTAGGAATACTTAAGTGTCTGGGTGGCTGCCCTGCAGGCCCCTCTGGAGGCACCAGGAGAAAACTGGTTCTTGAAGTCTTTTGCCTCAGGGGCTGCCTCTGTCTCAACATGGAGGCCCTTCGGCATTCTTCAGAGCCTGCGGTGCCAGGTGACATCTTACCTGCCATTTGGACTCTTTAGTTCATACCTTTGGTTCATCTCCATATAAGGATCATTGGAGTTACATGGAGCACCAAGTTCCTCCTCAGCGATCCAACTGGAAATAGCTCTTTTCACACACATGGGTATGCTGCTGAAATGTTGTCACTTTAGAAATTACACGTTGTAAGTATAGATGCATGCTCTACTGTGCCAGGACTGCAGCTGTGAAATGAGAGCTAAGGGAAGCTTGAAGACCTTTATAGTGTCTTTGTGACAGTGTGGCCAGAATGACTCGGCCATACATTGGGGCAGGTATATAGGGACAGAAAGGGAGAGGAGTGGAGGGGAGGAAAGGACTATTAATAGATACTTAATCTTATTGAAAGTTTATGCCCATGTTAAGACTGTCTGATGTCACATGGACCTGTGTTGCCATAGTTCTCAGTATCCTAAAAAACAAACCAGTGATCTCAAGTGCTGGAGATGATGTTATCAATCTCATCATCACTAGTAGTGATGCCCATTCTGGCACATGTATGCCAAAATGAAATGCTAGAAAAGTAGAGAAAGGCTGAAAATCTTCATCAAAGGGATACCAAGATGTTTCAGCATCACCAGATTGATGTTCAGCTGTAGATGCAGATTGATGATCCAGAGTCATGATTTTTCTTACTACATAAAGTCTTCATGACACAGAATGAAATTAATCACCAACTTCCAATTTTATAGGAACTTTGACTCGTGTGTGTGTGTGTGTGTGTGTTTGTGTGTATGAGTATGTGTGTGCTGTATGTGCATATATGTGTGTGTGATATGTATGTGTGAGATGTGTATGTATGTATGATGTGTGTGTGTGTTTTGTGTATGCGTGTGTGTATATGTATGTGTGTTATGGAATTATTTGTGTGTGCAAGTAAGGGTGCTTGCTTATTGCATGTATGTAGAACACCACCTCAGATGTCAGTCTTCACTTTCCACTTTATTTAACTCAAAGTCTCTTATTGCTTCCTGCTGGTAACTCCAGGCTAGCTGGCCCCCAAGCTCCCAGTGGCCTCCTGTTTCTGCCTCTCATCTTTCTGTAGGAGTACTGGGATTATAGGCTCCTGCTTATATAGCCATGATTTCTAGGGATCTGAACTCAGATCTTCATGCTTGCATGACAAGAGCATTACCTGCTGAGCCATCTCCCCCAAACATTTTTATATTTAATTTTAGAGAAAAGAAATTGAATTCCCCAAAAGAAAAGAAAACACATTACAGAGATTTCTTGCCAGGAACAAGAATAAAAATATCAGCAGGCAAGTGTATAAAAATTTATGAATAATGCAAAATCAAGAACTACAGTGCTAGATTACAGAATTAAAACCCAAAGGGACCTGGTACCCAAAGCTCTGAACCAGCAGTTCTCAAACATGGCTGCACATTATCACCAGCTGGGGAGCTTTGAAATACCAGTTGAGCCCGGGTCCTACCTTCAGATCCTCTAATTTAATTAGCCTGGGTCATGACCCAGGCATCAATAGTTTTAAGAGCTCTCTAGGTGATTCTAAAGTGTAGTCAAGGTTAAGACCTGTGCCTCGGCTCATGTTTAAGTTCACTCTAATAAAGGTTTAGATGTCGTGGTTGTCAAAAGTGATAAGAAGTTGGCAGAGATCAAAGTAACATGATGCAGAGCCTGAGTACTGTGATAGAAGGGAAAAAAGGAAGATGCAGAGAAAGATGTGACTCAGTACCACAAGCCCCAGTAATGGATGGTAGCATGTGTTTTCACTTCCCTGGCCTTGGGCTAATGCACAAAAACATGACATCAGAAACCTCCCACTGCTTTATGAACAAAGGTGGAGAGACAAAGTGGGGGTACATGAATGTGCATGGGAAATTAGAATAATATTGACCAAGAAAGTAGAAATAGTTGCCCCCAGAGAATGGGATGAGAAGTGTATTCATTTTATTTCATGTATATTATGGGATGCTATTTTTCAAATGGTTTTAAAATACCACTTAAGGATATAGTTGAGTTAGTAGAGCTCTTGCCTAGCATACATGGAGCCCTGGGTTTAGTGCCCAGCATCTCATAAACTGGGTGTGATAATCCACATCTGTAATCCTAGCATTCAGAGGGTGGCAGGCAGAGGATCTGAAATCCAAGGTCATTCCCTACCACAGAGCAAGTCTGTGGCCAGCAGGGAATACATGAAGCCCTGCTTCAAACAATAATAATAAGCCAGATGACAGGAAAGCTGGCTGTGAAACATTATCTTCTGGGCATGACATGACCATTGCAGAACCATTCACAGCAGACAGCTTCAGTTGCCTCCACTGAGCCTATATGAAACTGGATCCACCAGCTTTCAGTTTTAGACAGAAGTGTTCATTAGATTGTACTATTCCCTGGGGAACTATTGGTTAGTGGTGGAATCTGGGGGTGGAGCATTGACTTCAGTTGTACCCACTGGTGTGCCCACCATGCTCTTATGCATTGTGTTAAACCCATGCTCACACTGACATCATTAATTTCAGTAGGTCACTAAACAAAACAAAATGATCTGACCTTGGGCCAGGGAGCTGTAGGAAAGAGGGAGAGTTGACTGGATGGGAGAGATATAAGAAAGAATTTTAAATTAACCATAATGCATTATATACATGAATAAAATTGTCAGAGAATAAGTTTAATAAATAACAAATAGTTAATGGTGGCAAGTTCAAATGGCGGCCATTGTCTTTACCCATTGTTTCCTATCAAGTCATCTATTTTCCTATTGTGCCATCTATTTTCGCTTCTTCTAGGCCAAATAATGAGTAAATTTTGAACAACCCCATTTATTGCTCATTCGCTGTTCTCACATACATTTAGTTATGCTGATTAAAAAAAAAATCAGCTCCAATACGTTGATGTGCCATAGGACTGGGGACTTACTGAAGGCCATACTGCTGTAGAATGCTGTGGCATAGAAAAGAGTTGGGTTAAACTGCAGGGTGTGGTGAGTGTCCCATGAGAGGAGGGATGTGAGAAGTTTGACCATGCTCACCCCACAGCACCACTGGGCAGGTGTCCAGCTATGAGAAGCCACACAGAGACACCACCCAGGAGTGGGACAGTATGGCCTGGGGTCCCAGGGACCACATGGAAGCCAGCTCTGTCTAGTTACCATGCTCTTGGGCATCCCAGGCACCGCTGGATGCTGTGGAACAGCTGAGAAGGAAGTGGGGGCCTGTGGCTTGGATCTAGCCTGAGCTGGAGGGGAAAAGGCAGAGAGGAGCGCAGCAGGGTCCCGAAGGGACGGTGGTTCACAACTTGTTGCTGGCTAGCTCTCTTGGTTTGGTAGCAGCTGTGGCTGTGAGCACTGGGAGGCCTTCTGCAGGAGACTAGATGCGGCTCTTTAGAGGAAGGCCTGTTCCACTGCTCCCTACGGTGGATCTGGATGAAGAGAGATAGTCTATGGTTTCAGGGCATTTGTTGTCATGGCAGAGAGTGGAATGAGTGAATCTGTACACCCACCCCCTACCCCTGCGACCTCAGGGAGGAGCGAGGTTGAAATACCTTTTGCAGAGAGAGGGAGTGGCTAAGCATCTAGGTGCCTCATTAAGGTGGGGATGTCTTGAGGCTACGTGACCATGCCTCTACCTGTGGAAGGGCTTGGGGCATTGCCCCTACTTGACTGATAGTCACAGACCCATGGAGGAGAGCTGTGGCCTTGTGTCAGGAGCCAGGTACCTAGGAGCATGGCAAAATGCCTACCATCCCTTGTGGGGTAATTTCCTGTTGGGGAGCCCCTACTGGGTTTGGGGGGGGGGATGTTAAACATTAGCTCAACCAGAAACCAGGCTGTCTTTCATGGTCCCACAGAAAAGTGAAAATCATGCTATGTGGTGCACAGTGATAGGCTGCCAAAAATATCCATCAGACTGCATGTCTAGAACAAAGAGACAGGCCAGAGAGAAGCCATGGCTGCTGTGCAGTAAAGGAAAAGAAAAAAAATCAAATTTGCATTAGCTTGTAAGCTTTCCTCCTTTGATAGCTCCCTGGAGTAGCCAAGCTCTACGGAAATTTAGCCTTCAATTCTACTGATAAGTTCACCTTTGGTGTTCTTTTTAACACATTGCCCTGGAGCAGAGACGTAGGTGAGGGCAGGAGAGGAAGAGACCACCTTGAGTCTCTTACTCAAGCCCCTACAGGCATGTTCCTCCAGTCAAGATTGTCCTTTCCTCAAACTATCTGCCAGCAGGAAAACACTTTACATTTTGTTTAGAGTAAAAACCACCATTCCAGAGAATGTGAACACATGGGGTCTGTGGCTAATTTTATTTTGTCGTTTCATAACCTCGGGCTCTACACTTCACCTATGAATAGAGAACACTTTCAAAGACAAATTCCAGCTCCCTCCAACTTTATGGATGATGTAGTTTAGTCAATAGTAGCCTTTACAATGATAGCCACCATATTCCCAACTTCAGTGAACTTACGTCTTTTTCTATGAAACCTACTCTCAAAAAACAAATGATCAAGACATGGATTTAATTCAGGCATCTAATTGCACCAGAATATAAACACAGTTTTATTTATGTATATCAACAAATCAATTTTTTCTCAGCTGTCCACTTGACCTGCAGAGGTAAAGCCCCAGACATTATTTTGTTCTCATGTCCATGCTAAAATTTGGTGTTGTGTTCCAAACACTAAATGACCTTGTTAAACATACCTTGAGGGTTTTATAGGTACCTACTCAGTTCTGTCTGGATGCGGAAAACAATGTCATAAATAACATTGTAAGAAGACATAGGCTGGTTTAGAACCTTAATTTATATTCAACCAGTAAAGTATAAAGAAGAAATCAAGTCTGCTATTTCAGGAACTCTTTCCCAGGGGAGATGAAAATAAATATCCACTCTCTTTTATAGAGCTCCAATAACAAAGCATACTACAATAGCACCAACCTCTAGCCTGGGCAATGAACAAGTTGACAGAACTTATTTACAGAGTATTGGGGCAGGAGGTTCTTACATGTTCTTGGATGACCCTAAAGCACCAGTAAAATGTCTTGCCCTAGCCAGGATGGCAATTTACCCACAGATGCCAAGATGTACTCCCCTTTAGTTTGCCTTCCAGAGTTTATACACTCCAGAAGCTCCAAAGGCCACAAAGCTACAGGTAATAAGGGCAGCATTACAAAGAGCCTGCAGCAGGTGCAGAAAAGAGCAGAGGCCTCTTAGTGAGGACACTGTCTGACTCCCTCCTAGAAGTGGGGAAAGTCAACAGTCAAGAAGCTGGATCTCAAGGGACTCTTGAACACAGTCACAGATGCTCTCATGAGAATGCATTCTACAACAGCTGTCAAATAAGAAATCTTAACCTTTTTCTAAAAATTCTTTCTAAAATGGTAGGCTATAACTTAGATGAAGGAGTCTGTGAAGCAATCATCACCACATTGGCTTGACTACAGAGTTGACAGCTTATTGAACAATGATTAATATGTGGAAATCAGTTTCTTTCTTGACAAAGCAAAGTCCTCTTAAACTTGAGAATCGTGAGGAGAAAAGACCAAACCCAAGCTTGTCCAATTAAATCAGCCTGGTTTTAGGTGTGCACCAGGAACTGGCCTGCCAGAATTCTAGAGAACAGCCCCTTCTGGCCTCTTGAAGTTCTTTCTATAGGAAGTTGTTCACAGGGATAAGAATTGGCTGTTACACATTGTTACAAAGATACAATGTAAGGCAAAGGACACTGTCAATAGGACAAAACGGCAACCAACTGATTGGGAAAAGATCTTAACCAATCCTATGTCCGATAGAGGGCTAATATCCAATATATACAAAGAACTCAAGAAGTTAGACTCCAAAAAACCAAATAATCCCATCAAAAAATGGGGGACAGAGCTAAACCGAGAATTCTCAACTGAGGAAATTCGCAAGGCTGAGAAGCACCTAAAGAAATGCTCAACATCCTTAGTCATTAGGGAAATGCAAATCAAAACAAGTCTGAGATTCCACCTCACACCAGTCAGAATGGCTAAGATCAAAAACTCAGGGGACAGCAGATGCTGGTGAGGATGTGGAGAAAGAGGAACACTCCTCCACTGTTGGTGGGATTGCAAGCTGGTACAACCACTCTGGAAATCAGTTTGGCGGACCCTCAGAAAAATGGACATAATACTACCTGAGGACCCAGCTATACCTCTCCTGGGCATATACCCAGAAGATGCTCCAACATGTAATAAAGACACATGCTCCACTATGTTCATAGC